>CM069599.1:22135561-22735561 GCA_035771175.1 Paratinospora sagittata
ACTTATTCGGGGTTGGAAGCTGACCCCTACTGGATTGCTAAATGCAGCTTATTTGGGTTGGAAGTTGGCCCTTGCAAAATGCTAAACGTAACTTATTTGGGTTGAAAGTTGACCTTTGCAGGATTGCTAAATGCAACTTATTATTTCATATTTCATAAACATATGCATATGTGTGCAATTGTTGTTGTTATATTCCTTTTTGAATATTTATTTTGATGATTTGCCTAAAGAGTAGAAACCCGCTAGGGGACCCACTAGGCATAAGCTCACCCTTTCAATCTTATATTAGGAAATTAATTAGTCGTGGGTAATGCGGATATGCCAAAATAAAGAAAGAAAAGAATAAGTTGGTGCTACAAGATGAGATGAGATGAGATGTTGTTCGATATGCGGGTCGGAAGTTATGCAAACACAATTGGTTGTTATATATATATATAATATAAGTAAACTGGCAGAATGAATATTATTATAATAAATGAAAGTGGTGAGGTTGCGGAGTTGTACAATAAAATGACTCTTACAACCATATATATATGTAGTATATATATGTATAAATGTGATGTTAATAAAAGCGAAGTTTGAGAAATTGTGTACCAAATTTGTATATGTGTTGGTACATGTTTGGCATTACAATTGTTTATCTTTGGATCAAAGAGTACAAATGAGAAAAGGAAAAAGAAAAGAGTACTAATTGGGGTGTTACAATTAATGGTATCAGAGCGTGACGATCTTCGGGTGGGGACAGACACACCAGAAAGACGGACAAGTGCGACGAAACGTGACAAACTTTCGACATCGAAAATTTTCTAGCCAAATTTGACGAACATCGAGTCGTGGTGTAATAGTCTTCTTAGTCAAGTGTCGGAGAAATGGTGAGTGATATACCAAATTGGATGTACATTACATCTATATAAGTGTATTAGATTAGTGGGTGTAAAATATTTGGTTAAGAAATAAATGATAGAAAAAGTTAACGAAAGTTAGAAATAAGAATGAAAGGAAGAAGAACAGATCGGAGAAGAGAAGTGGTCGAGCAGATGGAGACACCGGAGAAGAAGGCGTTAAAAACAAATACAAAAGAGTTGCAGCCCGACCAGCCGCGTGGCTGGGTGAGGACCTTCCCCCAGCCACGTGCTGGATGACCAGCATGGGCTGGGCAAATCCAGCCGCATGGCTGGGTTTAAATCCAGCTATGTGGCTGGATAAGCTTTAAAAAAAAAGAAGAAGAAGTGATACATCATATAATTATATGATGCCCAAAATCCATGCAACAAAATTATATGTATAATATGATATAGTTCAAATCCATAGTATATGTATAATATGATGGCGAATCATATATAATAGTTCAAATCCATGCAATAAAATTATATGTATATACTTTATAATTCTATCATATTAATTTTGAATATCACTCTTCTATACCATGATACATATAATATCATAATATACTTAAATTTGTACATATGAATGTACTTGGAACAAGTCCATTAATAAATAAACCACACAAGTTGGTAATAAAAAATAAAAAATAAAAAAACAAAATAAGATTAATACTCAATAATATTAATAATCTTTAAGAAGTATATTTGTCAAAAGATAATATAATCCATGCAGGGCTATAATTGTATAATCCAAGAGTGAACCATATATACATACATATATCCAACAAAACCTATATATAACTACTCAAGGAAATAAAAATATATAAATATATACATAGTGCACAATATACATGATTTATAAGTAAATATATGCATATAGTTGTAGATATATACATATATAATTATACAAGTCTTTCAACCAAAAAAAAAAAATGTAAAGGAAGAAAATAAACATTATTATACTTCATTGAATAAGGAAATAAATTATATTCATGTCATTAAATTTCATTGTAAATACTAACAACAGTAGAAATTTATGATTTCAAAAATGTCGAAGCACAAAGATTGGGGAAAAATATGAGAAAAAAAAGAGTGAATGCGGGAAAATCATACAAGGAAAATTTTGGAAATATGCTAGAAGTGGTCAAATTTCCTTAGGAAATTGGTTGAGGTGGCACTCTTCAAATACATTAAAAGATAAAAAAGGATTACGTTCGATACTCTTATTATAATTTGAAGGGCATTGAAGAAGAAAATAATGTATCAACATCATATTTGGATCCACAAAGTCTAAGTTAACGGAGGAGACATTAGGAAAATTTAGACTTGTATTAGCTTTCGTAATATGTCTATATTAACAAATACTATTTATTTAAACTTTTCTTGTCACATCCTGCCTGGACGTGCCTAAACCAGCGGAACACTCACAGACAAGGCGCGAATGCATTATAACAATAACCGAGTGCTCGGAAACACGATTAAGTACAAGTCTGATTTCATTAATTTTAGAATATATTTGTACATGAAATAGTTAAGGGAACATCCTCCCAAAATTCCCAATGAATAATATAAAGGGAACAAAATGTGGGCCCAAAAACTTGCACTCAGTCTACCCTAATCTCCTGTGAAAAATTGGATAACAACGGGGTGAGCTACACGCTCAGTGGGTAAAATAGTTCGTGAATATAACAATTAATACATCAAACTTCATAATCAAATATCATAAATACGCATCAGAGCATCATAATCAATACAACATGTATGTATGCATGACACCGTCTCGTATTAGTTCCATGATTGTACGTTGTAATACCCCAAAAACTTCAAGGGTATTTACGTAATTATAAAAGATACTTTCTTTTATATTATTCTTGTCATAACGGAATGATTATTCTTATCATATAAAAGATACTTTCTTTTATATTATTCTTGTCGGGATGATTATTCTTATCATATAAAAGATATTTTTTTATATTATTCTTGCCATTACGGGATGATATAAAAGATACTTTCTTTTATATTATTCTTGCCATAACGGGATGAAATAAAATATACTTTCTTTTATATTATTCTTGCCATAACGGGATGATTATTCTTATCATATAAAAGATATTTCCTTTTATATTATTCTTGCCATAACGGGATGATTATTCTTATCATATAAAAGATACCTTCTTTTATTAAAGCTTCACCCACATTATGGGATGAATATTATTCTTATCGTATATAATTCCTTCAATTCCATAATTTAAAGATTGACATGTTTTCTTAAACAACCCCATAAAAGCAACTCAAATCTTTTCCATATATTTTTAATTTGCCTTCTTTTAAGCTATTGCCAATATACACCAAAGACATTCATAAAACCCTAAGCATATAAAACCTTCATATGCAATCTAACACCACTTTTTCTTCTCATATACTATCCCACCTAAGCTCATTCTTCCTCTTTGGAGATCTGTAGCCCTTGCAACTGGAAATCCTGCAACTACAAAAGTAAGTTTTACACTTTCTTTTCTTTTCTCCTCTACTTGTTGCATCTCTTTTTCATGTTTTAATCGAATGTTGTACCGACAACGTTGGTGTAGTGATGCACCACATGTTCTTCTCAGCATTCTCATGGACATGGGTTGCCTATGAGTGCCATGTGTGGTTCTTCACCTCACCGTCCCTATTTTCGAGATTATTTCTCTTCTTTCATATTTTTACGGCATTAAGGGAGACAACAACAACTGTTGTGACCATGGCCAACAGATGCATGATAGTGTGGTATCTACTATCATCACACACCACCAACGTGCATATATCACATGAAATATATATATATATATATATATATATATATATTATATAAACAGAGTGGTGGCACTTCTCTGCTATACAAATTTTATACATGATGTATATACATATATCTTACTTATATGAGTAATATATATATTTGGGTAGGTACGTGTGACTAATTTAAATGTAATACATATGTATAGGTTGAGGACGTACGTTAAGCACTAAGACTTTTGAGAACAACGAACTGCGTGTATAACAGGTGGGGAAGATTCTATGCCCTTACAATATTTTATTTCGATATGTAGATAGGAACATTAAATTAATTAAATTTATAGTATTATTAGATTGTTCGTGCATGTTTATCTTACATGATTATATATATTGTAATTGTTGGCCATGATAATAATGTACGTGTATGATTTGTTGTTCCGAGTTGATGTTAGATGTGTGTAATTCATGTGTACTTTAAAAGCTTGATGACGTGATATATGACATGATAGTATTAGCATAATTATTATAATAAAATTTATATGTGAATGCTAATATATTTGGCATTGTGATATGATACCATATGTTGCGGGGTTTGAATATATCATGTGAATACAAGTTATGTATCGTGCTTATGTCGCATGTGTGATACCGTGACTTCATTAAAGAACATGATTAAGATAAGAATAACACATATGAGACAGTTATTCTAAGGAATATCGCCAATGAATGTTTTGGGGCAGTTATTCTGATGAATATCGCCAATGATTATAATTATTATGGGGCAGTTATTCATTATGAATATCGCCAACTAAATCTTAATTTTGGGTAGTGCCACCCTCGGTTTGATTTCCTAAAGGTACATGATTTAGAACGTGATAAAATTCTCGACTCAAACAATCAAATGTTGCAACGATTAATGTGTGAAACTTGTTTGTAATGTTCTTGTGTATATATCATGATAAAATGTTGTGAATTGTTTAGATGACCCACTGGGCTTTCAAGCTCACCCCTATTTTTCATATGCAGGTACTTAAGAGAATAAAATCGAAAGTTCACGACGTAGTTCAGAGTAGTAGGGGTGGATTAATTATTTTGTTAGTATTGTGGTGGCAGGGCTGAACATTTTTGTTTGATTTTTAAAAGTTTATTATTTAAACGGGTTATATTGACAATCAAAACTTAGTGAACATTATTACGGTTAGTAAAGACCTTGTGATTTATTTCACGTGTGAATACCTTGGACTTGAATTTATTAATTCTACTTGATGAATACATTTAAAAGGTTGTGTCCATAATGGATGGACAAGGGCAAGTACCCTCACAATTCAATAGGGAAATTTGTTTAGTGGAATTATGTGGTCCTTGGCATGAAAATGAAAGGGAATTCGTTTATCTTAACCAGTAAGTTGGTTAGAAGAATACAAATTCATATTTTTTTTGCAAATTTTACTATCTATATAATGGTTATGAGTTAAGATAGATGGATACGATTAGCATTTCGATTTTCAGTGATCTTTCTCGATAAAATTAAAATATTCATTATTTTACTTGAAATTTAAGTTTTAAAAATCGGGGTGTTACAACGTCGACTGAGTTCACGTACAGATGTCCCTCCCCAGAAGTAGCCGAGTTCTCACTGTACGTCCCTCCTCAGGAACGACGCCCATGGATTCACGTACATATGTCATTCCCAGGTAAACCCGGGTTCTCATTGTACGTCCCTCTCCAGAGAAAAATAATGAATAGTGAGCATTGCTTCTAACTATTCTATGAATCATAAACCACATACGTCCCTAGGTGGTGCTTATGTATGATGTCAATGCATGAACAGGTCCAGTCTTTACTTATCATTAGACAGGATTTGACAGCGTCTGGTGATCATTATCAGGGTCGGTATCACCACGTGCAAGGACATTCAATATTACTTGTACAAGCTGATAGCTTTCAAATAAGACCAACCAGATCAGTCTCCAGTTTGAGAGGTGAGACACGAGGTCTACTTAAATACCAATCGTCTAGAGCAACACGCTGCCTCCCATTCACTATTTAAAGTTACTGAGGACAAGACTGAGTTTGATTGAGCCAGATTGCTCACTAATCCGACATCACAACAATGTAATACATGAACTCCAAATATACAGGCATAAATATGACAAGTATAAACATTATACGCAATAATGCAGTGTAAATGAATAATAGACATAATGATAAATGAATTTAAATTTTAATAAAAGTTATAAGACATGCAAACCTATGTTTCATTCCCAACCTTTAGATAATAACTCCCTCGAGAACTAGCGCCTTCCCCCGAGTAGAATCGCGTTGCATCGTGAAGAGAGTCTTTAAAAAAGAGTCTCAAAAAGAGAAGAAAAACTCAAGGAAAATGAGAGAGAAAAGAAAAATCTCAAGGAGAAGTGATTTGGTGTGAGAAATGAGGACAGGGGGGGTTCCTTAAATAAGAAAAAGAAGTGCCCAAACCTTCAGGCAGTGACCCAAACGTTAGGGCATTGCCCGAAGTTCATTTTTTTTTTGTGCAATCCTAGGGTATTACACTCTACCCCCTTAAAAGGATTTCGCCCTCGAAATCAGTCCAAGCAGTCATGATTGCTATCAGCATGAGATTCTTCATCGTCATCGTTTGCTAGCTCATGGTAGTGCATGTAAGGTCCCTGAATAACACTGTGGCCGGAAGAATCCTCAACATTATGAAACCATGGAGAGAAAATGGAGTGGGATTCGTCCTCAGAAAATTCCGACCTTTGCCTAACGGAGGGCAATGTAGGGCTTTGCATGTTGCATCGTTTAAGAGGAGGTAAGTTGAGCGGTGGGATGCTTTTTTGGTAGAAGATCTTTCCAAGATGAGGGCACGTGAGTGTGTCGGGCAAAACTGTTATGAAAAAGCCATGCACTCTCTGGCGATAAGGATCACTATCTGTGGGGCGATGGAGTTGGTGATGCAAAGTAGTTGTGACTTGACTCAGATCCTGAAAAAGTTGCCACAGGTTTCCAAAGAGGCCATTGTGTGTGTGCATTACTACCTCCACCGGTATTATTTTCAGACATCTGCATAGTTATTTAAGTGAAATGATGCATTAAGATATTTGTAAACATAGTTCCATCATTTTATTGATAAGTGAAATAGTAAAATGTATCACATCATCAATTATTACTAGAAAATAATTCAGGGTATTTCTGTTTAATTGTTGCTTCTAGTTCCCATGTTGCTTTCTCAACTCCGTGGTGATCACAGAGTACTTTCACAAGTGGTATGCTACGTCGCCTTAGTTCTTGAGTTTTTCTATCCATAATCTGTACCATTCTCTCCTGATACTTGTTTCCTTCTTCAACCCGAACCTCGACCAGAGGGATGATATGCGAAGGATCAGGACGATACTTTCGAAGCATGGATACGTGAAATATGTCATGAACCTTAGACATGAACGATGGAAGGGATAGACGATAGGCTAGTTTACCAATACGTTCAATGATCTGAAATGGACCGATATATCATGGGGAGAACTTTTCCTTGATCCCAAAGCGTTTGCACCTCTTGTAGGCTGAACTTTTAGAAAAACCAAGTCCCCTTTATCAAATTCTAGAGGTTTTTTAGCTTGTCAGCATAGCTCTTCTGTCGACTTTGTGCAACACGAAGTCTCTCATTTACTAGTGTGGTCTTCTCAGAAGTCTCTTGAACTAGTTCAGGCCCCAACTGCAGTCGATTTGCCATACCTAACCAACATATCGGAGATCTTCAAGGGCGACCATAGAGAGCCTCGTATGGTGCCATGCCGATACTAGTTTGGTAGCTGTTGTTGTATGCAAACTCAGCCAAATGTAAATGTTTTGCCCATCCGTCATGAAAGTCCAAAATGCAGCACCGTAACATATTCTCCAAGATCTGGATTAGACGCTCTGACTGCCCATCAGTCTGAGGGTGAAAGGCTGTGCTCATGGTGATCCTGGAGCCCATTCTACTCTTGAAGCTTTGCCAAAACTTTGATATGAATCGAAGGTCTCGATTAGAGACGATCATAAGTGGTATGCCATATAGGTGCACGATCTCTCTTTCATACTGTTCGGCAAGCTTGGCGGGGTTATCCGTGAACTTTATTGGTAAAAAGTGTGCAGACTTTGTAAGTCTGTCAATGATAACCCAGATAACATCTTGCCCTTTATTATTTCAAGGAAAGGCCGTAACAAAGTCCATTGCGATGTTCTCTTACTTCCATTCTCCAATAGGTAAAGGCTGGAAAAGTCCAGAGGGAAGTCTACATTCTGCTTTAACTTGCTGGCAAACGAGACATCGAGCAACGAAGTCTGCAACCGCCTTCTTCATTCCAGAAAACCAGAATTGTCGCTTGACATCCTTGTACATCTTGTCACCCCCAGGATGCATAGTGAACCTCGAATAGTGCATCTATGTGAGCACTTTATTTCGAACCTCAGGATCGTTCAGTGGACAGAGACGTTTTTTTAAAAAAATGGCTCTGTCTTCAGATACCGACCAGTGAGGAAGGTTCTGTCCGCTGAGTAGAAGTTCTCGTTTCTCCATTAACATAGGGTCGTTGGCTTGAGCTACTGAAATCTTTTGAACCAGCTCAGAGTTTGCTGATAATTGAGAGAGTTGTGATTCTCCTCCCTCCTCGATCAGTTGTAGGTTAAAATTCTCCATCTCTGTAGCTAACTTCCCCATCTCGAAGTTAAGAGTGCAAGCAACATAAGATTTTCTACTCAGGGCATCAGTCACAACATTGGCCTTACCAGGATGGTACTAGAGTTGAAAGTCATAATCTTTCAAGAATTTCAACCATCGTCTTTGGCGGAGGTTTAGGTCTCTCTAGGTGTAGATGTACTTAAGACTCATGTGATTCGAGAAGACCTCAAACCATTCACCGTATAGGTAATGACGCCATAACTTCAGTGCAAATACGACAACTGCAAGTTTCAAGTCATGCGTTGGGTAATTACCCTCATGAATCTTCAGTTGCCTCGAAGCATATGAACAACTTGGCCTTCTCACATTAGTACTACGCCTAAGCCTTGGAGAGAAGCGTCGGTGTATAATGAAAATCTAACTCCATTTCTTGGAGTGATTTGTACTGGTGCTGTCGTGATGCTTCACAGGCGGGATTCCAGATGAATCGCACGTCTTTCCGAGTGAGCTTGGTCATAGGTTTAGCAATCTTTGAGAAATCCTTGATGAAACGTCTGTAATAGCCAACCAAACTAAGAAAACTCCTAATCTGAGTAACAGTGGTAGGCTACTTCTAGTTTAAAATCGCTTTAACCTTTGAAGGATCCACCTCAACTCCATTGCCTGAAACCACATGACCCAGGAATTGAACTCGCTTCGCCCAAAATTCGCACTTACTCAACTTTGCATACAATTGGTGGCTTCTCAAGGACTGGAAGACAATCCTCAGATGTATCTTATGATGTTCCTTGGTTGAGGAATATATCATCCACAAAGACCACCACAAATCGATCTAAATATAGCCTGAAAATGCGGTTCATCAAATCCATGAACATAGCAGGTGCATTTGTTAGATCGAACGACATAACCAAGAACTCGTAAAGACCATACCGAGTTCTGAATGTTGTCTTGGTAATGTCCGACTCTCTGATCCGGAGTTGATGATAACCGGATCGTAAATCAATCTTAGTGAAGTATTTGGCATCTCTAAGTTGGTCGAACAGGTCATCGATCCTAGGTAGTGGATATCTATTCTTGATGGTGACGTTATTCAACTTGCGGTAGTCGATGAAAAGTTATAACGATCCATCCTTTTTGCGAACAAATAGAACTGGAGTGCCCTAGGGTGATGAGCTTTTCCTGATGAAACCATTACTCTCCAATTCTTTCAGTTGTTTGTCCAATTCGACCAGCTCGACATTGGACATTTTGTATGGTGGAATTGAGATAGGCCCGATCCCAGATACAAGGTTGATCTCAAAATCGAATTTTCTAACTGGAGGTAGACCAGGAAGGTCATTTAGAAAACCTCTTGGGAATTCAGATATTACTGGATATCGTGTACTTCGAGAGGGTACAGTGCTGGTGATTTATTGTCATCACCAAGGGATAGAGCTCGAAGCTGTGCCTTGAGAAGTGCAACAGTCGAGTTGTGTATCCACTTCCTCGTTCCCTAAATCTTGAAAAACTCCCCAGTAGGCAAGGTTAACTGAATTTGCTTCTTCATACAATCAATCCTTGCATTCAGTGGTGCGAGCTAGTTCATGCCGAGGATGATGTCGAAGTCTTCAATGTCCATCACAAAGAGATCTGCATATATTATTTGTTCTGACATTCGAAGCTCACATCGATAACACTGCAAATTCACGTCAATACCAGATCCTAATGGTGATGTGACATGGATTGTGATGTCTGTGGGTTCAGGATGCAACCCAAAATGCCTTACCAATGCAGAAGATATAAAGGAATGCGTAGCACCCAAATTGAACAAGACATGCACCATTGTATTGAACAAGGAAAATGTTCCTTCGACTACATTGTTGTCTAGGAGGGGTTGTTGAGCGATGACAAACGCTCTGCCCTGGTTCCGTTGCCCCTGGTTCTGGCTGGGTTGGGCATTAGCAGCAGGTGGGGCTTGTTGGACTAGAACAGTGGGAACAGGTTGCCGTGGTTGCTAAAAGTGGGGGCAAGCATTTCTTACATGGCCCTGTTGGCCGCAGTTGAAACACGTCACCTTCTGCTGCTGATGGTTCTGTTGGTCATGCTGATTGTGGTGCTGACCACCACCCCTGCTATTGTCGTTTTGACGGCCACCCCTGCCATTACGACCTCCTCGGCCATGATTGCGAAAACCTTGATGGCCAGGGTTAGACGGTTCAGCTGCAGGTGCTGTAGCCTCATTCTTCTGAATAGGGTCTGGGAGGGCTGGGTTTTGATTATAGAAGGGCTTCTTCTTGTTGCCTTGCAGCGAGCCCTGTTGAGAAAACGTTGCGGGCCATTTTTCTTGTTCATTCTCTGCTTCTGCTCAATCTTTTCCTGCTCAAAGCTCATGGCCTTGTCAACGACCTCCTTGTAAATCTAGAGATCCAAGATCGACAAGGTTAGTTGAATGTCAAGACGAAGGCCATTGTAGAATTTCTCGGTCTTATCTTGCTCCGTTGAGATGGTGGAGAAAGAGTAGACCATTAATTCTTTAAACCTGACAGCATATTCCCTGACTGTCATGTCCCCTTGGTATAACTTGGCAAACTTCTGGCGCTTCTACCTCTTCACAGTCCCAGGGAAGTACTCATCGATAAACAATGACTCGAACTGCAGCCAAGTCATCTCAATGGTGTTGACCCTTGGGTCCTCCTTCAGTATTATCCACCATGTATTTGCTCTACCAATAAGTTGGTAGGATGTAATTAGAATCTTACGAGCCTCATCGACTCCCATTACATTGAGAGCCTTCTTCGACTCATCCAACCATTTCTCCTCCTCCTCCACATCAATGGTGCCAGCAAAAGTAAGGGGTTGTAGCCTATTATACTTCATAATCTGGTCAGTTTGAGTCTCCGACCCAGATCTAACAGGTGCCTGAACAGTGACAACCTAATTGGTCGTGGTCTCATGAACGACCATCTGAACAGTTACTTTCATTGCCTCGATAAATCCAGCAAAAAAGGCCTCCATACTCGAAGGCATGGCAAAGGATGTGGGCTGGGGTGACACTGCCGCCTGCCCAGACGTAGTGGCAGTGTCGGGTGTGGCCTACGCTGTCGTCGGAGGTGGCATTTCTTGGTTTTGAATCTCAGGAGGTGCCTCCTCTGCTGGACGGGTAGTGCATGGCCTTCCTCTCTTTTTGGTTTGCATTTTCTCATTGGCAATGAGAAAATAAAACCATGATTTAGGAACTGTAAGCCAAGTATAATGTTATGATATTCTCAACAACAAGTTCGAGAGTACTGCAATATAAAAACCACTTATTTTTTTGAGTATGGTATAAGGTTTTTGTTGAGGAATCAAAGAATCTTATGTGCCTCGTATGTTTGGCCATGGTGTAAAACAAGGTTAGAATGTTTATATAATAAGTATGAAACTTTGCAAGTATTTCAAATGTTTTGGTTCTGGTTTTTATGAACATACATATATATATATTTCATTGAAAATCCATACGAGTCATAAAAATTCTAAGATTTTCCTCGGTAAGTATCCTGATCTAACGTTCTATCACAATCTTATGTATTCAAACTCTTTCACTTAGTTTTTTTTACTATTATCCAAATTCATGTGTCCCATACCACATGAATTTGGTAATAAGAGTGTCAACCAAGTTAAGTTGTATGAACACGGTCTCTATAAAACATCGGCTGAAGATGAGTTCACTAATATTGTCGTCCAAGTTTACTTGTCCCATACCGTGTAAACTTAGTGATAATGTTAGTAACACAACTTTCCCCAATGTTTCTTTTCACACAAGGTCGTGGATTTTCTTACTTCTACATTTTATTTAGTATCCTCCAATTTTGTTGTGTCCCGTACCACTCCAAAGTTAGTGATACAAAAGAAAAATGGTTGTAAGTCGGCCCACCAAAGATAGTCTTAAACAAAACATTTTCATTCATATATATAAAAAAAATATTACAATGCCAGTAATCATTCTTGATTTTCCAACTTACTACCGCTCCTCCTAGACCTCCTGCTAGGCACAGAAAGACCACTAGAAGAAAGTTGAGAAGTTGCTCGCTGTTCTTCGACGTTTTGCGTACGTGTTAACAAAGCATTTTGAGTCTCATCCATCCGAGCAATACTAGATACAATCACATTTAACTGCTCGAATGGGTTAGTCGATTGCCCCATCGATGATTTGTCGGTCGACTGTTCCATAGGTGGAAGGTAGGACATAGGCATTGGTGAAAAGTATTAGCCGTATGGTTGACTTATAGGTGGAGGGTAATTGTTTTGATTGTAGGGGGATTCCCTAACTGGAACCTCTTGTACACTTGGATATGCTTGAGTCAAAAATTCTTGAAATAATGGACTCATTGGGATATCTTGTCTTCCAAAATTTGGTGCTGCACAATTTTGTTGTTGTTGGTTCATAAGAACTTGCGGAACTGGCCGATACAGTACCTCAGGAGTTGAAAATCTTTGGTATGTAATATTGCCTTGAGTTGATATGTTCTAGGAAGGTGGATTTGCTGGAACTCTATGTCCATCCTGATTTGGTTGAGGTTGATTTAGGTTGCCAAAAAAATCATCCTCAGAGAATAAATGATCGGGTTGATCATTATTCGGGATTGGATTTGCCGTAGGGTTCTGGTTTGGCTCACTATTTGGTCCCTCCCTAACAGGAATCTTGCGCCGACTTTTTCGTTAACTACGTCCATTTTTGTCTCTAATTCTTTTTTCATTTCCTCCTAAAGTTGCGCCAAATATCTCCTCGTCAGTCACCCCTCCACTCATGACGAACGTCTTGAAGATAGAGGATGTTGTAATTGCAACAGTGATCTGCTTCGAAGACTCATCAAAAGTGTTGACGTTTGCCTCGTATAGCATCCTCATGATCAAGACTTCGTAGCCGAGGAGCTCCTTCCTTGAAGGGTTTTGAATCACCCGCAACATTTGTTGGATAATTATGTGAGGTAGGGAGACCTTGATTTTCTTCTCTATGTAGTATAGCACAAGAAGTTGAGCCCTTGACATAGCACCTCTAGTTACCTTTTCCGGAAAGATGTTGCTGAAAACGATCTTCCCAAGGCTGGCAAGAGGTGGTTTAACGAGATTGTTTGGGAGGTGGGCGTACGTCAATTGGATGTATGGCTTTTTAGCGAGGGAATTGAACAATTGTTGTCACAACGCCCCTGATGTAGGCTGACGTCATGACCGACACAGTGTACTATACACTGTACATACCCATATACAGTATACAATACATTGTCAGCCTCAACGAACATTCACAATAATTCCCAAAATTTATAAAAATTTTGGCAGCATCTCCTCATAAAATGGACATTTCACACTTTTTCCTGATATACCACAAATTAAATCATATATATATATACTCATTCACAATATTCATTCGTGACATTCATTCCACAATAAATAATCCTCCCAATATCACAAGCACTTCATAACCCAAAATGTTCAAATACTATTCATTTCTCAAGCCATTTCATCCACCGTGATCGTATGATTAAATATATCATCATTAAACATTTTATAATCCAAATAGCAAAACCCATACTCTCATTCAATCCAACTATGTGATAGTATATAAATAATAATGTGATAATTATACTTATCGAAATAAAAAAAAGTAACCCATATCCTCCAGTGCATACATACATATACCAAACAAATGCAATCACGTGATTATCACTCACGGATTTTTCCTTTTCCCTTCGACTCGGTACCTGATATATTGGACGAAATGGAGTGAGCAATCAACAAGCTCAGTGAATATATCTCTTGATATGACAATCATATGCATTTAGGGAAACATGACATTTAAAATTATTTAAAACAATTATTAAAGACATGCATCATTCAACGAATATATCATACATGTCAACAACATAGATTTCATGATTTTTCAAGAAAACAATGCATTATTTTCAACTAAAACCACAATCTCCCTCCTTCTCGTAATGGAGCAGGTACGAACTCCTTATTATGCACCGATAAGGAGCCTACGCTGGACCTCACATTACTCAATTCATAGTCATTTCAAGGATCTCCAATCCTTATTAAGACAGGCCTACTGACAATGAGGATACGCATAACACTCATCCGGGTCTAATTCCTAACGAAATGACACCAACTTGCCTTTGCAAGTCTCACATGCTCCAATGCTAAAAAAAATCATTTATGAATGCAAATTAAAACACAATGGAACGATATATACATATCATATTTACATTCAAACATTTCATATATATATAATGTCATACAAGAACCAAATCAAGAAAATATACTCACAGTACAAGACTTTCCAGCTTAAATACAATCACCGTCGCTTTCAAGTTTAGTTCCAATTTAAATCCAATTAACTCAACCTGTGACAATTACTCCTTAATTCAATTTCATTTATTCATATCTATTTACATATTTAATTTCTCAACTCATTTCAAGCCACTAATAATAAAGATCAACTTGAAAAATATTACACACATTCTGTGAATTTAGATTCCAACTCAATTTAAAAATTATAAGCAGTTGAAAAACTACTATCTGGTTTCTATGGTCAATCTAGATATTTTCACAAGAAAGAACAGTGAAAATATATTTCCAATTCATATTTTCATTAGTTCTCAATTTTATTTTTCTCCTGGAACATATATCAATTTTATTAAAAACATAAGACATTCCTAAAATTATTCTGTCCACATCGACACGTGTAAAATCAGTCATACTACCATTCTACTACCTTCAACATGTATTTTACTAAGGTTTTACACGTTCGCGAAGGTCACGAAAGTAAATTCTACTCACCAAAATCATATATTTAGTTACTAAAAATATCAAATCATATCCAAAAATCACAATCTTAGTATTGAAACGTCCGAAATTCAGTTCTCTATGATTCTATGATCTCAAACTGGAGTTTCACTGGATTCCAATTCCATTTTATTCACTGAAAATAATCACAGTACTGTTTACGTCACTGTTCATTGGAAATATGGATATTTTTACTAAAATTGTCAAACGGTCTCCAAAAATTATGAAATTAGTATCGATGGACTCACAACAGTTCATTCTACCATTCTATAGCCTTAAACTGAAGTTTCATCGGGTTTTAATATGATTCGAAATGTTTCCAATATAAACTCTAGCTTCCAACAAACTTCTAACAACCATAAAAACTCCAAATGAATAAATAAATGAAATCTAACCACATATTCAGGGCTTCTACAGTCTAAGGAATATTTTTCAACCCTTCGAGTAAATTTTCATTCAAGTTGGGTCAAAACCCCAATTTCGAAAACGCCGTAAAACGACTTCCATAGCAAGAATTAATTCGAGAGACTTGTTTATCTAGCTTAGATATCAATTTTACGAAGAACTAAAGTGAAAATCACTTACTGCGGGTCCCAAATTAGGCCAAAATCTGCGTTCCACCTCCTTTTCCTCTTCCTTCTTCTCCGTTCTTCTTTTTTCTCACTCTTTCTCTTTTCTTTCTTTTTTTTGACATTGGTGAGAGTTTGAGAGATTAGAAATGAGAGATGATAAGTATATATAAAACATGATCATATGCACCTCATCTAACTTAATAAAGCAACTTCCCCATCTTAATATTTAACTTTCATTCATTAAATCATACTATTCATTAATTCATTAAATCATACTACAATCCACATATTTAATTAACCAACCCCATAAATTAATCAATTTAATTCAACTCAATTTTTTAACTTGTAAGCACCCATATAGGATGATCTCATATGTATCATCTTCATTTAATAATTTTATTTATTTACTAATACCCCTTAAATCTAGCATGTATTTTCATACACCCGTATATTTGGTTCCTACATATAAAATACGCATATTATACGTCTTGATATATGCAAAATTCAACGAATGTATTTAATTAAAACTACAGGGTGTTACAACTGTTCCTTGGACTTAGCAATCTCTGCAACTGTCTGGGGTTCGTGTGGATCAATGATTCTATCTCCAATCGAGATCTCCATAAGTCGCGAAATAATTTTGACGTTGATAGAAATCTTTGTTCCCCTGACTGTTGTCTCCAAGACAGGGCTGATCCCATCTTCTTGATGTCTCACGCAATTTATGGCTTTGTAGAAAGACTTCACCAAGTTGAAGGAGACGTAAGCCTCAACTTTTGTTATGTTCAACCACCCCAACGTTGTGAGTTTTTTGTGAAGGATCGGACGGAAGCGGAGATCTCTATTGTCGATACTCCTCATAATCATAACCTCCTTGTTGAACAGTTCTGTAAGTCTAGTGAGAATTGGTTTTCGACTACTGGAAGTCGTTCCTTCACTTGAGCCCATTATTTTGTTGAAAGGAAAATAAACTTGTGAAATACACAAAATATATTCCTACATTTTTAAGATTTATGCCTTGTCCGTTGGACAATATATTCTATTTTTATTTTCTCTTGATATTTATGCCATCATTTAATCCAAATTTTTCATTAGCAACATGATATATATATATATATATATATTTGAATCTAAACTATATAAAAACTATATAGTTTTCTAGATATATATTTAATATAAATCTCAATTATATATGAATCATATATATATAGTTCTAAAGATATATATATCTAATAAAATTTTTCTTCTCCTAATTTGTGCGGGTCGTGGACCTTACGCTCTGATACCATTAAATGTCACACCCCGCCCGGACGCGCCTAAACCGGCAGGACACTCACGGATGGGGCGGGAATGCATTTTAACAATAACCGAGTGCGCAGAAACACGATTAAGTACAAGTCTGATTTCATTAATTTCAGAATATATTTGTACATGAAATAATTAAGGGAACATCCTCCCAAAATCCCCAATGAATAATATAAAAGGTACAAAATGTAGGTCCCAAAAACCTGCACCCAGTCCACCCTAATCTCCTGTGAAAAATTGGATAACAACGGGGTGAGCTACATGCTCAGTGGGTAAAATAGTTCGTGAATATAACAATTAATAAAGCAAACTTCATAATCAAATATCATAAATACACATCAGAGCATCATAATCAATCCAACATGTATGTATTCATGACACCGTCTCGTATTGGTTCCATGATTGTACGTCGTCTGAGTTCATGTATAGATGTCCCCCCCCAGGAATAGCCGAGTTGTCATTGTACGTCCCTCTCCAGAGAAAAATAATGAATAGTGAGCATTGTTTCTAACTATTCTATGAATCATAAACCACATACGTCCCTAGGTGGTGCTTATATATGATGCCAATGCATGAACAGGTCCTGTCTTTACTTATCTTTAGACAGGATTTGGCAGCGTCTGGTGATCCTTATTAGGGTCGGTATCACCACGTGCAAGGACATTCAATATTACTTGTACAAGCTGATAGATTTCAAATTAGACCAACCAGATCAGTCTCCAGTGTGAGAGGTGAGACACAAGGTCTACTTAAATATCAATCGTCTAGAGCAGCACGCTGCATCCCGTTCACTATTTAAAGTTATTGAGGACAAGACTGAGTCTGGTTGAGCCATTTTGACCACTAATCCGGCATCGCAACAGTGTAATACATGAACTCCAAATATACAGGCATAAGTATGACAAGTATAAACATTATACGCAATAATGCAGTGTAAATGAATAGTAGACAATGATAAATGAATGTAAACTTTAATAAAAGTTATAAGCCACGTAAACCTATGTTTCGTTCCCTACCTTCAGATAATAATTTCCTCGAGAACTGGTGCCTTCCCCCAAGCAGAACCACGCTGCACCGCGCAGAAAGTCTCAAAAAGAGAAGAAAAACTCAAGGAAAATGAGAGAGAAGAGAGAAATCACATGGAGAAGTGATTTGGTGTGAGATATGAGGAGGGGATTCCTTAAATAGGAAAAAATAGCGCTCAAACGTTCGAGCAGGTGCCTAGAGTTCAATTTTTTTTGTGCAATGCTAATGTATTACATTCCCTGTGTGCATGAGACCATGTTTGATGGGGTGGTGGCGAATCATAAGTTTTAATTATAGGCATACTTGGAGTGGTATGGGACATCTCAAGTATGATTTGTAATTAAGATGAATGAGGAGAAATCAACCCATGGCCAAGTTTGACAATTATGGAAAAAGCTAGTTGATAATTCTTATCCTTAAATTTGAACGGTATGGGACATAAAAATTTGATGGATAACTGTTATCCGCTTGATATTTCCATCAATTGCGATGTTTGTTTGAAAAAACTATAATTCACACCATGATAACTTAGAAACAACTTGACCATAACATCGGTACCAATTCACTGAATATAGTGTGTTTTTACAAACAACTTTATGTAGTTTTACAAATAAACTTTGAACTCATATATATACATAGTCTTGCGAAACAAACCAACTGAGATTTAACTGTTTTGAAACCTATATTCAGCAAATGGAACCGATAAACCCCATGCCTTAAACCTAGAAGCTAGGTGAGAAACCGAATAATCTAACTAGGAAACTAAAATAACTCTTATTTGTACCGCAGTATGCAGGTACAAACGCAATGCCAAGTTACCAATGGCTCATTCTAGGCTTCGAGGAGTGAGCTACCTGGGGATGCGAGACCATCCAGAATAGAGACAACATTTACTCCGGAACGATTCATAAAAGACGTGAATACACTAGGTGGAGCATCGACAACCAATCCACCACCATCAAAGATGGGCAATGGGTCATCGGTACAATTGCTAACCGAGATGGAAAAAAATTTCCAATGGTTCATGGACTTCAGAATGGAAGAAGCCCAAAGTCAACATGTTGAAATTCAACCATTTCACGCAAATGCAGGAAGAATAGAAGAGGATTATCAGACCAAACAAATAACAAAGTTTAAAAGATTGCAGCCATTGACTTTTGAAGGAAAACCAGATGCGAAAACCGCTCAAAAGTGGCTAGATGAAACTCAAAAAGGCCTTTGAAGCTATGAGGGTTCTGGATGAGAGAAAGATTCCACTTGCTGCATATCAATTGGTGGAAATTGCGCACAATTGGTGGAAAATGATTAAGGAAGATCTGACCTTGGATGTGGCTAAAATGACATGGCCATAATTTGAAGCCATGTTCATTAAGGAATACTTTCCCAAAGCCATGAAAAGGCAGAAGCGTTAGAATTTTCCAAATTGTACCAAGGACATCTGACGGTGCAGGAATATTCAGCAAAATTTACAGAATTGTCAGTATTTTTTCTTTCAACAGTGGCAAATGAGAGAGATAAAGCTAAGAAATCTATAATGGACTTAGGCCTGAGTTAAGGCAAGCCTTGTCCATTTTAGAAGTAGAAAATTATACGGAAGTTCAAACCGAGCCATGAAGTTCGAGCAAGAGAGGCGGCAACAGGAACATAGAAGAATGAAAGGGAAACAACCTGTTACCTTCCAAGGATTTGAAAACTCAAGGAAATTCCAAAGGAAGGAACCGATGGAAAGTCAGAACATGGTTGAATCCAAGTTTAAGCCATAAGAATTAGGTCAAGGAAATCATAATCAAAATCAAGTGAACTCGAGAAACAACAAGGAAGGACATGAATTTAACCCAGGAAATGGAATCCCTAAAAGAAACCAGGGAGCAAAACCAAACCCTGGACAATAACAAGAGATGAGAACATGTTACCAATGTGGACGAGCGGGTCACATTGCAAAAAAATTTCGTCAACCTCGAACAAAAGTTCAGACAAATCAATATAATGTGCCAAGGCAGCAAAATCAAGGCAAAACACTTGCTGCCACGGCACATGAGCAAATTGACACTACTGTGGTTGAAGGTAAATTTCTTTTATTCAACTCCCAAGTTCGAGTATTGTTTGTCACGAGATCCACCCATTCGTTTTCGTTCATAACTCCTTCCATAGTACAACAGTTAGGGTTAGAAATTGAACCTTTAAATCCTAGAATGATGGTAATCACGCCAGTGGGAGCAAGGGTAGAAATTACACAATTATACTCAAAATATGAACTTAAGATAAGTGATGAACCTTTCTTCGTAAATTCCTTGATTTTAAACATTGAAGATTTTGATATAATTTGAGGAATGGATTGGTTAATTAGATAATTCCCCCGGGTTACCACCTATTCGATAATTTGATTTTGAAATCAAGTTACTATTGGGGATAAAGCTAGTATTTATTCCTTTGTGTCGAATGGCTCACACCGAATTGATTGAGCTAGATAAACAACGTAGGGAATTGGAAAGGAAAGGTTTCAAAAATAATACCCATTACCCCGAATGGAGGACTTTTTTGATCAGTTGTGTGGTGTGCAATATTTTTCAAAACTAGTTCTCCATTCCGAATATCATCAATTGAGAATCAAGGAGGAAGATATTCACAACACAACCTTCCGAACCCGAATTTATAGTAATGCCTTTTGGTCTAACAAATGCTCCGACAACATTTATGGATTTTATACACCGAATATTTAGTCATCACATTTTCACCAGTAAATCTGTTGTTGTTTTACTCTAGCAACAAGATTTGGATTGGTAATCATCTGTGGGTAAGATATTTTCGTGAATATTACATTCAAAATTTTGCAGACAACTATAGTTGCTAAGAAACAAATTTTGATGACGAAATTCTTTAAGAGGGGAAGGTTGTAACATTTTCACCCAAAAAGCCAAAAAAGAACAAAAGGACAAGATTGGTATTATGGAAAAGTTGAAGGATAAAAATTGAAAAATGACATAGTTGATATTATTTAAAAAGGATTTTCTCGAGATATATCTCGAGAAAAGATATAATAGGTATTTCTTGAAAAGAATCTTACCCAAGCAAATGACGAGGCGATATATAAATAAAAAGTTCAAGGGCATTTTGGGAAAGTGCTAAAAATTTCATCCTATAAATAGGGGGGTCATTTTCAGATTTCATTCAAACTTTTCAAAACTTTTTTTTTTTTTTAAGATTTTCGATATTTTCAGGAAAAGCTTAAGGAATTGTTATTTTACTACACATTTCAATGTGCGGAGGAAACTATGGTTTGTGCATTCTAGTCTTTGTATTAAAAGTTCATATTCATACTATGGTTATGCTCACGACTTTACTTTCACTAGTAAAATGTTATTTGGGTTGGAAGTTGGCCCTTGCAAAATGCTAGACGCAACTTATTTGGGTGGAAAGCTAACCCTTACAGGATTGCTAAATGCAGCTTATTCTTTTGGATTTCATAAACATATGCATATGTGTGCAATTGTTATTGTTATATTCCAGTTTGAATATTTATTTTGATTATTTGCCTAAAATGTGAAAATCCGCTAGGAGACCCATTGGGCATAAACTCACTCTTTCAATCTTATCTTTTCGAAAATTAATTAGTCATGGGTAATGCAGATATGACGAAATAAAGAAAGAAAAAAATAAGTTGGTGCTACAAGATGAGATGAGATGTTGTTCGACAGGCGGGCCGAAAGTTATGCAAACACAATTGGTTGTTATATATATATAATATAAGTAAGCTGGTAGAATGAGTATTATTATAATAAATGAAAGTCGTGAAGTTGCGGAGTTGTACAATAAAATGGCTCTTACAGCCATATATACGTAGTATATATATGTATAAATGTGATGTTAATAAAAGCGAAGTTTGAGAAATTGTGCACCGAATTTGTATATGTGTTGGTATATGTTTGGCATTACAATTGTTTACCTGTGGATCAAAGAGTACAAATGAGAAAAAGAAAAAGAAAAGAGTACTGATTGGGGTGTTTCATTATCTCATAAAGGTTATAAGTGACGTGATCCAAATGGGAGAATCTACATTTCCCGTGATGTTATTTTTAATGAGCAATTTTTTTCCATTTGCCAATGTTAAGTCTCATTGTTCCACTGTTCCAATTTCATATTCCTCGTGTGTTCCTGCCACTCCTTGTTTGCCTCAGCCTGTTCCTCAATTGTCCGTGCCCAGTGCTGATCAGTCTACTCTTGCTAATCCATTTTTTGATACACCTAATCCTGATAGTTCTTCCTCTCCAATTGATTCTGCTCTACCTAAAAAACATCTTCAATCTGTCCCTCAACTTGACTGTCCTGTTTTACCACCTCCTTTACCATCTCATCCAATGGTTACTCGAGCCAAGTCAGGTGTTTTTAAACCAAAAGTCTTTCTTGCTTCTAAGGAACCTACTTCAGTAAAGGAAGCTCTTCAGCTTACACACTGGAAAGATGCTATGACAGATGAATATCTTGCCTTGCTTCGAAACCAAACATGGTTTCTAGTTCCTCTTCCTAGTAACAAAAAAACAGTGGGTTGCGAGTGGGTCTACATGGTAAAGAAGAATCATGATGGCACAGGTAGTAGGTTCAAGCTAGGTTAGTGGCCAAGGGATTTCATCAATCACCTGGGTTTGATTTTAATGAGACATTTAGTCCAGTAGTGAAACCGACTTCAATTGGACTTGTGTTGACTGTTGCTTTGTCCAAAGGTTAGGGAATCAAGCAACTTGATGTTAATAATGCATTTCTCAATGGCATTCTTCAAGAAGAGGTGTTTATGGATCAACCAACTGGGTTCATTGATCCTCAATTTCCTACTCATGTTTACAAGCTTTATAAAGCCTTTTATGGTCTTAAGCAAGCTCCTAGAGCCTGGTTTGACTAGTTAGCTTCTACTCTTGTCTCTCTTGGGTTTCACTTAACCAAGTCAAATCAGTCTTTATTCATTCGAGTTACTCCTGCTCATTCCACCTTCCTACTTGTGTTTGTTGATGGCATTTTGGTGACTGGAAGTATGCCATCTGTTGTATCAAGTCTCATTGCTCAACTATATCAAAGCTTTGCTCTCAAGGACCTGGGAGATGTGAACTTCTTTTTTGGTATACAAGCTCAGCAAACTTCAGAAGGTCTTCTTCAATCACGGTTAAAATACATTTATGATCTTCTATGCAAAGTAAAGATGCAATTTGCTAATAGTATGCCTACTCCAATGTCTAGTGGTGAGAAACTTTCAGCTGCTGGTAGTGACCCTGTGGAAGATGTACATTTGTACAAAAGTGTTGTAGGTGCCTTATAATATGCTACTATCACTCGACCAGAGATAGCTTATTGTGTTAACCGTGTTTGTCAGTTTATGCAACGTCCTCTTCAAAGTCATTGGAGGGCAATAAAACGTCTTCTTCGTTACCTTAAAGGAACATTGGACTATGGCTTATACATCAAACGTTCTTTTCATTTTCAACTTACTGGTTTTTGTGATGCTGATTGGGCATCAGATCCTTATGACAGACGTTCAACATCTGGGTTTTGTATGTTCTTTGGGGACAATTTGATTTCTTGGCAGTCCAAGAAACAACTTATTGTTTCAAGGTCTAGCACTGAGGCTGAATTTAGAAGCCTAGCTCTTTTTGTTGCAGAACTTACTTGGGTGCAATCCCTCTTTTTTGAGCTATTTGTTTCATCTTCTCTCAAGCCAATTGTTTGGTGCGACAATTTGAGTACTGTACAACTTGTAGCTAATCCTATCCTTCACTCTCGCACTAAGCATTTCGAAATTGATTTATATTTTGTTAGAGAGAAAGTGTTGCAACAGCTTCTTGAGATCAGACACTTACCTAGTTGTGATCAACCTGCTGATGTTCTTACTAAACCACGTCTCTCTGTTTCTCTTGCTTCGAACCAAACCAGAGTCAAAATTTCTCCCTCTAAGTTTGTGGGGAGATGTCAAGATAACAGATTATGAGTCAGTTAGTTAGTTAACTAAACTGTAGTTAATAGTTAGCTATGGGTTAAGGTTAAGTGTTTTGTTTCTCTTTCTGTTACAACTGTACATCAGCTTGTGTATATATATTGATGTAAACACTTGTATTCAGATATGATGAGAGTAATGAAAATCCTCTGAATTGTTGATTCTTGTTAGGTTCTAGCATGGTTTCTTGTCAAGATGCTTATCATTGTCATAGGCTTTTTTGTCCTCTACTCGTGCAAATAACAACCAGCCAGCCTCTTTGATTGAATTAAATTGTATATGTGTCTCATTAATTAATCTCTCTATGTGGTTTGAAGTCAGCGTACCCTACCAGCAAGACATCTGCTGCACTCCCTATGGTTTATTGACTTATTTTATACACATGCATACCAACAAAATTACAGGTGTCCTTCCTTCCACACAAGAAACCAACCCAAAAATAGCCATGTGGCACATTTCTTTTGGTCCACTCTTCCAATAATTGTCCCAATCTACTTTATCAATGAGCCCAATAAGATTTGTTTAAAATGAAAACCTGAATCCAGCAATAAAAAACCAAGTAAATTAATGAAAATGGGCTAGCTGTAAAGTACAAGATTTCACTGTCAATATGTTAGGTATCGGCAAAGAAGAAGCTGCCATCCAAAGCATTAAAAAAATTCATAGCTAAAGCAATAAAACACAAGTCATTCTCACCTTTTCAGGTGCTAAAAATCTGTGATAGACTTAACTCAAGTGAGTATACTACTTGTCTCCAAAAAACTCTATAAAAGGCCATGGTTACTAAACTGGGCAGGCCAGAAATAGAGAGATACGAGTGGTGGAGGCGGCATGGAATCAGCTTCCCGGCCACTTCATACAGGAGGCGGTGATGCTCCGACCAGTCAGCACGGTCAAGACCAATGTGGGTACTTTCAGATGCCACTGCATTATCCAAGGTACACAAAAGCAGACTATGAGAATATGCCTGAGTGGAGGCTTGATAGCCTGCTCAGCCAGTATGGGCTGCCCACTAATATTGGAGATTTGCAACAGAAGAGGAGTTTTGCCATGGGAGCTTTCCTTTGGCCTAACTAGACTCCGTAGAGAAGGAAAAACATAAAAGAGGTGGAAGTATAGTTGTTAGTTGTGTGCTTGGTTTGAGTATGAATAATGTCCAGTGGTGTGGTGTACTTACCTTTGATACAAGTATTATTTTGCTTAGAGGTTAAGGGAACTTGTTTGTCACTTAGCTAAGATCTTGCAGGTGGAGATCATCACACCTGATGTCTAGCTAGTGGTATTATGGTTTTCTTTTCTTCTTAATTTAGCAGTTCTCTTTATATTAGAAATACAACCTAGCTTGTTATCTTTGGTAGTTTGGAAAGTTAACGAAATTATCTTCCTTTCGTCTAATATCAGAAAAATCGACCATTTTTTTTTTTAATTTGTTCTTTTATTCTCTCTTAGATGGGTAAAAAAGCATGTGAAATTGAATAGTAGTTCCACCTCCCCCACACACCCTCCCCCCTCACTCTCTCTTCCATCTGGTTTGCCTAAAATGGGCATAGAAATTTAAGTTATTATAAGTAACGCTTTAGTAAAGAAAAATCTCATCGTTTCATCTCCTGGATGAAGAAAAATAGAGTTGGTTTATAAGGAAGTTAAGAAATATCCATCTGATACAATATTACCAAGTATAATAAAAGCTCTATGTAGTAATAACGTTGGGACCAAAGTAATTTTATTACTATGCATGAGGTGGTTATAACTTAATATAGGTGTGGCTACAAAAATTATTATTTTGACTTGGTTATCCTTAGTACAAGTGGTATAGAGTTAAAGCATGCACTATATTATTAATTAGTTAAATCTAAGGTATAAACATTGATAAAAGACAGTCTCAAAAAATTAGTATTCTATATAGTTTTGAATATATGCAAAGTTATCTTTAAGAGCCATGCTACAGGGACACTCCTCCAACACTCTTTTTGTATAACGATGGTGACGTGTCATAAACTCATTTTACTTTTTGCCTCTCTCCTTTTTACTTTGACGTTTGCTCTTCCCATTTTCTTTCTATTTAATGCCTGTTGCTCTTCCCATCTTAAAGTACAAAGAAGCATTTAATGCTTATTTAAAAATAAAAATTTAGAAGAAATGAAAGTATCATTAAGATAATGAAGAAAGAAAAAAAAAACAGTACAAGGAACATAACTAAATTAAAATTAGCCCCCTCTTTAAACCAATGAAAGAAAAAACACTTACTCATAATATTCATACAGTTAATAATTATTTATTTTATATTTATAAATTTTATTTATTTAAAAATTAAGACAGATTTGGTTCACAACTCTAAAATAGTTTTTTATTTTTAAATAGAAAGAAAATGAATAAAGGGTAAAAAACACGTTTGACAACCCAAGATCTAAAAATTACTTTTTAAATATCCCCTCTCACAAAAAAGTGATTCTTGAAAAACAATCAAACATCGTTTTTCAAGTTTTCTTTTTAAATTTTTTGGACATTGGAAATAAAAACAAAATATTTTTTTTAAATACTAAATCAAACGCAGCCTAATTTTTTTTTTTTTTTGTACTTAATAATTTGTCAGAACATTTAGCATTCACTCATTTGATTTTTCTAACTTTAATATTTTGTTCAAGGGTGAAAAAAAAGAATTAAAGAAAAAAATAGAAAAAGAGCATTAAAATACAAAGATGAAAAAGAAATAGGAGTTATGAACTGGATGATCTTTACTTTTTTGAACTTATGTTTTTAAAGGGTTCACTTAAAAGAATTTCATGAATTTTTTTTTATTTTTTAAAATCACTTACTTTATCTATTTATTGCATATGCACAGTGGATAATTGTTTCCTTGGGTTTATTTAACAAATTTAAAAAAAAAACTTATTTTTTTGTAATTTGTGAGAACATTTAGCATTCTCCAATCTAACTTCTCTACGTTTGTGATCAACCGTGAAAAAAAAAAGAATTAAAGAAAACAAAAATGAAAAAGACCATTGAAGAGGAAATAAAAAGAAACAGAAAAAAGAGCATTAAATACGGAAAGAAAACAAGGGCTTTTGATTTGATTGCCACCAAAAAATAAAAAAAATTTACAAATATCATTAAAATTTAAATAATGACTTATTTGTCATAGTTTGACCATTCAAAGCCCAGTCAACAGAAACAGTGATGCCACGAGGACTTAGGAATGTTGATGGAACAGGTGAAGTTGGAAGCCATACAAAAAATATATATTCTATACTGAATTTTTTTTTTGTACTTGTGTCAATCATTCAAGCAACACCACGGGGTTATTTTTTCACCTGACCACTTTCAGCGCGTCCCGCTACCCTCCCACGAAACTCAGAAGGCGACGAAACCCATTTTCCATGCCCGGATTAATTTTTGGATCCCTTCCGGAATTTAAGTTATTAAGAAAAATTGAAGCTTTTAGTAAATTATTCGGCCTCACCGAGGCCAAACCACGGGATTTTTTTTCACCAGACCACTTTCAGCCCGTCCC
Source organism: Paratinospora sagittata (assembly GCA_035771175.1). Taxonomy (NCBI): domain Eukaryota; kingdom Viridiplantae; phylum Streptophyta; class Magnoliopsida; order Ranunculales; family Menispermaceae; genus Paratinospora; species Paratinospora sagittata. The sequence continues at coordinate 22,163,067 of CM069599.1, forward strand.
ACTACACTCCCACGAATCCTCGAAGGCGACTAATCAGACGATCAGTAGTGAGATATTATCACAGAGAAAGACGAAACCCAGTTCCCTATCTAAAAAAAACTCCCTATCTAAAAAAAACTTACTCATTTTCTTAATAACTTGAATTCCAGAGGAGGTCCAAAAATTAATCCAGGCATGGGTACGGGAATCCGTCACCTTCTAAGGTTCGTGGGAGGGTAGTGGGACGTGCTGAAAGTGGTCAGGTGAAAAAAAGAATCCCGTGGTTTGGCCTCGATGAGGCCGAATAATTTACTAAAAGCTTCAGTTTTTCTTAATAACTTGAATTCCGGAGGAGGGTCCAAAAATTAATTCGGGCATGGGTACGGGTTCCGTACCTTCTAAGGTTCGTGGGAGGGTAGTGGGACCCACTGAAAGTGATCAGGTGAAAAAAAAACTTCGTGGTTTGGCCTCGGTGAGGCCGAACAGTTTACTAAAAGCTTTAATTTTTCTTAATAACTTGAATTCTGAAGAAGGGTCTAAAAATTCAACCGGGTATGGGAACTGGGTTTCGTCGCCTCCGGGGGTTCGTGGGAGAGTAGTAGGACTCGCTGAAAGTGGTCCAGTAAAAAAACCCAGTGGTTTGGCCTCGGTGAGGCCAAACAATTTTTCAATTTTTCTTAATAACTTGAATTCCGAATGAGAGTCCAAAAATTAATCCGGACATGGAAATGGGGCTCCGTCGCCTTCTGAGTTTCGTGGGAGGGTAGTGGGACGCGCTGAAAGTGGTCAGGTGAAAAAATAATCCTATGGTGCCGCTCGAATGATTGACACAAGTACAAAAAAAAATTAGTATGGAATGTGTCTTTTTAAAAGAAGCCTTCCAACTTCACCTGTCCCATCAGCATTCCTGAGTCCACGTGGCGTCACTTTTTCTACTAATTGGGCCATTGAATGGTCAAACTATGGCAAAGGGGTCATTATTTTAATTTTGATGGCATTTGTAAAAAACATTTATTTTTTTGGTGGCAATCAAGTCAAAAGCCCAAGAAAACAAAGGCATGCACCTTGACGCACCCAAAAAAATTATGGCTTCATAACATGCGTTATGGAGCATGGAATGAACTACCCAGCTATGTGGCATTTGCCACATCACTGGCATTGAGAAATGACGCATTGAGAAATGACATCACTGGCATTGAGAAATGACATTGAGGAGGGCGTACCTATAGCATTTTCCTTATCTCAGAAGTCTAAGATTGTGTATTTTCTCTCGAGTTTTGAGTTAGATTAGCATTTCTCATTCTATAAATATATTGCCTAACACAACCCATACAATCTTAAACCAATTTTAGATAAATATTATATTTCATCTTAAACCTTTAATGTATCATAACATATATATTTCTTTTGCAATATACAGATAATTATTACTGTGGAGATAGGTTCTTTAAAACGAGACCTAAAAAAATTATAACTTATTACAATGTAAAATTTATTCTTATTTATAATTGGCCTAAGTTAAAATCGAAGTTTTTTATGATTATACGGAGGTTAGAGACCAGTATTGTCTTACTGTAACCCAATCATAATAACTTCTCTTCTACTCAAAAAAGGATTGCTAACAATTCAGACTCCTTTCTTTGGACTCTTCACCCCTCGAGTATTTTTTCTTGTGGGCATAGGAGGTTATGCACTACAACTATGTTGCAGGCTAGATTTCCTCGTTTATGCCTGTTACCATCTTGTTGTCCAGTTTGTCTATAGGATGCAGAATCGGTGGAACACCTATTTCTCAAGTGTTCTTATGCGAGGTGACTGAGGGATAAATGGATGTGCTTCTTGGAGGGGAAATTCACCACTCCATTGTTTGTTAAAGAGTGCTTTGGTGTGCTTCATGATCCTAGGTTGTATATGTTAAGGAAAGAAGCGTGTTCTCTATGATGATTTTCGCTACTCTATCAATCGAACATTTGACTAGAGTGTGATAGGAGAGTGTTTCATGACATAGGTTAGAGTGATAGTTGCCTTTGGGAACAAATTAGGTGGTTGGCTAGTTCATGGGTTGCTCATAGGTGGTTATTCAATGGCGGTATGGTTTAGGGATGCCTATAACATGTACATGTACTGTTTTTGTGAGTACAAAATGTACTCATCATTTGATATGTTGTGCATGCTATTATGGTATCAATTAAATTTTTGTTTTCTCTAAAAAAAATTATCATAACTTTTTTTTTTTTTTTTTTTTCAATCGTCGTGCCAAAGCTGGATGACGATTCAGCCTTAAAAGGAGCATATAAACCAAGACCCCATCAATACTTATTTTAACCCATGGAGCAAATAGAACCTAAATAACAAATGAGCTACTAAGCCCACAAAACCAATAAATATGCTAACAACAGGGCTTATTGGTCCAGAGCCTGTAGGGACACACCATGTTACAATAACATTTATTTTCCTCTTAAAAGTCGGCCCGATCCGCAAACTAAGTCCAAAGGCCCAATTTTAAGCCCGAAATAAACATAAACTATAAAAACACACACACACACATATATATATATATATATATATATATATATATATGATTAAGAGTCGTTGCAACCATAAATTGAAAGTTACAAGAAATATATATAATCAAGAGCCACTTCAACCATGCGTTGAATATATAAACACATACACATACACACATATCTATATATGTAATTAAGAGTACAAAAAATGATTAAAAAAAAAACACGTAATCAAGAGTGTTATATAATTAGATTATAAGTAATATAAGCAATATATATATATATATATACATATGTACACACACACCCTAAATCTCTTACACTTATAGTCATACTTTTTCTCTCAATCTCTACAAAATCTTGAATAGCAAGCTTCCCAAATCTTCAATCTTCTCTCAATCTCTTTAAGATTTTCAACAAAACTTATTTTTTTCAATCTCTCCAAAGTTCTTACAAGCTTTGCTCTCCGTTTAATCTCTCCAGAAGCCTCGCTGCCCCAACAACAACAACGCATAGGTATATTTTTTAAATGATTTTTTTTTATATTTTATTTTATCTAACATTAAAAAATATGAGAGAGTCCGATCGTCCAACTCTCTCAAATTTGAGAGCAAAGAGAGTTCGGTGAATGGACTCTCTCTAATCTTAAAGAGTTGGACGATCTGTCGGACTCCCTCAGATCTAAGACAATTCGATGACTAGACTCTCTTAGATTTAAGACTCTTGAACTCTCTCGATTTGAAATGGTGTTCAAGTTTTTTATTTTTTTTAATTGAATAATTAAATGAGTATTATCTATGTCTAACGATGTCTCCATTTTTTACGAAATAGTAATAACTTGGGTGAGATCTTTACAGTAAGTTATAATTTATTGGTTGCATATTTGTAACATGTTGGTAAGATCTTTTTATTTTTTTTTGTCGGCTTGATATATCATTTTTTGCATTGAAATTTAAAATATATATATATATTATTATCATGGATACAATTTTTGAAGATAATAAATATGTTGCAAAGGATTCTGGTGTTCCTACAGAAGATAATGACCTAAAAAAATTCTCTGGAGGAAAGCACAAAAAATAAAATTAACTCTTCCCTTAAAATAAAAGGAGCAACAACATTTGAAGCATGACACAACATTGTGTCAAAGTTGAAGTTCTAGAAAATGGGGTTGAAATTGAAAAAGCTCAATGTAAATATTACAATAAAATGTTTTCTTGCAATCCTTCATGGAGGTACTAGTCATATTGTCAAGAATTTTACTTTAAATAAATGTAAATTTCTGAAAAATGGAAATAAAGACATTAGACAACATTTTTTTTATCAAAAAGTGAAAGTGGTAGTTTAAGAATTTTAAAGTATGATCATAAGAATGTTAGATTTATTGTAGTTAGAGAATTGCCTTTATGTTTTCAAAGGGGAGGATTTTAAACGTTAGATTAATCGAACATTTGGCCGTCAATCTCAATCAATATCACGATATACTGTTAGAGGTGATATCATTAGATCTTTTCATAATGAAAAAGAGAAATTAAAAAAAATATTTTATCTATTAAAGGTAAAATATATCTCACATTTGATATATGAATGTCTTCAAATCAAAACACTTTTTATTTGTGTGTTACATCACATTTTGTAGATATTAATTGAAAATTAAATAAAAGTATATTTAAATTTCATGAATCAAAAAGTTCTCATACAAGACAATTGTTATTTGAAGATATTCGTGGTTGTCTTCAAGAATTTAATATATTAAATAAGGTATTTTTCATTACTTTGGATAATACATCAAGTAATGATGTTTGTGTGAGAAGGTAAAATGAATTTTAAGAATAAATAATAACTATACTATATATCATAATTGAAGTATAGCTCATATTCTTAATCTTATTATTCAAGATGGGTTGAGTGTAGTGGTATAGTTCAATTGTAAATATTAGAGAAAGTGTTAAGTTAATTAAAAGGTCACCTAGGTTGCATGAATTTAAACAGGTATGTAATTGTATTGGTGTGAAGTATAGAAAAATTCTTTTTAATGTTGAACATAGATAGAATGCTACTTATGCAATGTTAAATGTAGCTACTTCGTTTGAAAATGTTTTTAACCCATTTTTTACTTCAAATGATTTTCAATATGCTCCTTTCAATGATTGACATAATGCAAATCTAATTAAATTGTTTTTAAAAGTATTTAATGAGGTCACTATTGTTTTTTCATCTACAAATTTTGTTACAACAAAAAAAATTTGCTTTTCATTTTGGTAATATTATATTTGTTTTAGATAAGTTTAATCAAGAACCCTTAACTGTTTTAATTTATAATGAGATGAACGCAAAGTTTGATAAATATTAGAAGGAATTTTCAATTATTATTGGTATAGCAATTTGTATGGACTCTCGATATAAATTAGTACTTTTAGAACATTGTTTACATGTAATTTATAAAAATGATTGTTTTTAGCATTTACATAATATAAAAAATGAATTATTTAAGCTTTTTACATTGTATGAAGAAATATTTGGTACTAATTTGATAGTTGATAATATAACATCTTTATCTAATTCAAATGAAAAATATCCAATGTTAGCTTTTTTAACAAGAAGAGGAGTTGTTGGTAGTTCACAATTTAAAGTTTCATAATTACAAAAATGTTTAAATTTGCCTCCACTTGATATAGGCATTGCTAAAAAGTTTGATGTTTTAGATTGGCGGAGACAACAAGAAAAAAATAGTCCTATTCTTTCTATACTGACACGAGATTTATTGACTATGTCTACTTCTACAAATGCTTCGAAATCTGTTTTTAGCTCCGGTGGAAATGTCATTAATGAACATCGAACCACATTGAAAGAAGATATAGTTGAAACATTAATTTGTCTAAGAGATTAGCGTTTGGATAAAAATGAAATACAAAAACTACAAGTTGATGTTGATGATGACTTAGGGTAATTTATTTTTATTACATTAAATTATTATATATCTTTTTAATCATTGGAAACGTTTATATAATTTGTATTAGTTTTTGGTTTTTATTTAATTTGTAATTAATAAGTTGTAATTTTGTGTTTGAAAAATTGTTGTAATATTCTATTATTTAAAATTTTATAGTAAATTAAAAAAAATTAGGCTTACAAATCATGCGTTATTTATTTAGAAATCAATAAATAATTTTTTTTTTAATTTCTATGTTTTATTTAATTATTGAATTAAATTTTATATTTTATTTAAAATTTTTTAACCTTAAAATATATTTTTGGTTACATTGCTAGTTCAAAAGTCCACTTCAAAGGTCCAACTCGAGTTAGATTTGAATTAATATATTTTTAACATAGGGTCAACCCAGCCCAACCCGAATTTTCTTAGGCCGGACTAGACCAGGCCGGGCCGAGCCTGCCTACTGGGCCAAATTGCCACCATTGTAGATTGCCTTAAAATGCTCAGCTCACTGGGGAAGACTGCATAGTGAAAGTAAAGTCCATTATGATATATAGTATAGTTACTATATAGCTACGTGTAATACTCAATACAAAGCCATTATACTCAGCAGCTTTTTTAAAAGTGTAATGTTTGTTTTCTAAAGATATATTTACTACTCTCACCTTGTAAATACCAACTTGTCAAAAAAAAAAAAAAACCTAGTAAATAGCAATTACACAGATATTGAAAAATTATTGGTTATATTATCCAAACTTGTTATTTCAACAAAGCCTAAGAAGTTCCAAACCACAACTTTATAAAATAGCACAAATTGAAACTGTTATGAAAGCTATTGGACATTAATGCTATTGGAGTGCGCCTTTCCACGAGGGTTATTTAAGTGCAACGAAATGTATCAATGGTTCGTAAAGCCAATATATATATATATATATATATATATATATATAAAGCTATTGGGCATGAATGGTATCCGAGTGGGCCTCTTCACCTGGGTTATTTAAGTGCAATGAAATGTACCGTTTGTCCGTGAAGCATTTGGTTTACCAGTAATCTAATCTCCTATTCTCATTGTCGAAAGAGTATAAAAACTATACCATGCCAAAAAGGGGGAGTGGAGGTTGTTAGACCTATACCTCAAAATGCTGCCAAATAAGGGAATCAAAACCCATAGCCATTCTCCGTCCCGTTTGCACCCCTAGTCCGATGAGGACTATTGACTAAAATGGGGATCTTATGCCATCTGCTACTCAAAGGCAAAAGAAGTTTCATCCAATGTTGTTTTCCTCGATGAGGGACCACTTTGATTGAATAAGAGATTAGTGACTACTCCCAGTTATCAATTGAAAGTGGAGGAAGCGAATTCAGTGGTGGATTTTAAAACAAGTCGGGCATTTGAAACAGGAGAATAAAAGCTTTTGAATAGGCGATTGCAAAAACAATCTTTGTTGCAGATGAATGGTTGCACTAGGCTCAAACACCAAGAAACCCGTCCCTCTTTTCTAAGGTATGGAATATCTAGCAATTTGAACCTAAACTCTACTTATAATTCATTATATATTTTATTTCAGCATATCGATTATCACATATTTTTTATACCCTTTCATGAATAAATTCCACATTAAGATTTCTGAAGGTTGAGGGAGCAAGAAAGAAAAGGCGAGTTGCTATTCTATTGGCTCATCCTTGCATCAGGCCATGATGTAATAAGGTAAAGAATAGATGACACCTATAACGAAATCCAACTGGTGCAGTACTTGAGAGGAAGGAGTGATCTTTGATCTCAAGGCTGCTACCGATTCCTTAACTATTATGTCCTGTATGCAGTGTTGTTTGGCAGGCAGATAGGGGTAATCTGTGATTCACTACGCTTGCTTATGCCCATCAATTGACTCTATTGCCTACTGGTTAACAAGACTTTTTCAGTAGTATAAATCGCTACTTCTATGTAATAATATGAACCTTGGTTGCACACTCCCTTCAGGTTCCACGAATACTCAACATTAGGTAGACAAGAGGAAGTTTTCCTTCAGCCAAAAGATAGAATCCATTGGCTTCAGCTTGGGAACTACAACAGTGCTTTTTCTCATCAATCTATGATTGCTAGAAGAAAAAGAAAAATCTCTTAGTTACTGCAAGCAACACAAAATGCAAAATAAGGAGATTATATCAAAGGAAGTTGTTGATCATTTCAAGATGAGAGAAAATGGATCCCTTTCTTTATTCTTATGTATTCATCGTTTGTTTCTAGAGTACAAATTGGTTAGTTACATAATCTCACAATGCATTGGCAAATTATTAGGCCGAGCCAGATTTTAACCAATGTAGCATATTCCCAACGAACTATATATATATATACACTCCTCGTTGTCTATTTAAATATCATACTTACCTGTCTTAATGTATAGTATTCAATATCTGAATAATACAGCATACCAATTGGTGAAAGACCACACCAACTCCTGCGTCCTTGTGGCTATGAGCTCATTTGTTATACCCAGTTTTGGATTTGAGATCTTGAAATCGCATCATCCCATGTTCTACTTAAAATAATAATAACATTAACAATCAAGCAGCTTTCCAAGGATAATAACAAGTGAAATAACTTTAGAAGATATAAGGAGTAAACCAAGGCAGAATGTACCACAGCATGATTGCTAGCAAAAGAAATTGCACATACAATACCAACCTCAATCTCCAAGTTCTCTCCAACTATAAATATAGCACCTTGTTCAAATGGTACAAGCCCAATTCAGAGTCTCTGCAAACACACCACTTTTTTAGCACCATCACCAATAGAATTCCGGATGGAAGATGGCAAGGTGTAGCAAAAGCCCAAAATCTTCTTCAGGGAGATGCCAATAACGTGTGATAGAACTGGAATTTTACCACATTACAACTCTGCATAATATAAAAAATGCTTTAATTCCAGAGTGATGAGCAAGCTCCCTTCCATCTGAATATGAAGTAGCACCCAAAAGCACAAGAATTCATACTAGACGCATGGAGCAGCAGCTACAAGTTCTCACAAATTGAAGATCACTCCTCCAAAAACGCTCGTCCAAGATTTGTTGCAAGGGCGAGCCTGACAGCACTTAAGGCCTGAGCTGGCAAGTTGGGTTCACAATAATCTGGGCGCAACCTTGCAATGGACAACTCTTGCAACTTGTTCAACAGTAGGTTGGTCTGGGAGACATTGAGCAGAGGAGGCTGCCAACTAAGCAACTTCAACTGCACATAAGACCACATAAATAGAAAATATATATATGATTAACATGACCTACATAAATATTATTCAATATATATATATATATATATATATATATATATATATTTGTGCACGTGAAAAGTTTTGAAGCTCCATGAGAAATTTCATGGAACCAGACCCATAGAACATTATAAGGTTCACTTAGCTCAGGTCAAGGTAATAAATAGAAAACTCATTTCAAAGGTTGACAGTTGCAAAAAATCCGAAGGTTGGAATCTGTTATGCAGCAGCATACTCAGATTATATTCCAAGCAACAATAAAAAAAAATAAAAAAAATTCATAAATTCTTTTGGAAAAGATAACAGAATAATCAAAGCAATCCGCAAGTCCACAGCAAAGAGCTCATCTATAAAAGTAACAAATACACACACACACACATATATATATATATATATAAAGGACAAGATGCAACAATCAAATGAAGTGATTTTGTGAATCATGGAATGTTTAGTGATTTCGGAGCAAACACCAACCCATCAAATTTTTCATAAAACGTATAGTTAACTGACTCAAGGGTCGAATATTCAACTTTGCCCTAGACTTCGATCACTTGAAAATCAGAATTAATTCCAGGAAGTTTAATTCGATGTAGAGAACTTTTGTAAAAATTTGCTAAATTAGAGAAGTTTAAAGAATTTTTGTGCAGATGCTAAAATATCTAGTTTATTGTAATATAAACTAAAATTAATATAAATAGACACTTTTAATACGTAAAATTATCCAAAATTGACCTAACAAAATCAATCTTATTAAGCGGGTTGATGAAATTGAAATGGTAGCTAATGTCCTAAATCCATTTTCTATGTTTTTTTTTATTTTCAATTTTGTGGTGACTTGCCTCTTGACTATATAATTCGCTAGTTTAACATTCTACCTTGTTTAATTTATTAGTTTATTTTCATCTTGTTTTACAAGATTTAGATGGCCTTGAGAACTCGTTCAATATATTTTTAAGTTTTTGTCTCATTTTAACTTTCTTTTTTATTTTTGTTTTTCTTGCTTCTTTTCTTCTTTTTTTAACGTAAAGTATATCCTATAAACCTACATGATTTGTTAGCTTATTAGATTTTTTTATTTATTTATATTGTTATGTTGGTTGATGAAGTTGAAAATAATGTGTAATTGTTGGTAATTTTTTTGTTTTTTATTGATGAAATAACACTTTTTTACTTCTTTGTCAAATTTTGTCGAATTTCATTGAATTTTGTGTCTATTTTTTGCATTTTCTAATTGAAAAATTAAACTTTTGTCGAAGCTTATCAAATTTTGTCGAAGTTGTCGAATTTTTTTGGCAATTTTTTGCATTTTTTATATTACATCCACTTCTCACTTTGGTGGCTCAAAAAACTGAAAAAACTCGGCGAATTTTTTCAATTTTTCAAACCATGCATTGACTTGATCCTACTCCTATCCTATAAATTGTTCATCATAAACCAAACAAATAACTTCATCAAAGGAATATGTCAAATCTACCTTATTTCAAAACATTGAAAAAAGTTGCAAAAAGCTTTATCAAAGGCATATATCATTTTTACCTCATTTAACTGAAATGTGAAAACTTTGTTCGGATGAAAATGTCATAAATTTACACCTTTAAATCTATCATTGAATAAATTATGTCATGCCAAAATCTACACTCTGAATCTGAAGGGCTAACATTATGTTGTTAACAAAGATAGAAGCACAGGCATAAAAAAAAATTGAAATGGACCAAGGAAACAGAGTGAACACCAGAAGAAGATATACATGCAAATGCACACAGAAATAAAATATGACTCTACTATCTAGGCATAGTAGAGGCAAATGCAAAAGTTATGGTTTTGCACATATACTACTAAAAGTAGACACCAGCTATGATATATTAATCTCACCGAATCATGCAGAAGAGGCAACCAGAACTTTTGTGGTGTTGAAGGGTTCTTCATCAACTGTAGAGTAATAATCAAAGGTACATCATCAACATAGGAAACTCGATTATAGAAAAGTTAAGATCATGCTTCAACTGTCCGGAATGGATGACAAGATTCACAGATGGTAGTAAATTACAAAGTGATATTTACTCTAGGGGTGATCTCGAGTCAGGTTTGGGCCCAAACACCACCCGACCCGGCCCAGTCAGGTGGCATCATTTCCTACACAATGCCACCTGACCACCCTTGAATTAGGGAGTGAACCCGACCAACCTGTACGCAAGTCATGTCGGGTCACCCGTTTTTTATTTCTTTTTTCTTTGAGGGCTTTGCCTTGTAAGTTACAAGGCACAAAAAAGCCCTAGAAATCCAGAGCAAACAAATAGAAACCACAAACCAAGATCAACTTCAAAGAAAAAACAATCTACAAGAAGGAAAAAAGAAAATCAACCAAATCACGAGGGGTGGGGGGGGGGGGGAGAACACAACGGAATTAGTGTTTTCATTGTTCCAGGTCAGGTTGGGTACTACGGGTCGATTTTCCATAGAACCCAATACCCGACCCGAAACAATTGAATCCCTTATTTTGGGACCTGATCTACCCCGCCTCTGCGGTTGCGTGGGCGGGTGCCTGCTCACCGCTAATACCAAACTGGGCCCTCAAAGTCATTACAGATTTTCATATTCATGATTTTAGTATCATGATGAAAAAGAATACATGAGAAATTTCCAAAAGAAATTCATGCAAAAATCATTCTGTCCTATTTTTGGGGCTATCTACAGGATATGTAGAAACCCAATGAAAACCTATAAAGAAGTTGGATCCTCACCAACAAGAGGAAAGAAACCAAGGGAAATTTTGTCCCTATGGTTCCTGAAAAGGAAGCAAAAAAAAAACACATGATTGTCCTTGTATTGTAACTTCCCACAAGAAATGAAAATATTAAATAGCCATGAAGTATCCCTAATTGATTCAGACACACAACATTCTACAGAAAATTCCAGCATTTTGTTGTTCTTCACTTACCAGCAGATGTCAAATATTAGATAACTAAAGTGGCATTTAATAACCCTATTAATAACATACAAAAAAAGAAGAGATTGCTAAAATTAAACTAGATAAGTATATGAACCACCTTTACATCTAACAAGAAGTAGAGGTAAAGCCTCTAAAAGACGCTGAAAGTTTTGAAATTTTATTTTGAGTTTCAAGTTCTACTATGAGTAGAGGTTTAATTTAGAACATGCGTAAAGCCCATAAGAAGTTACATAGGTAACCATGATAAGTGTGCAAGATTACCCGCTAAACCTGACAAACAAACCCCTATAGTGTAAAACTGATACCTAGAAATGGAATTTTTCAGTTGCATAGTCATTGATCACTAGCATTCTTTCCAGTTGAATCTTTCTTCAAGGAAAAATCAAATTGAACACTAGATCAACATATTTCTTCTGCCTCAGATACAAAGTTACGTTTTCCTTCAAAAATATTAAAGCATAATGCTGAGTCCACTCCAGAGGGTATTATCCTCCTTACCATCATATCAAGGTACTTTTTCCTTGAATAACATTAAAGCATGATGCTGCGTTCATGTATTGTATTTGTTGGGCGATTGCACAATGCCAGAACCTAATACAAGACTCAAAAACATGTGCCAAACAGCCAAAGTTCATGCAGCATAAGCAACAAGCTGCCATAATAGGTGTGCATAAGACCCAACCACCTGATAAACCAGGTTAGTTTGAGCAGGTTATAACATTGAATAAGGATTTGTTAGGATAGCATTTTCAGCCACCCAAAGGGTGCAGTGAATTATCAGAATTTAATCATAGAGCCCAAATCCACCCAACCCAGCTTAACTATATAGTATTAAATAAGTTTAAGAACATATTATACGATCTATACATATAAGAAAACTATTTTAAAAGAAGCCTTTGACTTCAAGTTTGTGGCTCTATCCATAGAGAACCACTTAAATCATCAAAACATGGGACGTTTGTAGTGACAAAAGAGGGGAGGCTTGCTTTTTTTTTTCGGTTGTTGAAGAGGGGTTTGGGGGGTGCTCCCCTCATTTAGCCCTCATCATACATCTTACTTTTCTCTTTTTCTTTTCTTTTTTTCATTTCTTTTCATTCAAAACTGACACCTAACCAAACAAACAAAAATAAAATAAGCCGGGTTAATTTTTAAATGTTATTTAGTTTTGGGTGCCCAAGTTCTTCACCAAATAAAAACGGGTCATTGGAAATATTCTCCAAAAGCAAGCTGGCCTGCACATGCCTCTTGCTGCGATGGTAGAACAGAGAAAGATGCAATCCAAGTTCCAACTAAGGTCTACAAGTCATGGGTGTTAGGAATAACAAGATACTTATGCATCTATGCATTCCAATGTAAGAGCAGGAAGGTACTATGGTAGATACCAGTATAAGTGATTCTACAGCTTGCCATGCAGCATTACCAGCCTTCGCATCTTTCACCTGTTGAAGCGATTTCTTGAAATCCCTATACCTGCAGCATATTCAAACACAGATTTATTAGCATGGAACTAGATCAAGAAAACACATTACTTTTATTATTTTATAGCTTTCCCATGAAGCACCAAGTAAAACAGCCGCAAAGATGAGAAGTTACTTGTGAAGAAAATCAAGGCCGCCTGCAGTCTTGGCTTCATCACCTAATAATTCAATCAATCCTTCCCATTGCTGTATTGAAAGAAACAAATAAAGAAAAGATGATAAACCATGGACAAGAATTACATCCTGAATTGAAGGCTACATGTTTCTTCTGTGAAATAAGTGTAATTCCATTAAAAAAGAAATAAAGACGAAAAATGATTACCCATTTCCTTAAGCATATCCTAATGAACTCACAGGATTCAAAATATAAATTTTTAATACCTTGAAACTATCATCAGAAATTGACTTTCCAACAAAATCAAACAGCTGTTGAGCAATTCTATTAAGCCGAACTTCATCCTTAGCCTTCTGAAGCCAGAAGACACCAGATCCTTTCCTACCATGCTTCCAATGGTGCATCCCTGCAATCTATAGAATGAATACAGAAGCTCAATGGAAGTGTCAGTCCACAAAAGAGCATGTTCTTGCATCTGTATTGACAAATAACAAAGTAAGATCTTATGGATAAGAAGATTACCAGATCCAAAGATTGCAGTTACCTTCATAATGTCAGAACTAATGATGTCAAGGTCGTATAGACGGCAAATCTCTAGAGTCTGCTTGACATTGAAAACATTTTGTCACTTCATGGAAAGAAGTAACAACTTAAGATACCATCCGTGATAGAAATACAAAGATGAAAAACCTGATAGACATCAAATAATAATCTCAAATCACCTTGAGCAGAATCTTGTTTTGTTGGACAGGTTGCTTGCATAGTAAGATCTCCAACAAGCCCATTCCTTGCCTCGCACATGATGTTAAATAAACTGGAGCAATCTGAAACAATCATGGCATTAATGAGAAAGGAATTAGATAATTTATAACCCATATGACAGAAGCAGTTAACCCTAAAATCATACAGGCAGAATATCCAAGCTTGGATAGCAGGGTTCCAAGGACAATTCAGAAAGAGGAAACAACTCATGTCAGCGATGTGCTCAAGCCTGTTGCTTGAAGTACAAAAATGCAAAGGTCCAGATCCATGACATAAGAGTTGAAGTTACGTTATATTACTGACATTAATCTAGGTGGAACCATGTAAGTGCTTATTATCATTTTCTTCAGCATTTAGGCCACAATGATTGTGTTAGAGGGCCTTATATCTGGGCCCACCTCTGCTTGTCTTTCCTTTTTATGTTTCTTTTGGCCTACATTTCTTTCACCTGTTTGTCTTTCTAAAATATAAATACTTGGTCTTTGAAAGCTATATAATTCTTTTTTTAAGGACAGAATGTTATGCAAATTTAAATATTCATGTTAACATAACCAGGACAGCACTATAGACCAAAGTCATTTTCCTTGGTCAGCCTTAATGGCACACGTACAAAGCAAAGTTTCATTAAAATCAAAAGAATCGGTAATAGATAAATGTTACAAAGTGTTCAAGCTTTCTGATAGCAATCCAGGGAAGCTCTTCTAAAAAACACTACTGTAAACCAAAAGAAATGGACATGGGTTCTAAAAGGCAAAGGTGCAAGACCAGAGAAGTAAAGTGGTTCCCAAAAGCTTATTGAAACCCTTGATGCAGATGAACCATTTATTTTCCTCAGAGGAAGCTTTTAACACCAGTTCCCTTCAGAGAGTAGATCGAATCATGAACAACTTTTGTTCTCAGTTCTCAGATATCTGTTCTAGTATTTATTTAAGTTCGAAGGAGGACTCTGACCGTTGCGGTATGCAGGAATAGGTTGGGATAGAGATATTTTGTCTCTACTTTTAGCCAGTCATTATGTGAAAGATTATCTGCATAATCTTTGTGAGGTTGAGTTTGTTGCTAGGGTTGAGAAAACGAAAGCTAAACAAAGCCCTCGTGGAAAGGGCCAAGTGGTCAAATCAGTTACCTGAAACTGGCACTACACAATCAAAGTGGTCACTAAGTGCTTTGTTTGCAAGAATCTGAAATGGGGTACCAGGATTAAAGACAATGACACAAAACAAAGAAATGCAAATGAACATCCAAGAATGATAACAAACATTAGCTGTGCAACACTGAGCCATTGAATAAACCCAACACCGTGCAACACTCTGCCAAAATTATAAATTATTCAAACTGAAAATAAGTAGGGTAAAAAATAGTAAAATTGTAAAAAACACGCCTTTAAAAACTATGCCTTAAAAGAGTAGATTTCTAGCATCAAACCATAACAAAGATGTCACAAATCCTCTTCTAAAAATCAATTATTTTACAGATCCTAATACACATGATCAAACCACTTTACATACTAGATCTTTATTTTTTTTATTCATCAATAGGAACAATGAACTAAACCAGATAGTTAAATGAGTGAAATAAAACAGCTTATAAATTGGCAGAAAAATGATCGAGTCTCATTCCCTAGATACAAGAGTTAAGCGGAAGTAAAAACAGTAGGCCTTAGCTACATCGGGTATCGGTTGAGCATCGGACATAGACCTAGATTCTCTCCAATGTCTGGAGTGGAGATAAAATGAGTATTAGCTAAGGCTGATCCGAGCTCCACTGCTATGGCCCAGGAGGAAGCGGCAAGCACATATACCAGTGATACCATTTTAAGCTGGTTTGAGTCGGGTTGCAGATGGCATTCCGTTCCCCTGCTCGGTCCAAAATGAAAAGAGAGAACGGAACGAAACCAACAATATAGGGGGGGGGGGAGGGGGGGGACCTGACTGAACGTAATGAATAAAAAGGTTGGCCTGCAAGAAAACTACAGAGCTAACGCACAACAAGCCCGAAGAAGCAGAGTTGAAGAGTTACATAGCAAGGGTAATTCTCACAGCATCCAAAGACTCCAAACCAATAGAGATGACTACTTCGGAGGAACTTAAAAATTGTGCAGCACTAGCGAAATATCGCACACTGACCATCTGATTCTGAAGTTTCCCTCTAATAAAGTCTATAATTGGTCTACAATCCTCGAATAATAATTTGCAAGCGATGAGGGGAAGAACAATATATCATTAAGCCTAATGGAGTGGGAGCCTAGAGCCAATTATAGAATTAAATCTTAAATGATCCCTTCAAAAACTATTTGGGACTTCTGTCTATAAGTAGTTAAACCTTATCATTGAGAGAATTTGTTAATAAGAGATATGACTTTGTTGTTGACAGGATTAGCTTTAACCTTTTAAGAAAAAAATAATAATGAACACACAGGCGCGAGCACGCACACAAACACACTAGTGCTAGTGTGGGTGCACATGCACTACACATGATTTTTATTATTTATTAATTAAAGTAAAATAAAATGCTATAAACAATTTTCTAGCAATTGAGAAATTTTTTTAAGAGAAAACATGAACATTTTTATGGCGAGTAAAAGGGTAGATACATCCTTTGTCATTAAAAACAAGAATAAAGCTAGAGAAGAGTAAAATATTAGGAAATAGAATGCAAAATAGGAAAAACTGAATTGAAAAAAGCCAAAACACGACATTGGTGCAAAAGTGGGATATTCGTTGAAACATTATTGTTTTTTTTATCCCTTCTAACATTAAACCAGTTTTTTTCTATATAAGATAAAATATTAGATCTTCGGGCAAATTTCATCATAAGTTCTCAAGTATTCTTATTATATATACTAATACTAGTAAGCATTGCATGTGACTTTTATTAATTTATTTATTAGACTAAAATAAAATCTTAATTAATAATTTTTATAGAAACGATTGGAATAAATATTTTTTGGAAATAAAATATAAATGTTTTTTTATGAGAATGAAAGGATGACAAAAGAGAGCCATTTTTTTACCCAAAAATATAAATAAAGGAGTAGAGAAAATTTAATGGAAGTTAGAAGGATAAAAGAAGACAATTTAAAAATGAAAAAAGCCGAAAAAGTAGGGTACGGTGCGAAAGTTGATATGCGTTAAAAGATAAAACAACCATTTTAACCTTTCTAACATTAAAACCAACCCTTTTTTAACAAGAAACAATATAGTTTATTCGTTGGTTGAAGGAGCCAAAAAACAAAAGAGAGCTCACCCTCAGCTAAAAAGAATGAGAATGCCCCTTAGGGCGGCACTACAAAACAAATGACAAAATATTCCCCATCCCTTTAGCAGATCCAAAGAGCCTATAGCCATTTGATAACTTGCTTGTCACTATACAAAAAGAAGCCATGAGCCTAGACTGATCCTAGACTAAGTTAATGATCCTATATTTGCCTTCAAAAATTCTTACGTTCCTTTCAAGTCAAATGCACCATATCACCACTAGAATAGTAGTTTTTACTTTTGTTGCTATTTAGCCATAAAGAGGTGTTGTTTGACAAGGGGATGGAGAGTAGATCAGCACATTTATGTGGCAATGGCACACAAAAAAACCATCATGTATGCTCTCAGTTGTACCATTTGCCCCACATTTGGGTAAAAGGAGATAAACAAAGATATGATCGACAAACTTAGTAGAAGAAGCCTTTCAAAGGACATCGTTGGATCTTTGGCAAAAAAGGTGTAACTGTGAACTTTCAAGAATTATCATCATACATAAGATAGATGTACTTTATATATGATATGCCTGTGTTCATGAGGTAGGAATAGTGTTTGCAGTTGAGATTTAGAATAGATTCATGACAAGAACATAAAATAAAAGGAAAAGGATTCCACAACTAGTGTAAACAAATAACAGGATAGGGATCTCCTTGTCTAGTCTCCTAGATCTACAGAACAATACCAGGGTTCCATTTCATACATAGTGGAAGAAAAGTGTCAGGACCCCTTTCACAATTCCCCAGGGCATCCTGATCGGCACAGAAATCTAACCATCCTATCACCCATAGAACCATTTCAATTTACATCACAAGAACATACCACACAACGTCTAAAAATTCTTGGGGTCCCATGTTAAAATGAGGGTCGTTACACACAAAAAGGGTGATTCAATATATTTCATTGTTGTCTAGGTAATTTCATTTCTCACAAGTTCTTTTAGGTACAACCAAGCAATTGAATTTGATGCCTTTGATATGTCTTTGCCTTTGTACCATATACATATATATATAATAATCCAAAATGGGGTAGCCAACATGAAGTTGGTAAAGAGGTGGCCTTGGAATCCCAAGGTTTTAGGTTCAACTCTTGCACTGCCTCACCCTAGGGGATGAGGGGAATTAAAGGGTCAAGAATGGGCCTAATACCTCCCTGAGGTTGCGTTCTAGTGATGGAACTGGTTATACAACTAACTACTAACATCGTATCTTCTCAAAAAAGAATCCAAAATGGGGTACATATAGGCAAACAAAAGAGAACGAATAGTCCTCAGTGCCAAAGACTATATACAACCCTTAATGAGCTTCCAATCCCGAAGCCAATCACCAAAACTCTAACCCCTAGCTAAACCAGACGTACTAAAGCACAATGAGGCCAGAAAATGGGACTTAGCCCAGGCCTCAACACAATCAGCCCCCTTATTCTTAAACACCCTGTTAATCATTTCATTCCAGACAACCCAAGCAACAGCAAATAAAATGACTCCCCAGTAATCCCTTAGCTTCCCGGTTAGCACCTCTCCCTCCAGTCAGAGCCTTCTTCCATTGATGAAAGCAGATTGATTCCAACATATCAAGATTCAATAATTTCCTTAGGTCTATGTGCTAGGATCTTTGAATGAATATCACATTCAGAGAACTTTAAATACGTCTAGATTTAAAAAAAAAAAAAAAAAAAAAAAATTACCTCCTCCAAAGAATCATCATCAAAAAGTGTTTGATCCGCTTAATCGCGCCCCATTACTTGGCAAGTTACTTTCTAGAATCTGACATAAAGCTTGATGAACCCAAGGCTTTATGCAAAAAGGTTCTCCTCTATGAAACAAATCATTTTTTCAGAGATTTCAACTAATACTGATTGCTGAAAGCTGATCCAAGGTCAGCTAGAAAAAACAGGTCTCCAGAATGCCAAAAGCTTTAGGAGTCACAAGAGATATGCTGGAAATTGTCTATGGTCTTACCACTTAGAATGAAGGTTGAGATATCAGACTTTTAACACAGCCTTGAGGAGTATAATAAAGTTGTTTTCCTCTTAAATAGAACATTATTTTAATACTCTAAATGAAACGATATCACTCTAGACATGTGTCTTGGAAGTATTTCATATGCCAACCAGCAAGGGATTCACATCTAGTTCCTTTCTCTTACTCGACCATATTCACATTTTCAGGATGGCTGTTAGAAACATTTCCATTCTAGACTTTTTCCTTGGGAATATGTCAATCAGCTAGTGTATTCACATCAAGCTTCTTTCTTTTCCTCATCCTTATTCATACATTTAGAAGCAACTTCCAAAGCCAGGTGGAGAGAACTTACTTTTTCTTTTGCCTCACAATATCTGGCCTCTCTGCTCTACCAAGGACATCATCAAGACTCCACTAATCTAGGCACTTTTTGATTTATTTTAACTTCTTTACCAGAACAAACAGTGGCAGCACCCCAATTGACTCATCCAAGCTTATCTGACCATGAGGATGAAGTTCTGAGGTTGAACCCAAGCATTAAAGAATCTAAATTGCTTAGGACCTTAGTTCTTTAGATGATCTCCATTGGAAATGGTTAAATAGAATGAAACCAGCATTCTAACATAAAAAGTTATGTGCCATTCTTAATTGCTAAGGACCCGTCAAGTCTGAAATCCACTCATCTAGAGCCACTTTGTTTGTCACTCCAAGTGAATCTCATTCTTCTCCAATTGGAGATCCATAACATGAGTTTCTTTAATAGCTGTATAAAGATCTTCAATAGCATCTTTGCAAGGAGGATCTCCTCCTCTTTTAAATGAAAATATCAGGGGGTATTTTCACGTCTCCAGCAACTATTGAAAGTCCCATGTAATCTTGTGTTGAAGCAATGAGAAGGACAACGGTTCTTTTGCTTTCAAATGCATACATGGGTGGCGCTACATAGAGTGTACATAACTTCTAGTACAACCTTCTGTTTAATTTTAATCATCTGAAAAATTGCAGTTGGTTTAAGAAAGCTTCAGCAGAAAAAAGGAAATTCTCAGCTAAATATTTACACATAGAAAATGATGAAATTATTTTATTAATTTTTATTTATATATTGTTTATTCAAATAAGAAGACATTTAATTTTATAATATTAAAATCATTAAAAAAATTATAATACAAAACACAAATTCAATATAATAATTAGTTTGCAACCTAGATGAAAGTCAAATTATTTATTAATTTTTACATTAAATATTATTTTATAGTGTTCATTAAACAAAAAATCTTTCAGCAAAAAAAAAATATTAGTAATTTCTTTTAGTAAGCACCAAAATGTTTCAAACACTAACCTTTGATTCACTTTTAAAATCTAAATATATTTACAAAAATAAAAATAAAAAAAGAGAAAATGAAATTTAAATTAATTTTTAATATTTCTTGGCTTACAAAAAGAAAAAGAAAATAAATAATGAATGAATTGCTAGGACGTACATGTTAAAAGAGGAAAGTGTGGGAAAAGAAAATAGAAAATAAATATTCATTCTTTAAAGGTTACTTTGATAATCTTAACAGTAGTAAATGAGGAAGCCTAGATCAATTAATTTAGCGCACCACGTGGTTTGCTAAAAGGAGGGCCAACAAAGCAATCAAAGGAACCGTATGCCTTGCAATCGGACAAAACCCAAATCCCTTCCTCCCTATCCAATTCCTACACATGAAATTCCAACTCTTTTTTCCGTACCACTCGTACACCAAAGTGTCTTTGCTCCAAGCTCAAAGGTGACACCTCCATAAATTTGAAACCTAACAGAGAAGAATACCTCACCAATCAGCAATGCAAGCCATCAAACTTGGGATGAGAGATCCAGAGATTCTTTAAATGGAAAAGGGGAAAAGACCCACCTGATTGGGTGGTGTCCAGGATGACACCCCCCCAAAAAAAAAAATTCCTATTTGGAGAAAAGAAAAATGCTCTCCCAATCACTTCCCAGCCGGCAAGAATTCAAGCTTGCAGCAAACTGAGTGTGATCTAAAACTTGACCAAGTGAACATCAGATTAAGAAGAGGCAGCTCCCTTAGTTCAAGGTCATGATGAAGGAATCAAATTCACTCATGCTCCCCCCCCAAATGCACCAACAAGACCCACACAAAGAAACAGCCCAAGCAACTCATCCTAGAAGAGGCCCCAATTTTGTGTGTCATTTGGGCCATACACCCCTATCATCCACCGAGTTGTCTCCACCTTCAACAAAGATGGAAACAGAGAAATTCTCAATCAATCTATCGATCATAGAAACAAACCTTGGTGTACAATACAAATGATTTCAAAACCAAAGAGAATGGAAGAGCAAGGTTGAAATTGAGCAGCATTCTTCTAAGAAGCTAAACTTTTGGTTTTTTCTTTTTTAAATGCTAAATAAATTGATTATGGTGTAGACAAACTTGTCAATAGTTGTTAATGTTAAAATCAATGTTTTCAAGGCATCAAGGTGATGCATAAGTGATTTAACTTGCTTAGGCAAGGTGGATCCTAGGCATTTTCTAGGTATGGCCCAAGTGATAAAAAATTTAAGTTAATTGTATAATACATAAATAAAATACTTTTGCATGTAATACAGTAAGACTGACACTTTTAGAATTTTGAAGTTTAAACAACTTACATTTCTTCTGAGGAACTTATAAAAAATTTTAATGGGTTCTTTTGAAGGGTTGGGACTTCGCACAATGGTAGAGGTTGATCCATTGTGATATGAAGGGTCATAGGTTTATATTTAAAAACAGCTTCTCTACAACGCAGGGCTAAGGTTTCATATATAGTCGCTTACCCAAACCCCACAAAGAGGGGAGCCTTGTATGGTAGTTAGGCTCTCCATTTCCAAATTTAAGACCTTGAAGACCATAGATACTATTTTACAATATGCATCATTATGTTTGCTAATTGGATATTAATTTCTACAAAAAAACATAAAGCAAGTTGAACAATAACTGAATAAGATGAACAAATATTTTTGGTTTTGATCTATGTATTTGTAAGAAAAAAGAGATAGAATTGATGAAAAGGTTGGCATATCGTTTTCAACACCTTTTTCAAAATGTTTCTACAAATTATTATGATGTGCTTAAGATTCTAAGGGAGTATTTGGTATCCAATTTAAATTCAGTTTTCTGTATTTAAAAACAAAATGTCAAAAAAGTTACAAAAAACTTGTTTGTTTTAGTAGGATTTAAAAACTGTATTTAGAGAAAAGTTAAGAAAAATGTTTGTTTTTAGAAAACATATAAAAGTTGTTTTTTGAGTTTTTCTTTTGCAATAATGGGACCCACATAAGCGTTTTTACTTGATTTGTATGAAATCTTCAACAAATCAAACAAGTTTTCCATATTTTCAAATTTTAAAAACAATTTGTAAATATGATGCCATCATGCCAAACATATTTCTAAAAACTATAAATCAATTAAAAATAATTTCATAATCTAATTTTTTTGAAAACTTTTTTTAAATTACATGCCAAACGCAGCCTAAAAATTTCATATAAGCCCCACTAATACCAAAAACAATATTGATGCTACTAGTGATAGTAATGACTATGCAAAGCCTTGATAACATTAGCCGACACAAGTCAAATAGATGGCAATCAATCCTCAAAACATTCTCTTTTATATTTTGGTAATTTCAGTTGGCATGAAGAGGATAATGTCAAACTAGAAGAACTTCGAAAGCAATTAGAGGAATTTCTTCAAGCGGGTGATATTCAACCCTTTAAACCGTTAGCTCTTCACTGATGGGTCAGGGCTAGGGGAATGAATTCAGGGCTCTTTTTTCTTTTTCAAATCTTTTCCCATTGATCGATCTATTCTTCTGAGAGAATGGTTAGCTTCAATGGCCACTATTTTCAACTATCATTGACCATCTTGAACATATATCAATGGACATTTACGAGTTACGATTGTGTGAGTAACTCTCCTAGAGGCCTCCTTAGAAGTTCAAGACGATTAAGGGAAGATGAGCCTTTTTTACTTTTTTTCAAACCAATGGAAACCTTATGAAGAATGATCAAGAAGCAGCAAGATGTTTTCGAGGCCTTCCAAATAAGGGTTGAGCACTTTCTTAAAATACTTTTTTCAATAAGAGAGCACTTACTTACGGTTGTCCCAAGCTACTTTTGAGTTTTGAGCAAGCCTCATAACTCAAGCACTCAACTACAATAATTTAGAGCTTTGATTACTGTAGAACAGTTGTTGGCTAAAGTAACAGTGCAGAATATGGATAAAAGTAAAGTCTTTCTGTAAAAAGTTCATAAACCTTCCCAACCTTGGCTAAAGACTTAAGGTTGTGACTTGTGAAATACAGAATTGTCATCCAACTTACTTAGGTTTGTTTTGGGAGCTAGTAGCCTAGTATTGCATTAAATCAATCCAACAAAATCACTACCCAAAGGTGTTCCCGCCAATGTAGAGTCCTAGGAGGATCTAGACAGGGTATGAGCATAAACCTCCACATTTTTGCACAAAGTAGCCTCCGCTGAAATACAAAAAGGCTCTCTCACCCTTTTAGCAAGACATAGCATTTTACCAAAAGCAACAGTGTAATGAATTATTAGAATAGAAGGATGTGAAGCAAAGTTGTACTTGAAAAAAGGGGTATGAACTTGGCGTGGAACACTAAATCATGTCATATGTTTTAGATGCATGGTATCCAAAAGGAAAGTTTAAGGTCCTAGCAAAACTATACAAATGATTTAAATCTAAGTGCAAAGAGTGAAACAAGAAAAAAGGTAGTTCAGCATATATATATAATAAGCCAATTAGGAAAGAAACAGAAAAAGTAGTGAGAAGACTCTAGAGCACAGCTTTCTAAATTTTGAGAGTTTATCCTATTTGCTTCATCAGTTCCAAATGAAGGGGCCAGATAGAAGAAGAAGAGAAAGATGAAGGTTCCTATGGAGGACGATACCTTTTCAGCAGTACTGTGGGGCCTGTGGTTGAAAATAGAGGACAGTCCACTACTATTTCAAGTTTTTGCTGTTTTGGCGGCCCAACTCTTTATTGAGTTCAAAAGGTTTACTTTTTAGGCCTTCGTTTATTTTTCACATGTTAGGATTTATTGCATTCTTCAATGAACTTGAACAGTTTCTCTAAATAAAAAAATTAAAATTAAAATTAAAAATGTTGAATAATAAATAAAAACAAACAAACAAAGGAAGAGACTATGCTGTGAGGTTGAACCTATATTGGTTCAAACACAGCATCACATAAATGACTACTTTTGTACAAAGATATGATATATCACCAGGCACAAGTCAATTGTTATTCTTAATATTATATGAAAGTTTTCATTATTCAATTGTTTTGGGTATTTACCAAATATAGTCCTCCATACCTATGAACACAAAAGGCCAGCAATTAAAAAAATACCAACAATATATGGGATATAACACACGCACACACATATGAATATAGCAGCATAGCACTTGACTTGTATGGACTTTTGTTATTTGCTTTACATGCATTAGAATACCTTTCTTCCTTATTCACGAAAGCATCCATACAATAGATTTTGCAAAATGGGAAGGATACCCACAGCCATAAATGTTTGTCAAAGTTTGAAAAAGGCCAACTGGTATTTCCATTTTGTAGCCATACTTGAATATAACAGGTTTGAATCTGGAAACGGCCTCTCCAGTATGGAGGTAAGGCTGCGTACATCATGCCTTCCCCAAACCCCACAATGGGAGGAACCTTGTGCACTGGGTACGCCCCTTTAACCATATGGAATTTGATGAATAAGATATACCAATAATCATGTAAAATAGTAGGACAGAATTTCAAAGAAATCCAAAGAGAATATTATCAGACATTAATCATCAAATTTACCAACAGTTACCTGCCAAGTCAAAGCATGTGAAGAAAGAACTTGAGCATAGACAAGTCTATAGAGCTCCTCTATGCTGATGCCTCCCAAGTTATACTGCTCTTCATGAAGGAGAATTTCTGCTTGATGGTTTCCTATTGTCAAAAGCTCTATGGCATGGGCAACCATCCTATGAAATGCAAAAGCACCAGGTGCAAGTAAGGTAAAGAAGAAAGCAGAAAAAGCAGATGTTTTTAAAGTAAAACAAGACGTAAGATCAGCTAATAACCTAGCATACAGTTTTGATGAATACACTAAACATGTAATGAGGAAGAGAGAAAATTTTAGCAGCTTACCATGGGCCAAAAGACCTTGAGCATTCTGCTAGAACAACCTGAACCACATACAATGAGTATGTATTAGAGAAGACCAAATGATTGTGCATTTAACAAAGAACAGTAAATGTAATCACCTCAGCATTTTCCCCAAGAATTCCAAGGATAAGCCCCATCAACTTATGGTTGTGGGATGTTGGTTTCAACTGAATGCATTTCTGAGCTAAGTTGTACATTCCATCAAAACCCTGATTCAAGAAATGAAGCAATAAGCAAAAGTGAGATATGTACCAAGATCCAAGAAAGGAGTACATTTCCATCATGTCTATTCACATGGGGAAGCACTATACAGCTAAGACACTTAAGCATAAAATAAAAAACAAAGACGAACACGAACCATTGTGAATGGTCTGATGTAGAGAAAGTGAGATATATACAATTCCATCCAATTACAAGATGCATTATTGAGGTTGTTAATGTTCCCCAGCATGATTTGCAGCAAGTTTCTCAATCCCTCCCTGGTTTGTTGGTGATCACAATGAACCCAGAATGCACTGCACTCTAGCTTAGCTATTTGCCCACGCCATTTTTCCCATGCCTTAGTGGTACATAAAAAAGAATGAAATGTAAGACCATGAGAAAACAAAGAAAGTAACTTGATATTATCCCACAATACCTTTATAAATTCAGGCTTGGTCTTAAAGCATTCACCCAATTTTCCATCTGCTAACTCAGGACGCATACGAGGCATTTTAGAAACAAGTACAGCTACTGCTTCCACCAGTCCATTTTCTGTCTGCTTATACATGAAACCAACAATATAACACAAAATCTTATCAATGACACCAGCACACTCTTAAAGTCAGCCATTTAATGTTCAAGAAGAGTCAAGAAGATCAAACAACCACCAAAATATACAAACTCTAAATACTGATCAATCTCATGTATTTTCATAAGGATTTCTATTATAAAATTGCACAAACCTCGCGATTTCCAAGCTGATCCAGTTGATAAGATCCATGCAATCTCAACAGTTTCACCTGCAAAACAAATGATTTGTCTTGTTATATTGAAGAAGCAATGTCTTCTTTCAAACTCATCCATAGACTAGTAAGGATAAGTCACTGGGAGATAAGACAAGCCCAAAACTCTTTACCACAATGTCAAGCCAACCAACTGCAAGTGCTGATGATATCCCTTCCCAATATTTGTGATCTTCCTCAATAGCCTGCATAGAACTCCATTAGAACTTCCTGCTTATCTGTTTAATGCCAACACAAGTATATCCACAAAAATCAATAGACATCAAATAATGAAAGTGGTTAGTGTAGCAAGAGGGGCAAAACAAGCTCCAAAATCAGATGTTTTAGCCAAAGGAAAATGCATCCCACATGAATCAGCAAATATGTTGAGTTTACAGTTAGCCATCTCAAGAACAACGCAGGTAAATCTTTTACTTTTTATAGCTCAGGTCAGGTAGCTTGTACATAGACACCAGAAGACATAGAGCAGCTATAATAGATGAACTAAGGCATAAATTTTGACATGTAAAACCTGTAAATTGACAAGTTCCTTTTGCAGATCCACAAGCTTTGAGTGTACTGTTGACTCTGTTGCAGATAGAAGACTATCATAATCCTGCATAAAGAGACATTCAACATTTGATAGAAGTGAAGTTGATGGTTTCTCATAAAGTAAATAGAAGCATCAGAATAATGATAATTACAGCTAACCAATCCACGAGACGCTCTGGGAGCCAAGCTTGTGACTGCTTATCTGCATAAAATATCTCCATCAGCTCCCATGCAGCCTTCAAACAGGTTGGCTCCTCAACTGTCTGCATAATAAAAACATGAGACAGGATTAAAACAACATAGGTTAAAATATTGATATAAATGCTAGGACAGGATAAAACAACATAGGTTAAAATGATATATACCAAAGTATACTATAAAAGAATTTAAAGAAATATATGACACTAGACAACCCAAAAAGTCACATGAGAGCTAATGTGGCTACTCCAGAAATTGTTTTACCCAAATAGACATCCACTCATCTGCCTCTATAACAGACCATAACCAAAAAAAATCAACTCAACTATGCAAAACTAAAAGGTTTGATATATGAAGGAACTAATTAAGCTTCTACCAAACAGTTAGGAATGTGCTCAAGACTCAAGTATAAAACAAAGAACATAAAAATAATAATCCTTGAGAAAAGTGAAGCATTACCTTTAAAACAACCTTTGTGTCCTTTATCACTGTATTTGGAGGTGGATTAGGATTCCCAAGAAGAGAATTTATATCCTTACTGTACGCCATAACATGCTCCCACCTGACAGATAAATTTTGTACGTTAAGACATGGCATCACAGATCATAAGGTGTATTTATGCTAAAATATGAGTTCACATGTATTTACAATAACTCCAAGGTACAAAATACTAAGGTAAGGACATTGTGGTGGATGAGTGGCAAAACCAAGAATGGCAAAATCAGAAAAACAATGTCATTGACCAGAGCCTATGAGTAACATCGATTGGATATGATGAGAAAAGTCACCAAAAATTAGACACATTAAAAGTACACATTTTGGGACACGTGCTCATATTTCATTTAATGTTTTATTACATAGTGTGACACTTAAAAACCAACTTAATTTGAAAATCCAAGAAGCTGAATAATTCCAGATTCAACTAATGTTGAGACTCAATACGATAAAACACACTTAACACTTATAGACTTACTTTTTGCAATTATTGCAAGAAGGAACAAGTAGCCTGCCAATGACAGACACCTACTATTTCTCAACACAGCAACTATAGTGACTCCTCCTCTGATATCGAATACTCTCAATACAGCTACAACGGTCGTGTCAAAGGCAACATGGAGATTGGAATCCTTATATTCCCCTTCTGATTAAACGAACATTTTGGGGTCTCATTCATTAGATTGCACTAGTTTCAACATGCCAAGTTGCCAACACCAATGCTGCCATCTAGGTGAACCGGTGGCTAGTCATCACGTAGGCAAGGCCTAGGCATTATAAATAATATTTATCTATAGCTCCCTATTTAAATAATTGGTTAGTTTTACATACAAACCCTATCAATGCATACATATCCCATACTATAAAAGTCCAAATTTATGTAAAAAAAAAAAAACATTGACTATATTTTACAGTCCTCAATTATGTATCCACAAATTAAAAACCATAAAACCATATAAACAAATAAGAAAAATTGGTATATAGTTAAAAGTAAAAAAGCCATGTTTGACATAAGTCTTATAAGTATAACTCAAAAGGAAAATATTTGCAGCAATATGATAAAAAAATAAAAAATAAATGAAAATTTGAGAATAAGGAAAAGAAGAAAAAAAAAAGAGATAGCTTGCATAATGGAAATATAAGTATATGCCTGGACTTAAAAGCTATGATAATGTTTACACTATACAATCATATTACAACAACATAAAAGAAAAAAGAACCTTATGCTTGGTGATGAGTTCCAACTGGCCTAGGCAATGAACTAGGCGTAGCCTAGGAAATTTGTTAACACTTCCAACACAACCATATTTTCACTTATTTACTAATGGCGTGGGGTCACCACAGTTAGACATACAGTCAAATTCAGCCTTGAATTGGGAATCTTAATGGATTGTAATGATTCTATGTTGATTGGGATGATAAATGGTAGATTTGACCTTGAAATAATGTGGGTTGAATTTGTAATTGGATATGATGAAAGCTTAACGGGTTTTGTATTGTTAATTAAGATGGAATCATGAATCATGAATATGAATTGGGTGGATTTATGAATTGTGTATGGCCATGGCTTCATGTGTTTATATGACATTGGAAAATTGTGGAGCTATGTTGTAATTCTACATAGATTATAATAATGATTTATGTATTGGCCTAAGTGGGATATGTTAGGACCTAGGCTAAAGGCTTGGAATTAAATAGTGTATGTTATTATGTAAATTACCATGATAATTGATATGGTGTGAATGGATGTGAATATTACAGGATCTTAATATTGATATTCGTCTCTTTGGATTGTACTTAAGAGTGTGGTTGGCAGCGTCTCGAGTGGTTTGGTTGTGAGTAGAACTCCGTTTACGCTTAATCTTTTACGTCATCGTATCAAATTATATGTTGTATGTTGAAGGCATGAATTGTGGTTTATTTATGATGCATCGTGTGTAAAACCTTGTGGTATTATTCATGTGCGGCCTATTTGGTTTGAGCGGGTTCATGGATTTGGTCTTGTGGTTGGGGAATGCTCTGCGGAGAACTCCTCCACGTAAGACTTAGCCAGGCTTAGCGTGCCAGTAGGAGGTATGATCATGCCATAGGAAGTTTTGTAACCTGGAAAGAACGCGAGTAGAAAGCACTGTGCCTTTGAGCATCTGTTAGAAACTCCGTTCAATGTACTGTGTCCCGAATCTAGTACTGTGATGCTAGGTTTAACTAGAATAAGGAACAAAAATTGAACATGGAAATAGTTTTCATTGCATTTGTTATATGATGAAATGCTTGATATGCATATGTAATATATGATTGAAATCACTCATGCCACATTCATGCATACATGACTTTATTAATGAGTATTGATAACATAATAGGATTTTATTCACTGGGCATCGTTGGCTCACCCTAATTCCTTTTGAGGTCCTTCTGTGAAAGATAAAGGAAAAAGAATTATGTTTGGCTAAGGACCCGGCCACATGGACAGTTAGGCACAATGTGAGTGTTGGAGAGTCTCTTTTGTTGATTTTGTATATGGTCGTACTTATCATGTATATTTTGTTATCTTGTAACTATGTAAGTAATACATGATACTCAGATGGTGAGTTGGGTTGTATGTCCTTGTGTTGGACTTGTGGGAAAATTGTATTATTTTAGATATACTTTATGATGATGGCCATGTGGCCTTGACCTTAGAATGATGGGTCTGTGTATGCTTGACCCCAGTTATGAATGGACTCTTACACATGGTGGACTTTGATATTTTATTTTGGAATGCCAGGATACCTTGTTTCATGTTGAGGCTTTAAGTTGATCGTGTTGAATATTTGTGGACAGTAGAACTGTTTATCAAGTCTATCAGGTGATCCAAAAAAATGGGACTCTATGAAGAGTCTGGATGAGGCTTGTAGGGTCTCAACCATCCTAATAGATGATGTGGGATGGTTGATGATGCCTACGTCGAGCGTCCTACCCCGGCATTCTGAACGCTGGTCCGGGGTGTGGGGTCGCCACAGTTGGTATCAGAGACTAGGTTTGTCTTAGTTGTAGAATAAGATGACTTGACCTAAGATGATTGCGTTGAGAGCTTTAGGGAATTAAAAGCTT
Organism: Paratinospora sagittata; assembly: GCA_035771175.1. Classification (NCBI taxonomy): domain Eukaryota; kingdom Viridiplantae; phylum Streptophyta; class Magnoliopsida; order Ranunculales; family Menispermaceae; genus Paratinospora; species Paratinospora sagittata. The sequence continues at coordinate 22,193,808 of CM069599.1, forward strand.
GAAAGATAACTAAAAGCCTTACTATTCTATTTTCTATGTGTATTATATGATATGGGTAGTTATGAGGCTTTGAGATGTTTTGGATGCTCTTGTGTATAATGGTTGCTCATGTTTTTGCTTCTCAGTGGCATGAGGAGAAGCGAGAGAAACAGACAACCGCATATGGAGCCATTCGAAGCTGACAGAATGAAGAGGTTGGAGGAGATTGTTGAGGCACATGGTCACTTGCTAGCAGCCCAGGTGACCAGGATGGAGCAGTTTATGGGCAGAGTGGAGGCCGCCATGCAGCCACCACCACAGATAGTGCCTCCAGATGTGGGTACCAACAGGGCTAAGGGTGGTGTTAATGGAGTTGGGGTTGCAGCAGAGCCCTCTATAGCTGCACCCCAGCCCCCACCCACACTTACTCCGACCACAGTTAAGGACCCACTACCCGTCAGATTAAGCTGGTGGAGAAATTTCTCAAGATGAAACCCAAAGAATTTGTGGGTGGGGTTGATCTAAAAAGAGCCAAAGATTCGCTTAAACACACAGAGAAGATTGGCCAAACTTTATCTCTTGACGAGGAGCCTTTGGTTCGCTGCTCCTCCAACATGTTAGAGGGTCATGCTGGGGACTGGTGGCTCTCTGTGTTGAATACACAGAGGGAGTGATTACGAGCTGGGATACCTTCAGGCAACTGTTCCTTGAGGCTTATGTGCCTGAGACAGAGAGATTTAGGAAGCAACTTGAGTTCTAGAATCTCAAGCAGGGTAGTATGACAATGCGAGAGTACGAGCTTAAGTTCACAGACCTTTCAGCATATGCTCCTAACCCAGTGAAGACTACTGCAGAGAGGATTATGCGGTTTACCCTGGTGTTGAGGCCAGCTATCAGACAGGCCTTGTCAGTTGTTGAGTTGACAAACTATAAGGCATCAATGAGGAAGGCTTATCGGTATGAGTTGGCTAAGCAGGTAGATGGTATTTCTGCTTCACCCGTACCACAGTGCATACAAGCGAAGTCTGGTGGGAAGTCCCAGGTTGCATGGAAGAGGGACAAGCGGGGAAAAAAGAAGAAATTCTTCAAAAGAGCAGAGTTTGAGAGTGCTCAGAGTGAGGTGTCGCCTATTCAGATTGTAGTGACGACCTCACCGGTAATTTTTCCCCAGTGGCCCCACCAACACAAAGTGCGCCTAGGTCATCGTTTCCACCGTCAACAGGCAGAGGCTGAGGCTGAGGCTGAGGTTGAGGTAGGGGTAGAGGAGGCCCAGTGGCCTTGTCTCAGACGGGATCCACGGCACCCAGAGCTCCTTTTGTTTGCTACCAGTGTAGGCAGGTAGGGCGCAAGAGTGCCCGAATCCTCCGATTGCACCTTCAGGGGCAGTACCTCAGTCCAGTGGTAGAGAGATTGCCAAGGCAACCACTGAGCCAGGTCCAGCAGCATCGAGGACCTTAGTGGAAGGTACATTATTTATTTGTGGTGTTTCGATGCATGTATTGTTTGATGCTGGATCTTCATTGTCATTCATATTTGGGCGCATGGTAGATAGTTTGCATATTTCCCCTATTAGAGCTAGTACATGGTTGGTACTGAGTATTGTAGCTGGGGAGAGGATCTACCCAAATATGATCTACAGTCATTGTGTAGTGAAGATCGGTGATTTTGAGATGCCCGTGGACATTAGGGTCCTAGAGTTTTTAGAGTTTGATGTTATCCTTTGGATGGACTGGCTTGCAGCATACCACGCAATCATTGACTATTTTGCAAAGAGAATCATTTTCCAGATCCGTGGACACCAGTGTTTGCACTTTAGGGAAGAGCATCGAGCTAACCAGTCACTAGGGGTAGATTAGTGAATGATGAAGATAGAGAGATTTTGGCTGGATTATTGCCAGATGAGAAGGAGACCAGCGGGGTGAGACTAGAAGACATCCCCATTGTTAGGGACTTTCCAGATGTGTTCCCTAGAGATCTTCCTAGCTTGCCGCCGAAGAGAGAAATCGACTTCATTATCGAGCTGGTTCCCGGCACAAAGCCTATCTCTATGGCACCATATAGAATGGCGCCTGCTGAGTTGAGAGAGTTGCAGAAACAGCTTGAGGAGCTGTTGGCAAAGGGCTTTATATGCCCAAGTGTGTCACCCTAGGGAGCTCTGGTGCTTTTTGTGACAAAGAAAGATGGGAGCTTGCGGTTGTGCATCGACTACCCCCAGTTGAATAAGGTGACCATCAAAAACAAGTATCCTCTTCCAAGGATTGATGATCTGTTTGATCAACTGAGGGGAGCAAAAAAAATTTCGAAGATTGATTTGCACTTAGGCTACCATCAATTGAGAATCTGGGATGAGGACGTGCCTAAGACCGCATTTAGAACCCGTTACGGACATTATGAGTTTCTTGTGATGTCGTTTGGTGTAACTAACGCCCCGGTGATGTTCATGGATCTGATGCAGAGGGTCTTTAGGCAGTATCTGGATAAGTTTATCATCATCTTCATAAAGGACATCCTGGTGTATTCCAAGACTCGAGCATATCACAGGGAACTTCTCAGAGTAGCCTTGCAGACTCTGAGGGAGCACTGGCTATATGCCAAACTGAGTAAATGCGGGTTTTGGATCACCGAGGTGAAGTTCTTGGATCATGTGGTGAGTTCAGAGGGGATTTCAGTTGATCCGTCTAAGGTTGAAGTCGTTATCAGTTGGCCTAGACCTACCACAATGACCGAGATCAAGAGCCTTTTGGGGTTAGCAAGTTATTACCGGAGGTTTGTGCAGGGCTTTTCCAAGTTGGTTGCAACTCTTACTAGGCTTACCTAGAAAGATGCGCCCTTTGTGTGGGTTGATGAATGTGAGGATGCCTTCCTAGAGCTGAAGAAGAGATTGACATCTGTGCCAGTTTTGATCTTGCCAGAGTCTAGTCGGGAGTTGGTTATCTACACTGATGCCTGTCGTATCGACTTGGGGTGTGTATTGATGCAAAAGGATAGGATTATTTCTTATACATCGTGGCAGCTGAAGGTGCATAAGAAGAACTATCATGTTCACGACTTAGAGCTGGCCACAGTGGTATTTGCTCTGAAGATTTGGAGGCATTATCTGTATGGTGAGAGATTCACCTTGTATTCTGACCACAAAAGCCTCAAGTATTTGTTTACTTAGAAGGAATTGAATATGAAACAAAGAAGGTGGTTAGAACTCCTGAAGGATTATGATTTCACATTGGAATACCATCCTGGGAAAGCCAATGTGGTAGCTAACGCCCTGAGCAGGAAGTGGGTAGAGACAGTACTTGTAGCTCGCCAGATGACTGAGGAGTGGAGATTGCTTGAGGCGGCTACTGTGATGAGTGTTTTTGCTACCCCTTCAGATGAGACTGTAATATATGCTCAGATGAGGGCTCAGCCTACGCAGATTCAGGAGAATATTGATCAACAGTATTTGGATGTTGAGTATATGTTGTATAAGTCTTGGGCCAAAGATAGTGATCATGTTGATTGGCAGATATTGCTTGAGGGTGCTTTGAGATTTAGGGGTCGGTTATGGGTTCCTACAGATCCACAACTAAGAGTTTGCTCCAAGAGTCTCACAGATCTCAGTATGCTATTCATCCAGGCGCGACCAAGATGTACCAGAACATGAAGAGGGTATACTAGTGGCCTGATATGAAGAGAGTCATAGCCGAGTACATTCAAAGATGTGAGATTTGTCAGAGGATTAAGGTTGAGCATTCGAAGCCTGGAGGACATTTGCAACCACTTGTCATCCCTGGGTGGAAGTGGGAGCACATTACTATGGATTTTGTTGTAGAACTTCCCAATACCCCAAAGAGACATGATGTTGTATGGGTTGTAGTGGATCGCCTAACAAAGTTCGCTCATTTTATTCCGATGAACACTAGGGATTCTATGGACAAGCTGAGGGTGTTCTATGTGCGTGAGATTGTCAGATTGCATGGGGTGCCAGTATCGATAGTGTCAGATAGAGATCTGAGGTTCACCTCGACATTCAGGCAAGGCTTGCAGAGTCAACTTGGCACTAGACTGAATCTCAGCACCGCCTTTCATCCTCAAACAGATGGTCAGTCCGAGAGGTTGATTTCGATCTTGGAGGATACGCTCAAAGCTTATGTCTTTGAGTTCGGTGGGAGTTGAGAGGACTATGTGCATCTGTGTGAGTTTGCGTACAACAACAGTTACCAATCCAGTATAGGTATGGCTCCTTTTAAGGCCTTGTATGGCAGGCCATGTAGATCTCTGGTGTGTTGGACGGAGATAGGAGATACCTCGTTGATGGGACCAGTGTTTGTACAAGAGCACACAAAGAAGATCAAGCAGATCAGACATAATTTAAAGACAGCCCAGGACAGACAGAAGAGTTACGCTGATAATAGGCGTAAGGCCCATAGAGTTTGAAGTGGGAGATGCGGTCTTGTTGAAAGTCTCTCCATAGAACGGCCAGACCAGATTTGGGATTAAAGGGAAGCTTGCTCCTAGATTTATTGGGTCATTCAAGATTCTGAAGCGAGTTGGCCCTATAGCGTACCAGTTAGCCTTGCCACCTCAGTTAACGGCAATACACAATGTCTTTCATGTGTTGATGTTGAGGAAGTACTACCCTGATCCTACTCATGTCCTAGACTGGAGGCATGTGGACTTGAGACAAGATGGAACCTATGATGAGAAACCGGTCATGATCCTTGACAGGAAGGTTCAGAAGCTTCACAACCGAGAAATTCCTAAGGTGAAATGGCAGTTTCATGGTGAGGAACAATATACTTGGGAGCGCGAGGATTATATGAAGGAGCATTTCGTCGAGTTCATGGGCCTAGGTAAATTCTTAACCTTAAACCTTAAACTTTGAGGACAAAGTTTCTTTTAAGGAGGGTGAAATGTAATGCCCCAAAAATTTCTTCCACCTAGCTCATACCTTAACCCATATGTGCTCAACTTTATGTTTCAACTCTTGATGTTATGTATATTGCATATTTATGTATGTATTATGTGTATGATATATGTTACTATAAATTTTATGAGATTTTTGCATGAACCCAGAAATTGGCTTATTGTCATGCACCTAAAAATAGTTCAAATTCGGTATTCTGCAATATTTTTAAAAATGGTTGATTATTTGATTGTGAATGATAGAGAGTTATTAATTCATATTATCAAGGTTGGTGATAATATCATTATTATCATTGATACTATTATGAGTGGCTTATTGGAAAACCACATTCAAATAGCTTATTGAGCAAGTTATGGCCATGACTTGTAACTTGTTGGGAAGACCAAAATTTAATGCTCTCACTAAAGTACCCAATAAATGTATAAGAATAACCAATGGGTAAATGGATTATATTTGAATTGGGTGGATGAGAAAAAGGAGATATTTGAACATGTGGTGAGATATGGTTTAGAAGTTGACAAGTGTCACATGAGGAGCATGTAACTACATTAAATTATGCTCCAAACCCATTCTCTTTCTCTCCAGCCACATTTTTTAGAGTGAAAGAAGAGAAAAGAAGAGAAAAAGAAAAGAAAAAGAAGAGGAAAGGAAGAAGAAGAAAGGAAGCTCGGGTTTGATGTTATTGGTGCTCCAAGGTAAGATTCTTCCAATTTCTTCCATGAAATCTCTTCTTAACCTAAGTTCTAGCTTTGGAATGGTGTATTTCTTGTTATGGGTTTCGGATTGGAAATAACCCAACCAAGGTTCTTGGGTGTTGTAGCTTGAATAAGCTTGAAAATGGCGAAATTAAAAACCATAGACCTAAACCCACACCTAAATGACGTTTTTCAAGCATTTCACCTAGGTTTTGGGTGAACTTGAGGTTAGGGTTTCATGAGAAACCCTTGAACCCAAAATGCATGTTCTTGATTTGGAATTGTAGAGTAATGTAGAGCACTTGAGTAGCATTTTCTCCAAGTTTCATGAAGAAATTGATGGGGTTGCTTTGTAATTGTAATGGCCTAACCTTAGATTATGGACCTAGGGTTCTCTACACATGAAGCCATGGCTATACACAATTCATAAATTCACCCAATTCATATTCATGATTCATGATTCCATCTTAATTAACAATACAAAACCCCTTAAGCTTTCACCATATCCAATTACAAATTCAACCCACATTATTTCTAAGGTCAAATCTACCATTTATCATCCCAATCAACATAGAATCATTACAATCCATTAAGATTCCCAATTCAAGGTTTCATTTGACTATATGTCTCAAATTGGGAAATTTTCCAACATTAGGCCTAGGCCTCAATAATTTAATTACAACACATACTATACCCATTTCATGCTCAATTTAGCATAAATTAACTCAATTTAGGTCTAATTAACTAATTCCTATGTCTTTTAGACACATTCAAATTGATTGGACCAAACGCCCCAATTTTGGGTAAAGTCTCTACAATGAGACATAGGGCAATTTTATACTAACCATTGGGTTCTACCATGCATATACACAAATTAACATCATAAATTATTTACATACATCCATTTAATCAACATACTTGGCATGCATCATGTGTAGAGAACTCTTGGTCCATAATCTAAGGTTAGGCCACTATAAAGCAACCCCACCCCATCAATTTCTTCATGAAACTTGGAAAAAATGCTACCCAAGTGCTCTACATAACTCTACAATTCCAAATCAAGAACATGCATTTTGGGTTCAAGGGTTTCCCATGAAACTCTAACCTCAAGTTCACCCAGAACCTAAGTGAAATGCTCAGAAAACGTCATTTAGGTGTGGGTTTAGGTCTAAGGTTCTTAATTTCGCCATCTTCAAGCTTATTCAAGCTATAACACCCAAAACCCTTGGTTGGGTTCTTTCCAATCCGAAACCCATAACAAGAAATACACCATTACAAAGCTAGAACTTACGTTGAGATTTCATGGAAGAAACTGGAAGAATCTTACCTTGGAGCACCAACAACATCAAACCCTAGCTTCCTTTCTTCTTCTTCCTTTCCCCTTCTTTTTCTTTTCTTTTTCTCATCTTTTCTCTTCTTTCACTCTAAAAAAGTGGCTGGAGAGAAAGAGAATGGGTTTGGAGCATAATTTAATGTAGAGTCACATGCTCCTCATGTGACACTTGTCAACTTATAAACCATATCTCACCACATGTTCAAATATCACCCTTTTCTCATCCACCCAATTCAAATATAATCCATTTATCCATTAGTTATTCTTATAAATTTATTGGGTACTTTAGTGAGAGCATTTAATTTTGGTTTTCCCAACAAGTCACAAGTCATAAGTCATGGCCATAACTTGCTCAACAAGCTATTTGAATGTGGCTTCTCCAACAAACCACTCATAATAGTATCAATGATAATAATGATATTATCACCAACCTTGATAATATGAATTAATAACTCTCTATCATTCACAATCAAATAATCAACCATTCTTAAAAATATTGCGGAATACCGAATTTGAACTATTTTCACGTGCATGACAATAGGCCAATTTTTGGGTTCATTCAAAAATCTCATAAAATTCATAGTAACATATATCATACACATAATACACAAATAAATATGCAATACACATAACATCAAGAGTTGGGCACATATGGGTTAAGGTATGGGCTAGGAAGAAGAAATTTTTGGGGCGTTACAAATGGACTAAACAAACCTAAATTAAAGATAAAGAGTTTTTTAACTGAATTCTTCATAAATTTTCAAATAAGAAGGTAAAAGATATAGGAATTATAAATAATGCATTTCTTTTTGTATCAAACTTGTATATCAATAAGGCAAGTACTGTTCCTCATAGATAATCTTTGCAACTATTTTTGGAGCTGAAAACAAGATAGTGTTGAGACTTGTGAGTTCTTTGTTCCTTGAATGGTATGAGAAGTCCAAGAGGTGAGTTTAAAAACTCCTAGCTCCATCTTCCCAGTAAAACCTTAGATTATAGTGGTTTGCATTGCGTGAAGTTTAGGGATACTGTTGGATCAAACACTGTCTATAAAGCTTTAGATGTTACGGAGCTGGCCAACCATCAAGGATCCAAGAAAGTCTACAAGTGGCATAAGGTGATACGCATATTATTTAGTCTTGGCCAATGATCAATGTAAACCTAGGTCAGAAAACAAGGACGTTTATGTGTTAAATGGCAAGTGCACACTTGGTACAAGAGTTAACAGTGGGGTAACCAACTAATAATCTACCAATTAATTATTGGAAGAAACTGTAAACCACTGACTGAGTCAATATTAGTATTTCTTGTTGAGAGAGAGTATTAAGCCAACGCAATGTGTTATGCACATAGATAATGGTTACAGATGTTTATCATAGATTATTATGTTTATGTTAATTTGAAATAGATCATTCATTTTAATATAGGTTTCTAGATTTGCTACATTGTCATCTTTCTTTAGACGTGTTTGAATAAGATATGTGAAGTCACCCTAGGGGGTGAGAGGTGGGGATTAATGGGTCAGAAACCAGCCTGATACCTCCCCGAGAATGCAGTCTGGTGATGGTGCCGATAATACAACTAACTACTAACATTGTATCTTCTCAAAAAAAAAAAAAAAAGACATGTAAAGAACAAAATGCATTACAATATAAACCATCATATGATACAATATATTCATGGAGGAGCATGTATCCCACAAAATTAGCTGAATAAGTGAAATTGTGAAACAGGAATTCTTGATTGTTAGAATATCTCATCAACATGATCCAAGAATGCCTTGCTATCACACAAGGTTAGTGACGCACTGGTTGGTTTCAATGGCTTATCAAATATAAGCATGCAGATTTTTTATATTCTATTTTAATTTTAGACCCACCTATCTATCTGTTCTTAATAGGAGAAGGAAACAATTTGGTGAAACCCTTTGTTTTTCTTTTTTCTTTTTTCCTTTTTTAAATAGACTCTGTTGTTTTTATTCTAATAACCCATTTTCATGCATAACAAGTTCTGATTCACTTATTCAACAAATTAGTAAAGTAACTTAACCGAATTAACTTTAGTTTACTTTACTAGGTTGTTTACACAGTTGTTCAAACTTCAAATGACAGCTTTTTGGTTGTAACAACTATAACTTATAAAAATTTCATAATCCTAAAACGTTCTATCATTTAACAATGTCAGGGGCTCTTTGGCCTTTTCACCTTTAAACATCTCTATGCATTAGCAAAAAAATCAATAATAATAATAGTAATAAATAAATAAATAAATCTTTTTGTTATCAAGTTAAAAATCTTCAAAATAATCCTAATGATAATTACACAACTTAGGGAAAATTGAAATTTAATCTCTTGGCAAGAATGCATGCATTTCATTTGCCTAATCGCATACACTTGTTCACTAACATGATTCATACTTCCACATTGAAGAAAAAAAAAAAAAGTTTCAGAGTATGAGTTATCTAACCAAAACTCTATGGCGCCAATGAGGGCTTGCGCATTTGGTCACTAGATCGGTGGGTATTGAAGAGGTCATGGGTTCGAGTTGGGAGCCGAGTTAGGAGCTGCTTGCTGTTGGTGACACATTACGCGCTCCCTCCCGGGTATACGTTGTGCATGGTGGACAGGTTCGTGGTGCTTGGGGCTTAGTCGGGTTCACTAGGTTAGCTGGCTAGGGTGTCCCACCCTCGTGGTGTGGGGATTAGTCGGGTATCATGGTGGTGGACCGGGTCGGCCGGCATCCATCCCACCTTGTCCTCGGATACCCCACGAGGGATTTGTATCTTCTCAAAAAAAAAAAAATCAAAACTCTATAGCAAGTTTTTTATTTCTTTTTTCTTAATATTCAATCAGACCAAAGAGCTTCAAACATAATACAATTCAAAAAGTAAAACCCTATAAGTCCCCCTTCCCCAGATTAATCTCAGAACTTTAAAGCAGCAAAATAAAATAAAAATAAAAAACAATTACCACTCAACGAGTTGAGAAGAACTCGCGGACATTCTCGACAACGCAGCCATCGAATTCTTCCGACTCTGAAGAAGCGCGAAAGGAGAGACAGACCCATAAGCGATTCTCCGTCTCTGAACGTCATCGATCTCTCCGTCATCCGCACCGACCCTAACCTCCACGACCCTCCCACCACTCTCCTCGCCTGAGTTCCGTGCACCGTCGCCATCGGACTGCGGCGAAGCCTTCTTGAAGAACGAGAGCCGAAGGCAGTTTCCTCGAGCCCAGGAGATCGTGAGCCGGGAAAATGGGGGTTTGGGACAGCGGTGGAGTCGGTAAACCACCGGATCTTTCACTTCCGGCGAGAACGGGAGCAGAGAGTCGCTGGAATCTGAGACAAGTCCGGGCATTTTATTTGTTTTTAACTTCCGGCGAGGGCACAAGAGACTGCGGTTGCCGGGGTACTAGAAGGGTTTTAGAGGGGTCTAGTAATTTTACTGCGAAGCGGGGAACTGATTGAGAAGAATGGAGTCGGACGTTTTGGACCCTGAGTCAACTCGGGCGCGTTTGGACTACTCCGTTGAGTTGACCGAGTTGGAACAGAGTCGAAATGAGTCAAATAATTTGGATTTTTTTAGTTTGTGTTTGGTATGGAATTTAAATCCAATTTTTTGTATTTAAAAAATAAAATTTTAAAAAGTTAGGAAAAAACTTGTTTGATTTAATAGGATATAAAAACTGTTTTAAGAAGAAAAAAAAATAGTTTAAAAAATGACTTGTTTTTAGAACATATACAAATGTTATTTTTTGAGTTTTGCTTATATTTAATAAGACTCATATAAGCTTTTTTTCACTTGATTTGTGTAAAATCTTGAACAAATCAAACAAGTTTATTTTATTTTTATATTTTAAAAACAATTCTTAAATATATTACCAAACATAAATTTAAAAACTATAAATTAACTAAAAATGAGATCATTTTCTAATTTTTTTAAATTTAATGTCAAACACAACTATTTTTTTTTTTTGTCCTAGTTCTTTTTTTTGTCAATTGCTTCAACTAGAGCAGCATTAAGCACACCAAGCCTTGAAATAGAATGAAATAGAAACCTGGCCCATTGATACAAATATCAACCCATAAAAAGCAATTGGACCTTTAGACAACATGTAGGCTTTTGAAGTCACACTCTAACAGGGGACTTTCGACATGATTACCCTTAAAAAAAAAAATTCACAAATGTCATCCACACAGAAATAATGACTCATTTATCATAGTTTACTGTTCATTGCACAGTCAGCGCGCCAAACAAGCATCACGTCGGCGCCCAGGTGACATTTTAAGGACGGCGTCTTTTCAAAAGACGTCTTCCTTTCATATTTTTTTTTAAGTGAAGGGAAGGCGTCTTTTGAAAAGACGCCTTCCCTTCACAAATTTTTTTTTTTTACTTGAAGGGAATGCGTCTTTTGAAAAGACGCCTTCCCTTAAGGAATTTATTTTTTTAGAAGTGCAAGGAAGGAATACCTGAACAACACTTCCACCATCAAGGCAACCCACAGGAAGCAGATTAAAAGCTGACGTAGTTAAACCACACCTACAACCAAGGCATGTTCAATTGAGAACTGCACAGGACAGACCAGTACCAGAGATTAAGATGACAAAACAATATAATACTTCACCGGCCTGCTATTACAAGGGGGTGGATTGAAACAGTTGCAGCATGCATGGATCTGCCAATTAATAACAGAAAATCAATTCAATTATTTTTAAGAAAGGCGTCACTTATAATTGCAAATGCAGCAAGATAGAGAAAAGAAACTATTAAGAACTGTAATTAGGAGAAATTGTGAGGTAAAACATTTATTGTTGTTGCTCGAGAATGACTTTATAGAACTGAAAGCCCTAAATACAATTTAGATACAATTTAACATGAGCAGTGGCAAAAGTCCTAGAAATTTAAGCTAAAGGTGATCTACAGGTAGCAAGTAATACAAATGCAGAGCATAAAATGGGCAAGGACCATGCGAGCAGCATTCAATCCCACATGAGAGATCCACACCAAATCCAATGGGAATCTATCTACCCTTACGCTATGTGTAGACTGCCTTTACGCCCTTGACAATTGTTATGAAACATTTCATTATTTTATTTATATACAATTTACGAGAAAAGGATACATACGCATAACCAAGGATGGATCTACTGATGAGTCCAAGGAGCAGAGAACCTTGGAACAACATACTGGGCACCGGCACCAGATCTGCAGTGGCATCTGGCTTTAACGATAGCAACAGGCCAACACAAAACATTGGGAAAGAAAGTGCAGCACCAGCAAAAGGGCCAGCAAGTGAGATGTCAACCTTAGTTCGTCGGTCAGGAAGAATAGATTTGAACTGCACTAAACAGTGAAAAATGAGCAATATGTAAGTGTAACATATGCAAACCAAACTTCCCAATTCCACAAGTTCACTTAAAAAAAAAACGATGAAGGGAATGCGTCTTTTTAAAAGAGGCCTTCCCTTGCACTTCTAAAAAAAAAAATTCCTGAAGGGAAGGCGTCTTTTCAAAAGACGTCTTCCCTTCACTTAAAAAAAATATGAAAGGAAGGAGTCTTCAAAAGACGCCTTTCTTAAAATGCCACCTGGGCGCCGACGTGGCGCTTGTTTGGCGCGCTGACTATGCAATAAACAGTAAACTATGACAAATGAGTCATTATTTCTGTATGGATGGCATTTGTGAATTTTTTTTTTAAGGGTAATCATGTCAAAAGCCCCTCTAACAGGGGTGTATTCAATTAGAATTTTCATAGACTTTTATAAACCTTAGAGTAGTTTAAAAGTTTTGGTGTATTTAACATGGATTTTTATAAACTCTACAAAAGTTACCGTGTATTCAATATAGACTTTTATAGACTTTGAAAAAGTCTATATAAATTTTGAGATATTCAATATGAACTTTTATAGACTTTAAAAAAGTCTACAAAAGTTTAGGGGTATTCAATAAAGACTTTGTAAACTCTATTAAAGTCTAAGGGTATTTAATTTGTGTTTAAACTTTTATGGAGTTCTCTACAACCTAGACTTTGGTAAACTTTTTGCTAAGAGATATAAATAGAAAACTTCACAAATTCTCTCCCACTCAATCCAAAAACTTTTGTGGACTTCGAATTCTCAACCTATTCATCTTCTAGATACCACTTTCGAAATTCTTAACGCACACAGAACTAGAGCTTCAAATCTAGCATGTGAGATCAATCTACCAATCTTGCAAATCGTTTCTTGTCTTAAAAAATCTTCTCATTTCGTTCAATGAGGTACGTATATCTTTCTTTCTCAACCCCTCCAAATTGCTTTTGTTTTGATCATCGTGGATATAGAATTGTTCTTGTTTTACTTTTCTTGAATTTCATATTTGATCAACTTTCAAGCTCATCTAATCTATCACTCCACCATGTATTAATGAAGAATATTTAATATTTAACTAAACTAGAAGAATCTACACATAATCGCATAAAGAAGGCAACATAAATCAGTTAAATCCACAAAAGATTAGGCAAGATCTCTAGCGGAAACACCACCAAATCCACATCAAGACCAATTGAACCTTCCAAACAAAAGAGCAACACAAAAAAAAAAAGTTAAAAAATTAGAAATAGAACCACCAACCAAGCTTGATCTTATAGTTCAACAACAACCTTGGTTGAATTAGCTTCTTTTTTTCCGTTTCTTTTTAAATCAGAGAGTTTTGTTGAATCAGTTTGTTGGAAATTAACTCAAAATAGATAATGAGTTTTTTAATTTGTTTCTAATGGTGATTGAAAAACATTCTAGTTTGATTATCTCAAATTCAAAAATGGTTTAATTATAATGAGATTTTTTAAAAAAATAAGAGAGATTTGTTCAATTCAAGTTTCGTTTGTAAACTTAAAACAAATAATGAGTTTTTTTATTTGTTTCTTAAGGTGAGCAAAAGTTTGATTATCTTTAATTCAAATATAGTTTAATTATAATGAGTTTTTTTTTTATTTCTTTGTAATCCCTTAATATATGTTTAAGACTAGGTGGGTGTAAATAATATTTACTAATATTTCACTCAATAATTGATTCTTATGGCCATTTTGTATGTCAGTTATTTTTAATGGTAATAGTATTAATGGGAGGTTCACAAGTAAATGACAAAGGAAAAGGGAAAGTCTTAGAAAAATATAACATATGGACAACATAAGAGAGTAATGAGTTGTTGAAATTCATGGTTGATGCTGTCACTCGTGGATCACGTGATAATAATGGTTTATTTAGCAAAGTGATTGTACAAAAAAAAATACTGCCAGCTCTTAATGTAAAACTTTTTTGTATTACCAAAGTCATTTGAAATGGTTTAAACAACGATACAATAGCTACTTTGAGCTTATGTGTCACAACTCTGGGTTTGGATGGGAGTGACAAAGAAATTCACTGCTAGTGATGAAGTATGGGAAGATTACTTTAAGGTGAAGTTCTTATATTAAAATAATATATATAAAATATAATTGTTATGTCTTGTACATGTTTCATATATTAACTTTTTTTCTGTTTTTCCTTAGTCTCATCTTACCCATAAACATTACCGGACGGACACTTTCGTAGAATGTGAAGATTTGAGAATTGCTATTGAAAATGCAACTGTTATAGAAAGACACTTGATCAGATTAAGGAATGACACAGATGCTAGGACATTTGAGGTAGAAGAAAGTAAAGGTAGTGGGTTGGACAACTTTATTTATGATCATGATGCTGGGGCATTTATACAAAGAATTGATCAACAAGAACCTTCATATCAACCTCCATTTCGTGGGCTCTCTGGTTCACCTTCACCATTTGAACCTATGAATTTAGAGGTCCCCCAACAACTAGAAAATGAAAAGAACTGACAATGAAGGAAAATTTAGCTCAAGTGAAACCAACAATACTCGGTCAGATGTCATGAACAAACTCACCCAAGCCATTTGTAATATTACTCACACTATTGATACCATTGTCATTAGAGAATAAGGTTGTTGGAAGGTTATTAGGGACATTTTAAACTTGGATAATAATGCTCGTTTTAAAGTACTTAGGTTGTTAAATACTAGAGCAAAGAAGATGGAGTTTTTGGAAATGACACCTGAAAAACATTTTGCTTGGATAACATATGAGTTGAAGGAATAAGTAGTTATTTTTTTGTACGATCAATTTAGTGATGATACTATTTAATTTTATTAGTTTGAGATGTATGATGTTATGTTATTTTGAAGAATGATATTTACTTGCTTTAAATATGTTTGATGTTATTGAACCTTTTCTTTTTAAGTAATTGATTATATTAGTTTTGGGTTGTTGATTGTTTATATTAATTTTGGATGATTAGTTTTGGACATGGTCAAGTGTGTTATAAAACTCCAAGAATTAAAACATGCACATACAAACAAATTTTATTTAATATTTCTTTTCTTTTCTTTCCTTTAGGTGGTTTCATTTATATGATGTCTCTTTTAAACATCCATGGATATGATGAACTAGAGGAAGAAGAAATGGAAGAAAAAGAGATGGAAGAAGAATTTAATGAAATAATTAGGTATTCATTGATGGCTATTCAAGCAATTCTTTATATGTTAAATGAACTTATAGTTTCCATGTGTCGCAAACATGTCCCGCGTCCCCTAACTAGGCGACCAAAAACAAGTGGCTATGATTATACGCATAAAATATTAAATGAGGATCCATAACACTTTCGACAAGTTTATAGGATGTATCTTGATGTGTTTCTAAAGTTATGCAATATTATTAGAGAAAAAACTTTGTTATGAAATACACGGTTTATTTGTGTTGAAGAAATGTTAGCAACATTTTTACTCACTATTGGTCAAAATTCTCGATATTGCTTATTTCGTAAAACATTTTGCTGATCACATTATACTACTACTCGAAGTTTCAACAAAATTTTGAAGGCATTAAACATATTGCAGTAGATATGATGGTCAAACCCAGATCCACAGTACCCAAAATAATAAAAGAAAGTACAAGATTTTATCCTTACTTTAAAGTAAGTGATTATTATTGAAGTTTTATCATTATTATTATTATTATTATTATTATTATTATTATTATTTTAGGATTGCATAGGAGCTATTGATGGCACCCATATTCCAACAATTCACATGTTGTTTTTCAAGTTCAAATCTTATGCAATTAAAAATTTAATATATGTTTAAGAATAGGGGTGTGTATATAATATTTTACTAATATTTAACTCAATAATTGATTCTTATGGCCATTTTTTTATGTCATTTGTTTTTAATGGCTTGTCACACCCCGTTCGGACGCGCCTAAACCGGCGGTACACTAGCAGACGGGGCGCGCATTTGGAATAATAACAATGGTAATAACAGAGTGCGCAGCAGAAATATAAAAACAGTACAAGTCTGATTTCATTTAATTCATAATATTTTTGTACATAAAATGGTCAAAGGAACATACTCCCCACAATTCGCAATGAATAATACAAAGGGTACAAAATATGGGCCCTATAAACCTGCACCCAATCCACCCTAATTTCCTGTGAAAAATTGGATAATAATGGAGTGAGCTTAACGCGCTCAGTGGGTAAAATAGTTCGTGAGTGTAACAATTAATAAAGCATACTTCAATATCAAATATCTTAAATACACATGAGAGCATCATAATCAATCAATATGTATGTATGTATGATACCGTCTCGTAATGGTTTGATGAACATACATCGCCTGAGTTCATGTACAGATGTCCTTCCCCAGGTGTAGCCAGGTTCTTACTGTACGTCCTCCTCAGGAACAATGCTCTGGATTCACGTACAGATATCCCTCCCCAAGCGTAGCCAGGTTCTCATTGTACATCCCTCTTCAGAGAAATATAATGAATAGCGAGCAATGCTCCTAATTATTCTATGAGTCATAAACCACATACGTCCCTAGGTGGTGATATGTATGATGCCAATGCATGAACTGGTCTACTCTACTGGTCTGGTCTTTTCTTGACATTTAGACTGACTTTGGCAACGTCTGGTGATTCTTATCAGGGTTACTATCATGACGCGCAAGGTTAGGACATTCAATATTACTTGTATAAGCTGATAGCTTTCAATAAGACCAAGTAGATCAGTCCCCAGTTGAGAGGTGAGACACAAGGTCTGCTTAAATACCAATCGCCTAGAGCAGCCCATTGCCTCCCGTTCACTATTTAAAGTTACTAAGGACAAGACCGAGTCTAGTTGAGCCAGATTGACCACAAATCTGGCATTATAACAGTGTAATACATGAATCCCAAATATACAGGCATAAGTGCGACAGTATAAATATTATATAACATAATGCAGTGTAAATGAACAGTAAATATAATAATAACTGAATGTAAACTTTAATAAAAGTTATAAAACACGTAAACTTATGTTTCGTTCCCCACCTTCAGATAAGAACTTCTTCTTTCAGATCTGGCACTTTTCTCTGGACAGAACTTCGTCGTATCGCACCGAGAGTCTCAAATAGAGAGTCTCAAATAGAAAAGAACTCAGAATGAGTGAAAAGAGGAGGAAAAATCACTAGAGAATGTGATTTGGTGTGGAAAAATGAGGAGGAGAGCCATCCTTATATAGAGGTTTTGGCCCCTGAACATTCGCCCGGACATACGGGCATTTATGCCCAAACGAAATATATATATATATATATATATATATATATATATATATATATATATATATATATATATATATATATTTATTGTCAAATACAGGGTATATCATATTGTGTCGACAATTAATTATAGTATTAATGGAGGATTACTTCAAGGTGAGGTTCTTGTATTAAAATAATATATATAAAAGTCATGTACATGCTTCATATATTAACATTTTTTTTTGTTCTTTATTAGTTTCATCCAACTCATAAACATTATTGGACGGACATTTTCGTAAAATACGAAGATTTAAGAATTACTATTAGAAATGTCATAAACAAACTCACTCAAGCCATTTGCAATTTTACTCACACTATTGATACCTTTGCCACTAGAGCGCAAGGTTGTTGGAAGGTTATTAGGGAGATTATAAACTTGGATAATAATAAGTCCATGAAAGTCTATGAAAGTCTATCAATGTCTATGAGAGTCATTTTAAAAAAGTCTATGAAACTCATTCATAATTTTATAAAGTCAATAAAAGTCTATCAATGTCAATAGAAGTCCTTCAAAATGAAAGTCTATAAAAGTACATAAAAGTCTTTTATAATTCTGCAAAGTTATAAAAGTCTACGAATTCTATAAAAGTCATTCACTTAAAAAAAAGTCTACAAAACTCCAGGAAAATCCTAATTGAATATACCCCCGTAAAACTAAAATTATAGTTGCAATATAAAGGGATTGTAGGCCCACATACCACACTGCAAATTATATCTACTTCCTCACCTACATAGATTTAGTCTTTGTCCACTAACCTGGATAGAAATGGATAGAAATGTTGTGGACCACTGTATCAATTAGTTGTTTGCATTTGTTACTTCAATTGATTTGATATAATAATAGCATTAAAGCGACGTCAAAACAAAATATAATTCAAACTATTTTATTGTTATATGTTTAAACTGTCTCACGTAAGGTGAGAATTAATTACTTGATTTGTTAGTAAAGGCAAAAAAGTATGGGATGAAAATATTAAGGCCATTCTCAAAACTCCTCTCAGCATCGCAAAAGGGAGGACAAATTAATATGGCCTTATATATACTGTAAATGGCAACTATTTTGTAAAGAATGGTTATTGGTTGCTTCAAAACATTCAAGAAGGAGACACGTCCTCCTCTACAAAGAGAATTGATACAAGTTGGAGATTGCTATGAAACTTGTTTGAGCGAAAAATCCCCCGTGTTCGACTGTGGACTGATGTTGGTTGACTGAATGTGAAATATGTCTGCTCTTCCTCCAGAAATTTCGTGAGGGGTCGCTTTGCTCTGAAACTTGCAAAAGTTGGTGACACCAGGTGGATGTCACCGCTCTTTGCATTTAATGTCGTGCTCCATTAGTGGGAGTGATTTGTGTCTTTCCTTATCATGAGTTGGCTTATAATTTTTTGTCTCGAGATCCGTTTTGTGCGGGTATCCAAGTCGCAATCAATGTGTCGGGAAAGGTTCTTTGGCCAAGACTGGGAATTGCCTCGACCAAGCCCGTGAGATGCCTTCAGATGGAGCCAAAGGTTTCCCTTGCCATGGCTGAGGAGGAGGCCTCGGTTGTGGCTGAGGGAAGGCATTCCCAAGGGGGTTCTCTCTGCCATGGTCGATGGGGGCCCTTGGTCGTGGCCGAGGGGGTTTCCTCAGCCTTGGCTGAAGGGGATCTCCCGGCCACAGTTCAATAGAAGCACTCTTAGACTGTGGTCGGGGATCTTTGACTGAGTTTTCCTCGATTTGTCTATTCGATTTCCTGTCTTTCCTTGGTCTTTTGCTTATTTTCTTCTTTGTTTATTCCCAAAATAACATCGGCAGGGTTTAGATCTTGAATTCAGTATGTTCTTAGTAGATTTAATTATCTTATCATCACTACCATTAATAAGCATGTCATCCATGTAAAGACACTGTCACGACCCACAATCAATGACGTCATGACCTGCACGGAACTCCAGGTATATCCTCCATCGATATCCCCGACATCCCTTCAGCCTCATCTAACACACACCATAATCCCAATACAACATCAAAACATATGGACATAAACAAATCATCAATATAAACTACATTCCCAAAATGACAACCATAAAATTTTCTAAGTCCATAATGTTCAAAATATACAAAATCATACTTCACCATAAATACAACTCATCTATGTGTTAAGTATAAACAATATGTGTTATTTAGTACATATTATCAAAATGTGAAAAAGTACTAAAACACCTACATCACCAAAATACAGAAAAATACTCTGCAACTAAGCCTTTCCCTTCCCCTTCCTATCCGAACCTGAAATGATAAGAATAAGGAGTGAGCTACAACAAGCTCAATGAATGTTTTCTACAAGTGGCAACATATATATGCTTTTAGATAAAATATTGCAAGATCATTAAAACTATTTAAATAACATCGATATATACAAGATTACATACATGTCAAATATAATGCATCATGTCATAACTAAGACAATGCATATCATTTTTTAAACATACATATGCAATCCTAAACACCTCCTAAGTAAGAATCAATACAAGGGCCTACACCCATTACCCGATTGTCTTCTTACCCGTATTCTATTAGGATTCCATGGATCAGGCATGTCACCGGGATACAATCCTTTCTAGGAGATCCCATCTTCATCTACCATTGAAACCCTCTACAAGGTTCACAATTGAGGATACCCGTTCAACCCAATGGAATTCCATAAGAATCCCATGCTTAGGAGATGCAACATAACTCAAATGCTAACCCAACTAGACTATGTTCAAATTCATTTCATGAATCATTAAATCATGCATACTACATTAGATAAACATTCAAAATACTTTTATACTACAATGCCACATATAGAAACCAAAAGTAAGGAAACACTCACAAATTGATTGGCTAGACTAGCCAATCCAAATCCAACCACCATGAGTACTAGGATGCCACCAAAACACTCCTATGCACCTCAACCTCTAATTGGCTTAATTGGGGCACTTGGATCATTCACAAACCTTGCATATAACATGGTTAATTCATCACTAAAAATCAGTCCAAATGCGTGACATTCAACCATGAACAAACCCCAATTCAATAGTCAATTAAGACTCTAAAATGGTTGCACCCATGAGCTAACCCATATAGCTCAATCAACCCATTTTATATCTAATTAATCTACATTTAACCCAAAAGAATGCAATAGGTTGATTCCCATGATCCAACCGTCATAATTGCATTCAATCATAATTAGGGTAAATTAGATTAATCCCCATGTCAATTTCATCAATTGACTTAGTCTAGGTCAAAATCTCCAAATTTGGCCAAATCCCCAAATTCATGGCCTAGACCAAATTTTCCCTACACCTAGGGTTTTCAGTAAGCAAGACCAGTAAATTGAACCATCAATCATCCACATTTACCCATTAGACCAACATAGATTACATGCAATTCAAATGGAGAACCCTAATTCCATAAACTAGTTCTAGGTCAAATACATGGTTGAACATTAATTACACTCCTAATTCAATGCACTGTTCGGATGTAACAAATTGCCAAACGAAATATCCAATAACTAAATTAACCATTCAGATTCAAGAACATCAAGAGAAAAACCTTATGTCCAAAATTGACCTAAATCCAAAGGCAAATCAAAGAGATATGGCTCTTTGATAAAGACAGTTCTAATTGAACGGTTTCTCCTCTCCTGCTGCAAATACTTGAACTCAAACGATTATATCTCTCAACTAACTCAACCAGTCAAAACGTTCAGTTGTGGACCATATTCTAAAGTATCACATCCATCCAACGGTAGATTTACGAGATCCAGTAGTTTGATCTAAACTGTGTGAGAAATTCAAATTTTTCGACCAACTGTGTTTGGGAGGTTATATCTCTCAGAAGAAAAGTCCACTCAAGATTTCCACCAACCAAAATGAAGAACCATAAGAGACGAACTGACTGACAAATTTTCAGTTCCGACTACGGATCTAAGAGATCAAACCTCTGATCAAAACGTTGCTAAGACTTCCCTTTAAGCAACTTCCTTTCTCTTTCCCTTCTCTTCTTTTCTCTCAACCTTACTCTCTCAAAAACGTCCCCCAAGGAAGAAAATGAGAGATTGAGGCACATGTTACACCCACATGGACCTAATTTGCCAAGTGTTGATCATGCTCCAACACCATGCCCAGTGTTTGCTCAAGGGCTCATTTGTTAGCCACATGGCGTTTACCCAATCATAACCTCACATATGAGTTGTTAACCAATCCACTAATTCCAACAATTCTATCATTTTTTTCATTTATTTAATCAATACACGCCCATTTCAAATCATGGTCCAATTGGCCCAACTATACAATTAATAACACATACATTAACATTAATATGTCACTATTAATATATTTCTTTTAGTGATGTGTATTATTATCACTATCAACGTCATTAGCACATAAATGACAATATTAATAATGATAATTCTCTAAAATAGCATGCAAAGACACTTGAACTAATACACATCAAACATCAAATACGTATACGTACACATATACAAGTACTCTACAAGTCATGATGACATTATTGTAAGATACGGACGTTACAGACACAATGACATTCCCGTTATCAGTTTCTTTGACATAAATACATTTGTCACATTCATTGATTTTAAATCCATTAGCCATCATTGTACTACCGAAGTTTTCATGTCATTGCTTTGGTGCTTGATTTAAACCATACAAAGACTTCACCAATTTACAAACATTCTTTTCGTGCCCTGGCAAGGAAAAACCCTCAGGTTGATTCATGTAGATTTCTTCTTCTAAATCTCCATTTAGAAAGGTTGTTTTCACATCCATTTGATATACTTCAAGATTGCGTAAGGTTGCAATTGTAAGTATCATTCTAATGGAATTTATTCTTGTCACAGGAGAATAAGTATCAAAATAGTCTAGACCTTCTCGTTGTCTATAACCTTTTAATACAATTCTTGCCTTGTATTTATTAATTAATCCATATGTTTTCATTTTTCTCTTGAAAATTCATTTGGAACCCAGGGGTTTACATCCAGGAGGAAGATCCACCAATTCCCAAGTATGGTTTTGCATAATAAAATCAATTTTGCTCTTAATGGCCTATTTCCACAAAAGTCCTTCAGAAGGGCCTATAACATCGTTAAATGTTTGAGGTTCACTTTCAAGCAAGTAAGTCATAAAATCTAGACCAAATAGTTTTCTGTTCTTACTTTTTTGCTATGTCGTGGTTCGTCAATGATTTCATTATCTTGCTCTTGATCCTGACTATTCTTAATAATAGTCTCGAGCATTCATTTTGACGAACTTGACTCTTCCTTGGATTTACAAGGGAATACATATTCAAAAACGATGCATTTCTAGATTTCATTATCGTATTTTTGTGAATGTCTCATAGTTTAGACTTATGCACAAGAAATCAATAAGCATTATTGTTCTGTGCATAACCAATGAAGATGCAATCAACAATTTTCAGACCAATTTTAACTTTTTCCGATGGAGGTACAGCCACTTTAGCAAGACATCCCCACATTGGTAAGAATTTATAGGAAGGTTTCCTTCATTTCCATAACTCATATGGGGTCTTATCTTTTTTTTTTCACAGTACCTTATTTAAAAGGTAATTAGCCGACAAAATAGCTTCTCCACAAATGTTCTTAGGCAACCCAGAACTTATCAACATTGCATTCATCATTTCCTTCAAGGTACAATTTTTCGCTCAACAACACCATTTGACTGAGGCGAATAAGGTGTTGTAGTTTCATGTATGATTTCGTGTTGTGCACAAATTTCACCAAAAATTGATTCATACTCACTACCTCGATCACTTCTCATCACCTTAATATTGTTATTGAGTTGATTCTGAACTTCATTTTTTATAGAGAATGAATTTCTCCATAGTTTCGTCCTTGCTTTTTAGGAGATATACATAATTGTATTTTGTGCTATCATCGACAAAAGTAATAAAATACTTATTGCCTCCCGTTGTTTATACAAATTTTAAATCACATATATCACTGTGAGTTAAATCAAGAGGTTTGGTGTTTCTTTCAACACTTTTAAATGATGACTTTGTCAATTTTGCTTCGACACAAGTTTTACACTTATGTTTTGAATCAATTTGAAAAGCGGGTAAGCGATTTAAGTTAATTAATTTACACAAAGTATCATAATTAACGTGTCCTAGTCTACCATGCCACAAATTGGAAGACTCAAACAAACAAATAAACAGAACAGCTAGCGCTAGCTTTATTCATTTTTGGCTTAATAGTCATTACATTGACCTTAAAAAACCCATTACTCATATGTCCATTTCCTACAAAGATTCCCCTTTTGGATAGTACAACTTTATCTGACTAAAAAACCAGACAGAATCCATGCTTATTCAGCAACGAACCAGACACTAAGTTTTTTTGGATTTTCGACACAAATAACACGTTGTTCAGAGTCAGCTCTTTCCCAGAGGACATCTTCAAGATAACTTTGGGTTGGCCCTTGATCTCAGATGTAGTAGAGTTTCCCATGAAAAACATCTACCCATTTTCACTTGGGTCGAAGGAAGTGAACATCCCTTTGTCAGAGCATACATGTAGAGTTGCACCGGTGTCAATCCACCATTAGCTTGGGTTTGACCTAACTAGGTTTACTTCAGAAACTACAACAGATAGGCTTATCTCAGAAACATTGTGAATGATGTCGCCCACCACATTAGCTTCTTTGCTTTTGTTCTTCATTAGCAACCTACATTCAGTAGGTTTGTGACCCATCTTGTCATAATTGAAACATTTTCCTTGAAATTTTGGTTTCTTAGAAATACTTCCTTTAGGTCTTAGCTTGGACCCTTGGTGAGACTTGTTCTTCTTGGCTTTAGAACTCTTAGCATGTTCCACAACATTTTCCTTGGCCGCAGCATTAGCCTTTTTTTTCTCAGATCCTCTATTGTCTTCTTCAATACAAAGTCTAATGATCAGATCTTCAATGCTCATCTTCTTTCACTTATGCTTAAGGTAGTAGGGGTATTCATCAACCCAACCAACCCGACCGAACCGAACCTTTTGGGTTGGGTTAAATAAGTTATTTGGATTGGATTGGGTTCTAAAATACCCAATCCGACCAGTTTGGGTTGGGTCGCGGGTTGAGCCACTAAAAACTTGATTCAACCGACCCAAACCGAGGTAAGTATTAAAACCCTAAAATATCCCTCTAGGTGTTATTTTTTGTAAGATTAATATGTATCTTATGATTCTTATCTAATACTATCTAATTTAGTTTATACCATAATATATATATTTATATACATATCATAGAGTTACTATACTATTAATGTATACAATCTTAATCAATGCGTTGCTATTTTGCAAATTATTATTACTATCTACTACTATGTAATATTTACAGACTATTCATTGCAAAATAATAGTGGAAAAAAATTACTAGCAAATCAAAACGATAAATGAATAATTAAA
The DNA here is from genome assembly GCA_035771175.1 of Paratinospora sagittata. Classification (NCBI taxonomy): domain Eukaryota; kingdom Viridiplantae; phylum Streptophyta; class Magnoliopsida; order Ranunculales; family Menispermaceae; genus Paratinospora; species Paratinospora sagittata. Next base: position 22,218,834 of record CM069599.1, read on the forward strand.
GTTCTTATATCAATAAATTATATGTCAAATATGAGGCTTAAGTCAAACCCGATCAAACCGACCCAACCCAAACCGAACTTGAACTGTTTGGGTTGGGTTGAGTTTTAAATTTACCAACCCGAACTGTTTAGGTTGGGTTAGATTTTGGCCCTAACCCGACCCAACCCAACCCAACCCAACCCAACCCAACCCACGAACACCCCTATAAGGTAGTTTTTGAAATCTTTCCATGCAGGAGGTAGTTACTAAAAAATAACAGCTACTTGGAGGGTTTCACTCAATATCATCCCCTCAGCATGAATCTCATGTAGGATCACTTGGATATCTTGGACGTGACTGATCACTGTTTTGGAGTCGACCATTTTATAATCTAGGAAGTAGCCCACCACAAATTTCTAGGACCCAACATCCTCAGTTTTATACCTTCGGTCAAGAGACTCTCACAGTTCCTTTGTCGTCTTCTTTTCACTATACACATTGTATAGGAAATCAGTGAGACCATTCATCACATAATTTCGACACAAAAAATCAAAATGCTTCCAATCATCAATGGCACTGACGACTTGGATATCATACTCATCATGTTTTTTGAGCTTCGGTGCATTTTCAGTTAAGAATCTCACAAGATTCAAAGTGGTCAGATACAATAACATCTTTTGTTGCCACCTCTTGAAATTCAGTCCATTGAATTTCTCCAACTATTGGATATGATTAACAGTATATGTTGCCAGTACAGTCGTAGGAGTTGGCACTTGAACCACGAAAGAGTTTGACACTTGGGTCACAACAATATTCATTTTGTTCACGACAGAGTCACTTGCCATTTCTGAAAACACAAAATTAAATATTGAAAGTCAAAACTTTATAACTTAGACACCTCTTTGAAGATTGCTTCCAAATGCCTCCAATTTGAATTCTTGATCTAATCAACTAGTGAGTCTCCAGGATGAGTGGAGTTACATGCACTACGCAAGGTCTCGCTTAAGAACCACTTTTCTAGAGCAACTGAGCTGCCTCCTGTTCATTGTTTAGCGTTAATTAGGACAAGACTCGTCTAGTATTGACCAGATCAATCTAACAAAATTGGTGCAACCAGTGAAAAATCCTTGCTAATGAGCTTGGTGATTAAAATATTACTTTTTACAAAATACTATTTTTTTAATAAAGAATCCCACCAAATATTTTTTTTAAATATTTTTTTAATAAGGAATCTGGCAAAATATTATTTTTTGCAAAAAAAAATATTTTTTTAAACTATTCAGAATAGTATTTTTTCCAAATAATATATCTAATAAAAATATTACTTCCAAAAAAAAAAATATTCGTAGGGTTTCTTTTTCAAATAATATGTGCAAAATATTATTTTATCAATAATATATAGTATGAATACTATAAGTAGAATATTATTTCGCTAATGTATGAGCAAAACAAATATTATTTCCACAAAAAGAATATATACGCAGAATATTATTTTTCGCAAAAATAATATATATATATATATATATATAAATACAACTATACAAGTAGAATATTGAAGAAGATGAAAGCGGATGGATGTGGGGAAATATTAGTCAGTATCAAATTCAGTAACTTGGTTGTCCTTAACAATCTGTTTTAAATTGTTAGCAATAATGTAAAGACAAATAAATAAACAATTGAAATCATATTAACATAAACAACAAAATTCAAACAATAATATGCTTAATAATAATTATAACAGGAACATTATAACAAGTTTAGAAAATAAACCAAATTCAGCAAAATATAGGTTAAACAAGATAGAACTGAGGTCTGTGTAGTACATCGTGTCCTTAAAACAAATTTTCCTTTTGCGTTGGTGTAAAAGGTGGATCAGCGTTTGTCTCTCAAAATATAACGATAGAAGAGTAGCTAACTAGCACCTCATCACTACTCGAGTGAACTGAGCTTTACAGAAGACTATCATCACAAATAAACACACCTCAAAATCAAAAAGAAGAACTAGAGAATAAAAAAAGAATTCAAGAAACAAAAGAGAACTTTGAGAATTGGTGTTAAGAAAATGAAGAAAGGTACCCTCTTATATATTAAGTAGAAGGAGGTAGTGCTCTTAATGTCACAACAAAAAAAGTCTTTTGCGGTCTCAAAAACTCTTTTGTGCCAACTATGTGACAGTTTTGCATGTGCCACAGTTTGTGACATCTCACCCCGCCACAAAAGCCACGAAAAGTATTTGTGACAACTTTCGTGGCAGCTCTCTGAAAGCGCCACAAATAAACTTATCTGTGGCAGCAACTAGCCGCCATAAAAAGGCTTATATTTGTACTCCATACCACCCACCAATCATTTTTATTTAGGAATTTTTAGGTATTTTGAAACTTGAATAAAAGAAAATTTACAAATATATATATATATATATATATATATATATATAAACTATACAATTTAGTACCAAAACACAATGTTAAAGTAAAAATTCATCAAACAAGCAATAACTGAGCAGTTTTACATGGTTACATGACCAAATACAGTTTCAAGATCCAACTTCATTCTTCACAATACTCTGCTGTCCTACAGCGGTAATGAAACAATAGCTACCATCCTTTACAAGAGGACATATACTAAGGTCCTTGAAGTCTTTCTCAAGAACCTGAAGCAACTTCCAATAAACCAGTTTTCCCACACCTGCAAAAATAGAATATGAACAAAAAAGAATTAATCACAAACTTGTGGAACAAACATAGTATTAGACCTTTCATCTAATTATCCAAGTTCTCTAATGACCAATGAAATGTCAATTTCATATGTTTATTTCTATATGCAGATAAATATTTGATGTGCTAATTCAATCAAAGTGGCATGTTTTTTCTTAGCGTAGCATAAATTACTTCTCAGTCTCTCTTCTGAAGGCATTTTTTTAATCAGACAGCGGCTTTGTATGCATGCTTAAAAAACAAAAAATGTTTAAACTTTAAAGCTTATTCCCTCTCCTTCCCAACTCACTTTGGTAAGCAATATTGTCTCTTGAAGCGATAAACTATGTCCTAGTTGACAAATTCAGGGAAACAAAAGAACCAAAACAACTCAGTCAAGGAAAAATGTAAACTCTGAACTTTAGAAATGATTCAAAAACATTTAGAAAAGAAAAGAGAGTGATCGAAGAAAAAGAAATACTGACTGCAAGCTAAGCTATGATTTTTGGAGGCCTTCCAAAGTCTAGCATTTGTGCTCTTCCACTGTCTTGGATCTGATCTTCGTTTCTTCCTAATCTAAGTTAATTGTTAAAATTAATATTAAATTGCGCTTTACAGCTTCCCTGATTCAATCCCCCTGCCCACATGTCCCCTCTAACAGCTTATTTAAATTATGAAAAAAAAAGACTAATTTAAAATGTAAACACTTTACTTTCATCCACTATTTCTGTAAATTATGTTACGCAATAAATCATCCACCATTATCAGTACAAAGCTTAAAACAAAAAAGATACTATAAACTGCATTAAAAAGATTACCTACCACTGTGTGTACTTCGCTTTGGAGGGGGACAAGCAAGTTGTAAACCATTCTGCTCTACAACCTGATCTAGGCGAGCAACTCTTGAAACTATCTATGACCTACAGCTAAGTAGAAAAGATATATATAGATGTATGGGTTTCTTATATATGAGATTGATATAAGGCTTTTACTTGAACTTGCACATACAACAAATTTCATCAACAGGATAAATCAAGATTCCAAGGGGTCAAACTTACGAAAATGAGAGCTCTAATTTTTTGTTTTCTTAGTTGCTAGTCTAATAAAAAATTTACCTTCAGCTTATATGACCTCTGCAAAGGTAAACAAAAAAAGGAAAAAATTTAAGCAAGTCCTACTTTGAGGAAGGATTGTGTCATCACATATAATTTATAAGTAGAACATAAAGCTAGGGGAGGAGGAAATTGAAATTAAATCTACGACGTAAATGGGTAAAGATAGAAAACTTTGGTATAAACCGTAGTAACCCAGAATGTAACATGGGGGGATTCAACTAATAAGAAGACAAAGATAAATCCTTGAAAAATGATATACTAACTAAAAGTGCAACTTCAAAAACAGAGGAATATGGATCACATAAGCTCTAAAGAAAAGAGCATGCCCTGCCATAAACAACTGTCAATGTATTAAAGAAGACAAAGAAAGTGTGATAGAAACACAACCAAATACTCAATTCAATTATAACCAAATACTCAATTCTAACTGGTGAGCCCAGCCCATTTTTAATCCATTGATAAAACAACAGCATTAATAACTTTTTAAGAAAACCCAACACAGAAAACCGATACCAATCACAAAACCAAGCTGAAAATGGAGCAAAAAAAAAAAAGAAAATAGAAAAAAAGGGGAAAAAAGAGAATAGTCAATGAAGAACAGTAGCAAAATTAAGAGATACAAGCATATCGTATTATGAACATAAAGTTTCATAATATAATATGGAACTCATAAGGACAAATCAAACTAGTTTAGGAGGAGACATCTTTATTTAGAACCTATAATAATACCTCTGTTTTTAATAAAGATGTTTTTAGAATTTGGAGTTAAATTTTAAAAAATAAAGAATGCTAAGATCATTGGAGAAAAATAAGAGAACTCACTAGATTCCTAATGATTCAAGTTGTCTTTTGTTGGTACATAAACAAATAAAATACAAATGAATTGAACTCACACACTACTTCTCAAACTCCCCAGCAACATACCCTGCATACATATAAAATACAAAACATCACGATGATAAAGACATTTCATTCCACATCCTTGGCTCTTTTGTGTCTTTTATCTATCTTGCAAATCCCAATCCATAAAATCCGACAGTCAATCGACTTTGAAGGAAACGAAAATAAAAAGAAAAAAAACAAAACAAAAGAAACAATTTCTCAACTTAATCTCACAAAAAACTTACCTCAGAGAAGCAGGAATTTTGAACGCCTGCATCAAAATCAAGCTGTCTTCTCTAAAAGATCATGGAAATCTAGAGAGAAAAAAGTAAAAAAAAAAGATCATCGTTACTTCGCTGAGTGGAGGAACAGATACGAGAGTCGCTACAAGAGAGACAATGGAACTTCAATGAATTCAAGAACGAGATGCATAATGATGACAATATGTAGATAAATTACTAACCTTTCAAAGAAAATCACTGCATTAAAAACAAAAAGAAAAGAGAAAACAGGTGGCCAATGGATTAAAATGTCTCTCTCCGTGAATCGTTTTTTAACAATGGCATCTGAACCTCAAAATGTCATTTGTTCCCGGAGAGAACGATAGAGAAATGAGAGCGAGAGGAGAAAGATGTGCCATTCTTCGGTTTCAAGTGGCTTTTGGAGGTTTTCTCGATTGAGGAATGAACGATGTTCTAAATGAGGGAAATGGTAGAAATGGGGTTATGAAAATCGTCATCGTCATCGTCATCTTCATCTTCTTCGCCGCTCAAAACAGAGAACTTAAGCCCGCGTTGTTTCTTTTTCTAGGTTTTAAACATATTTGTGGCGACACCATAACCCGCCACAAATAACTTTTTTGTGGCAGCATAACTACTGCCATGACTAAGCTTATTTATTGAAACTTTCTTACTGCCACTAATAATTAACACAATTTTAGCCTTGGTATTTGCGGCGGCGGATAACTGCCATTAAAGATTCTTTTGTGACAGTTTCTTTGACTGACACAAATACATTGTCACAATTGATCACTTCTCTTGTAGTGTGTTCTCATTAAGAATACTAAATAGCCTTAAACGTTACGAAGTAAATTTAATTAAAAATATATAATGGTTTTTTTAATTTAACTTAAATTTAAAATTCAATTAAATTATTTAACTTTTACTAATTTTAATTCAATTTAAAACATATAACGATTTTTCTAATTTCATTCAAATTTAAAACTCAATTAAAACGGGTCTTTCAAACTTACAATTGCAGCCATAGACATCACAGGTCATATTTTTGTTCTTGCTATACAACTGATCTCAAGAAAAATGCACGGTTGAAGGTATAATAATTATTGGAAGAATAGTTTTGCCACCGAAGATTTTCCTTTTTGAATATTCATCTTCGAAACGAAGAATATCTCTTAACGTTCTGTTAATTACCTTAGAAAAAAAATATAATTACACTTCACAGAATAAAGCAAGTTTGTATAAACCCAAGCATCATTTTATTCAAGCCATAGCATTTGCCCTTAACGTTGTTGTGAAGCCCCCCTTTTAAATCCCTTCCCTTATACTTCAAGTTGGTGTTTCCTAACATAAATGAAAACTATGACCATTGATATCATCTTCTTATGCATAAGAAGTAACATAACATATATCCAAGGCCCTGCTTATTTTTCCTATTTGGACTACATGCCCCGAATATTAAAGATTAAACTACATCTGAATAATGTGATTTCTATTATTTAAAGCATAACTGTTTAAAATGACCTTGTAAATCTTGTTGCAAGTTGCATTACAACTAGGGAGCTGGGAACAATGATGCGGTTACTGGGCAGAACCCGAGAGAGGTTGAGCTCCAAGACATGATCAACGAGGTCGATGCAGATGGAAACAGAACAATCGACTTCCTAGAGTTCCTCAACCTCATGGCCCAGAAGATGAAGGACACCAACTTGGAGAAGGAGCTTAAAGAAGCCTTTCGAGTGTTCAACAAGGACCATAATGGTTTCATCTCCGCAACAGAGTTACGCCACGCCATGACCAACCTTGGAGAAAAACTCATTATAATACCCTGAAATTTTTTGAGGATATTTACATAATTTTAAACTTAAGGGTATTTTTGTAATTTTACACATCTAATTGAAATGGACTCGTGTGACACGCGTCACGTTCGAAACATTATAAAATATATTTTGAAGTGAATTGTGTCAAGAACGAAGGAAAACGAATCTTTGATGAGATTGAATGTGTATAATAACGATACATACTTATTTTAATCAAATTATACAAAAACTTAATCTAATCGATCTCATTTCAAAAATCTGACTTTACGGATGAGTTCGGAGTGCTGAAAAACCCTTAAGGACCCAGTTATGTGATTTTTGGACGTCAAATTAGGATAGTGGTATAACACTTGCGTGTGTATGGCCGACATACATCCATGGTATACGCACGAATGTGAGAAGCAACACTTTCCTTCATCACCTTCGTTGCTTTTTGGTGATATTCCTTAATTTCATCTTACTAAATCAACCAAAAATTAACACTAGGCCTCTCCAATTTCTTTCCTTACATATATGATCTCCTTAATAAAAATTTAGGAAACTCCAAACTTCATGAAAAACCTAACCTTATGATATAAATGTAAAAATCATTCTTAGCCGCCACACCCATCACCACTTTCATCTCTCTCTCTCTTTCTCTTACCAGCAATAGAAACACACCGGAAGCACGCTGGAAACGAGCAACAAGACGAAGGTAAGCATTATATTTCCTTTCTCCTTCCTTCTCCTTTGCATTCAAAAATGATACTCTGTTTTGGTATAAAGAGTAGCAGCCATGGCGTCTCGTTTTCCCACCATTCTTTTTCTTTCCTTAGCCTCTCTTTTTATCATTTCCTCTCACACACTGTACCCTTCAAACGACAATTGAATCCTTGTCGAAAATAGCAAGAAAAACCACTGGTAAAGTTGTTCTTAATGGTGCATTGAGCAGTGCTCTATTTCAATTTAGGGGATGGTAGAGAGAACAACAAAGCAACATCAAGGACGACTACTGTGCATCTCCGCTTCCTTTTTTTTTCCCTCTGTCCTTTTTTTTTCTCTCTTTTCATCTCTTTATCTGTTATCTCCAATCTCTTTCTTCACGTTTTTCTTTGTCAGCCTTGAGTGCCTTCTCCATACTGTTGGCCCAGATATGACAAAGAGGGGGGTGAACTGGACACTTAGACAAATTAAATATTTATTACAATGGCAAAACAAGGTGCGAAAATTTAACAAATGAGCACAATCGATTTATAATGGTTCAGCTACTTGCCTACGTCCACTACCTAACCTCCTCAGTTAGGATTTTGAACCTTATCACTAAGGGATTCTCTTACGGGTAAGAATCAAACCAATACACCTTTTTCTCAACTTTCGGGTGTGAGAACAACCGTTACACTGCTCAACTTGCAGGCTTGAGACTAACCTATCCAAACTTATGGGTGTGAAATAGACCAAAGCTTTCTCAACTTGTGGGTGTGAGAACTACCGCCTCTCAACTTACGGTTGTGAGAAGACCTGACCTTGTCGAATATAGGAATATCAACTCAGAAATTTATCTAACTACTGTTACAACCTTGATACAGTATACAAGATATGAAGTTGAGTACATCTGTATCCTATGAACTATCTCTCAAATTTATCTTTCAGTAAGAACGATATAAGTTAAAACAATGCTGAACAATTTGAGTGAAAATAATTCAAACTTTCAAACTATAATAACTTAAGCTTTTTAAATTAGATGAAAATTCGACTAACTTTCGAAAAGTGTTTTGGCTCAGAAAATTTTTGGTGTCTTAATAGTTTGTTAAGTGTCTATATTTATAGACTTGTAGAGATGAAACTGTTGTTTATTTGAATTTGAATTTCAAATATGAACGTTTACTCACAACTAGAATATATCACAAAAATGGCAACTGCACATTTCATGAATATTTTGATTTTCTCCAGATACACGAATAAGGAAAGTTTTAGAAAACGTGGTTCGTGAATCAAAGAATATCTCTTACAAATACAAAAAATTGATTTTGTACGACAAGTTGTTCTGAAAAGGTGGCTAAAAAGAATGTACATGTCAGAAGAGAAAAAATATCATTTCTTTCGTTTTGTTCCTTTGAGGGCGCTTATAGAGTATTAATGTCCTACTGAACGATCAAGTGAGGGTGCTACTGAATCGTAAGCGTCTTGACTTTCTTTGACAATAAAATGACTTAAAACATGAGGGTGCTACTTCGCAGTTAGCATCCTGCCTTGTTTTAGAACACTAAACACACGAGGGCCCTACTCAAGAGTTAGCGTGCTGAAATTTTAAAGATAGTTTTAAAACAATGTTGAGTACGCTGAAGGACAGTAAGCGTCATGAGGGTTTTAAGTTGATTCTAAAGATTAGGGTGCTCCTGCACAAGTAGCATCCTGGTAATTTATTCAACTTATAACTATCAACGTCCTTAACGATAGAAATCACTTGAAAACAAAGAGAACTTTTAGCGAGCTGAAACTAAGTCAGCGTCCTGACATTCTCAAAGGTTGATAAAAGAAAGGTCGCCACTTACAAGTAAGCGTCCTTATTAATCAGTTCAATTCAACCTTAAGTGTCTTAATATTTTATCAGCATCCTGACTCATCAAATCTAGGAGGGCGCTGCTAAAACATTAGTGTCCTGAAAGACTTTATTAGAGTGGTTTTTGATTTCTCGATTAAAGCTCGATAAAACATAATGCAACCGAATTAAATCAAATACTGTAAAAATTATAAGGTACGATTAGAATGTTACAATCAAAATATGCAAACGATAAAATCTTGCTGAGAGTAAGTTGATCGATAGACTTTACATTCTAAGTACTGACAGACTCGGAACTTTACTTGAGATGATCAATAGGCTTGTAAGCTCAGTTCCTTGATCTTGATTCTTGATTAATCTGAAACAATTGACATGATCATTAGATACACAGATCGAAGATATTTGGAATCATCAAAACATTCATGTCATGGGGTTCATTGAAATAACATTCTCCCCCTTTTTGATGATTTTAAATACTCATAGATCATGCAGATATATATATTCATGTATTCAAACATACGAATTAAGAATAGTATTTGCAGACATGTCAGTTCTATCTGATTTCAATCATAAAGATTGACAAGATAAGTTGCAAAAAATACAATATACAAATAAGAATGAATACAATAACTTAGATAGAACTCCCCCTTACATGTAGCTTCCCTTCTCTTGAGCTAACTTAGCCTTAATATCTTAGTATCTGCATTCTCTTCTCTTCTCCCCCTTTTGAAAACAGCAAAGAGAGGGAAGGCTTAGCTCGTACTAGGGCCTTTTTCTTTCCTTTTTCTTTTAGCCTCGTCATCCTTCTTGGATCCACTAGAACTGGTTCAATTTCCTTGGTGGTCGTGGCCTTGAAGAACCATGTGTGCTTTGTCTCACACTACTGACAGATTCATCAATTGCAATACCCTTCATAGATTTTTTAATGAATTTTTCGTGGGCATGCTTGGAAACACCAAATTTAAATGGATCAGGAGGTGGACTGGGTTTGAAGCCTTTAGCTTTCCGTTCCACAAGACCTTGAGCAAAATCAGGAGAAAGTGTATGACCTTTAAATTCTGGCTTGATTGGTCGCTTGCGGTTAGGATCAGGAAAGGTTTTTGATGAGGGATCTGGGGGTGGAAACACTCTTCGATTGATTATGTGTAACGACTTTTCATTAGATTCTTCTTCATCTTCACATACTAATATGCCATAAAGTCTATCAGACTCCTTAGGTCCTTAAGGGCGTGTGAAGGCTGGAGCTCGTGGTGCAGCTGGAACTTTGACACCCTTCTTCTTCAACAGATGAAAGAGCTTTGTAAAACGTTTCATGCTAGAGGCAATATACCACACAATAGAATGCAGTCTACTGTTCATTGCCTTGAAGAAGTCTTCAAAGAAGCCTACTACTCCTTCCACTCGATCTGCAGCTGTGATGACAGTATAAGACAAATCCATAATGGTTGTGGCAAGGAGAGACATCTTGTTCTCCAAGTTTTGTAGTTTTTCAAAAGCACGAGTAACCAAGTCGAGAATCTTGGTTAGTCTATCCTCCTCTAGTTGTGTTGGCCTTGCAATGTCTTGATTCTCTTTCAGACTAGAGATGGCCTGCAGCACTGAATCAAGCGCTGTCTTGCTCGTTACTTGATTTAAGATAACATCCAAAACTGATTGCAAAGTTTTAGAAATGGACTTATCTTAAGAGGATTCAGCCACTATGCCTCTTAAAATTTGAATTTCTTCAAGAATCTTCTTCAAAGCTTCTTCAGTTAAGCCCCTTGCAGCGCTACTTAGTGTAGTTGGCATTGCGTGACTTTGAGGAACTTGAGGTTCGGCTGGAGATTGTCGTGGAGCTGCCAATCTCGGGGAACACTGGCAATAAAGGCTTTTATGAATGTCTTAATCTGTTGCATGTTCTCCTGAACATTCTTTATAAGATCATCATGTGATAATGAAGTAGAGCTTGATGAAGTCAAGGACTACGTGACACTAAATTGTCTGTCCATTTGTTGTGTCATTTTCTCGAGCAATTCAGTTGCCTTGATCATGTGAGAGTTAAATCTTTTCATCTCATTAATCTCAACTCTCACCTGAGCTTTCAGAGATTCTTGGATCTTCGACAATGTCTTATTTTTCAGCTGAACTTGATTCTGTTCTAAACGAGTCATTAGCTGAGACATGACAAAAATTTGATTTTCTCTCACTCTTTTTAAAAAATCTTCCTCTCTGAAGAATTCATCATTTGGCCTACTTGTAGATGGATAGGAAGGCAACTATTGATCAGATGAGCTTTCCTCATGAGTAGTTTTCGTTTCATCTTCTGCTAGAGATTTTGCATTGGCCTCCTGAAAATCTTTAATATGATCCTTTTCATCAACTTTTTCATTCATGTCATCTCCCTGATAGGGTATGATAGCCAGATCATAGCCCTCTGTATCTTGACATTGTTCACCATCAGACTCAGTCCTTTTCGAGTATTGGGATTCCATTGATACAGGAATATCAAATGGAGATGGTGGTTTGGAGATGGTTCTATCTGAGTCCTCACTGACTCTTTTTCTGGTGAAATCTTTCAAGATTGCATCAGTAATCTTTGACTTATGCAGATGTTCTTCAACAACGACCTGACCAATCTGGATCACCTCATCCATCAGTTGTTCTTCAACATAAACAGCTTGCTCTGCATGTTCAATTTCCACATCATTAATTGAAACATGTTCAATGTTAGCTGTGGGACAGCTTCCTCTTGTGCAACCTGTTCTTCTTGAGCAGTCGAAGCTTGGGCGACTTTTTTACCCATTGTTGAGACATCTTCTCCTTTTATTTCATCTTTTCTACTGGATCTCCCTCAAATGGAACTTCTAACATTGGAAGCCATTTGTCCAATGTAGGGACATAAGTGTATCTCATCAATTTCACAGTGGTTTGACCAATGCAGTTGTATCTGCTGGTCTCCTTGAAGCTTTCTCCACTAAAATCGATACCACATTTCTTGAACAGAGTGGTGAGGTACATACCAAGTGGCGGACCTCCTCATCCACCAACCACTGTATTCATCACATGCATGAGAATGTGGGAGAGATCACTTTCTTCTTTTCCAGAATGCACCAGATTAAGAATAAGTCTAATTCATACCCCTGCTACCGATTTTAGGCTGAATAATGTGGGTAATAATGTTGTGGATTATTCTGGGAATAAGTTCAAATGACTGATTTGTGAGTTTCTTATCGACACTTGAGTGGTCCTTTCTCTTTGAAATAAAATTGAGAGCATAAAGGTTGTTATAGCCTGGATACTGGACTTTATTTTTGGTGAATGAAAGTATGTGAGCACTTTCATCACTTGGCAAAGAGAATGCTTCAGAAAAGAATCTGGGAGAAATCTCAACAGATTTTTCATTTACCAGAAATTGTTTTGTGAATTCAGAGTCGGGTTTATCCACCAAATTCAAATAGAATTGGCTGACGAGATTGGGGTAACATTTAGAATTGAGGGTAAGTAAATCATCCAGCCTTGGAATTCAAATAGAGAGAAAATGTCCAGGTGAGAGCTAATGAAGAAGTCGAAATCGACATAGCATCCATCAATTACAGCTCGGTTAATGAGCTTCCCGACTTTATCTCCCCGTCTTCTCATCTGAGAAGAAGAAGGTGGGTGAGATGGTCCAGACGCGGTCTCAATAGGAGGTGTGGGTACAGATGGTGTGGATTCCTCAGCCAGTTCGGCATGAGTTGGTTCAGTTCTTGGTCTCACACTCCTTTTTGGAGGTGATGATGGTGAAACATCTCACTTTCTTAAAAAAATGGGGCGAAGCTTTTTGGGTTTGGGGGCCATTTATAAATCAAATGAAAAAATATGAATAATTGAGGCAACAACGTAAATACTGATACAATAGGAATTGGAGGATTCAGAAATGAATAAAGAATAGGATTTACCAAAGGTTTAAGATAAAGATTCAACAATAATTTTTTGAAACGATTCCTGAAAAGTTCGTTGAAGCGTCCTAGGGCACAAAAGGTGAAAAGTGACTGCCAGGTTACAAAAAGTTTGGCTATATAGTGAAAAAGCGATAAGCTGGCTCCTGACACACACCAGCATGTGTCGCTTCCTAGTCTTTATAGGCCCTTTAATTTAATTAGCAATATTGGCCGATTAGCGTCCTTCTTCTGACTAGCGTTCTTGATCGACTACAACAAATATGCGTGTTAGCGTCCTCATTTGTTATTAGTTTGCTTTAGGACATTTAAGCATTACTATTAATCAGATTTGACCATTTAGACTTAAGTAACGTATGGTTGAATAAACAATATGAAAAGTTATATTTTATCAACCAATCATCAATAATTTAATCATGAGCGAAAATATTTAAGCATTTTAAGCATTGCATGATTAAAGATAATCATTTATCACTTATATGTATAATCTGATAATAATATTAAGTGACGAGAGTAGCTTTTATACCTTTGCATGATTTTTGACTTTTACCTCAAGGTACTGCAAAGTCCTCTGCTTGAGCACTCTGTCTCATTTTGAAGCAGTTGAGTTAATTCATTATCTTTGTTTTCCATGCTGACTTCTTTCTCGACATTCTATCAGGAGATCTTTCATTGAGCGTCCTAGATGTGCTTGTTGAGGATGGATGACTCATTGTGTATATATCATCAGCAACTTCACTTCCGTTCCTAGTTGGTATATTTGCAAGAATGTCTTCTCTCTTAAATGAAGTTTTTAACCCACTCAAAATGTAATCAATTTCTTGGAAACTAATTTCAAATGGATTTGAAAATTCGTTTAGGAAATCTACTTTATATTTCCAGTTCTCAGGAAAACTGTTAAAAAATAATGTACCAAAGTAGAATGAGATATGGTTTTTCCAAAGTATTCAAGTACATTTACTTGACGTATAAAATGTTGCAGGTTACCATGAACAGACTCACTTTCTAAAACCCTAAAGTGAATGAGTGGTTCTTATAATGTTCTAACTTGGTTTCTAGTCTCATCCCTTCTTTCCACTGGTTGTAAGAGACCACAAAACTCTTTTAAACTCATTTCCCATGGTTCAACAGATTCAACTAACATAGCCAGCTTATCATTCCATTTCTTTGGAAGCTTATCACAGAAATACACTAGAGATATCTCTGCAAGTATTTCCTGATTCAATTCTTGCATTCCATAAAAAATAGATTGATATTTGTTGCATGCCGTATCGAGAGATTCATTCTCCGATATCTCAAAGGCATCAAACAGTCTATCAGACTCTTTGAGCTTTTCATCTCGAATGTTAATCTTTTAACAATGAAGTGATTTGAGTGTTTCCCAAATCTCCTTGGCACTCTTAAGATGAACTACCCTTTCTACTTTTTCCTCGGGTAGAAAACAGTACAAGGCATAGACAGCTTGAGTGTTAAGTTTATCATTTAGTCTTTCCTTATTTGTCTATTGTTCAATAGGCTTGTTGGGCATGGTGCAACCATTTACAACCATGTCCCAAAAATTGATATCCTTAGATCGTAGAAAAGATTTCATCCTTATCATCCAATCTTCAAACCAGTCTCCATTAAATAAAGGTGGTTTGTCTAAAGGTTTACCTACTTCTATGACAGTGCCTCTCGTCATTACCATTGCTATCAAAGAAATTGTTAAGTTTTTTGAAGAACAACATTGCTCTGATACCAATTGTTGGCCCAGATATGTCCAGGAGGGGGGTGAATTGGACACTTAGAAAAATTAAATATTTATTACAATGGCAAAAATAAAGTGCGAAAATTAAACAAATGAGCACAATTGATTTATAGTGGTTCAGCTACTTGCCTACGTCCACTACCTAATATCCTCAGTTAGGATTTTGAACCTTATTACTAAGGGATTCTCTTATGGGTGAGAACCAAACCGATACACCTTTTCTCAACTTCCGGGTGTGAGAACAACCATTACACTGCTCAACTTGGAGGCTTGAGACCAACCTATCCCAACTTATGGGTGTGAGACAAACCAAAACTTTCTCAACTTACGGGTGTGAGAACTACCGTCTCTAAACTTACGGGTGTGAGAAGGCCTGACCTTGTTGAATATAGGAATATCAACTCAGTAGTTTATCCAACTACTCTTACAACCTTGATACAATATATAAGATATGAAGTTGAGTACAACTATATCCTATGAACTATCTCTCAAATTTCTCTTTTAACAAGAACGATATAAGTTAAAACAATGTTGAACAATTTGAGTGAAAACAGTTCAAACTTTGAAATAAGTAATGATTCAAATAAAACTCTTTGAAACTGAAATAACTTATGAATCAGATGAAAATTGACTAACTTTCGAAACGTGTTTTGGCTTAGAAAATTTTTGGTGTCTTTACAGTTTGTTAAGTGCCTGTATTTATAGACTTGTAGAGATGAAGCTGTTGTTCACTTGAATTTAAATTTCAAATATAAACGTTTACTCACAACAACTAGAATATACTATGAAAATGACAACTGCACATTTCATGAATATTTTGATTTTCTCTAGATACACGAATAAGGAAAGCTTTAGAAGACGTGGTTCATGAATCAGAGAATATCTCTTACAAATACAAAAAATTAATTTTGTACAAAAAGTTGTTCTGAAAAGATGGCTAAAAAGAATGTGCATGTCAGAACAACAAAAATATCATTTCTGTCGTTTTGTTCCTTTGAGGGCGCTTATAGAGTATCAACATCCTACTGAACGATGAAGTGAGGGCACTACTGAATCGTAAGCGTCATGACTTTCTTTGACAATAAAATGACTTAAAACATGAGGGCGTTACTTCGCAGTTAGAGTCCTGCCTTGTTTTAGAACACTAAACACACGAGGGCACTACTTAAGAGTTAGCGTTCTGAAATTTTAAAGATAGTTTAAAAACAATGTTGAGTACGCTAAAGTATAGTAAGCGTCCTGAGGGTTTTAAGTTGATTATAAAGATGAGGGCACTCCGACACAAGTAGCGTCTTGATAATTTATTCAACTTATAACTATTAGCGTCCTTAACGATAGAAATCACTTGAAAACAAAGAGAAGTTTCAGCGAGCTGAAACTAAGTCAGCGTCCTGACATTCTCAAAGGTTGATAAAAGAAAGGTCTCCACTTACAAGTAAGCGTCCTTATTAATCAGTTCAACTCAACCTTGAGCGTCCTGACTCATCAAGTCTAGGAGGGCGCTGCTAAAACATTAGTGTCTTGAAAGACTTTATAAAAGCGGTTTTTGATTTCTCGATTAAAGCTCGACAAAACATAATGGAACCAGATTAAATCAAATATTGTAGAAATCATAAGGTATGATTAGAATGTTACAATCAAAATATGCACATGACAAAATCTTGCTGAGAATAAGTTGATCGATAGACTTTACATTTTAAGTACTAACAGACTCAGAAATTTACTTGAGATGATCAATAGGCTTGTAAGCTCAGTTCCTTGAGCTTGATTCTTGATTAATCTGAAACACTTGACAAGATCATTAGATACACAGATTGGAAATATTTGGAATAAAACATTCATGTCATGGGGTTCATTGAAATAACACATACCTACAAGTTAATATAGCCGCCACCACCGTTAAATATTGATATAATATATATATGTATATATTATAGGTTATAAGCACCACCACTATTGAGGATTTTTATATTATGTACATTATATGTTATATATACTTGTTAAACATCCCACCACTACACCATATACATAATATATATTGTATATTATATGTTGTGGTGCACCATATATACATATAAATATAATATTATGATATTATATGATTAATTAATTTATATGCAAAATATGTGTGTGCAGGTTGAGACCGACACGTGTCTTGAAACTCGAACAATTAGGATTAGGCGATTGAGGTGGGGAAGATTCTATGCTTTTACAATGTTTTATTTCAATATATAGATAAGAACATTAATTAATTAGAGTTATAGATTACTCGTGCATGCTTATCTTATGTGATTCTACATATACCATGGCGTAGTTGTTGGCCATCATGATATGTGCATTGCATGAATTGTTGTCCCGAGCTAATGTTGGATACGTGTAATTCATATGTAAATTATAATGCTTGATGACGAAACATATGACCTGAGAATAATAGCATGATTGTTATAATAAAGCTTATGCGACTATCTTTATATCTGTCATTACGATATGATACCATGTGTAGTGAATTTTGAACTTATTCTATGAGTTTGATTCATATCATATTTATGTTGTGTGTATAGTGTGACATCCTTAAAGAACACGACTAAGATCAGAATCACACATATGAGGTAGTTATTCTAATGAATATCGCCAACATTTATTATAGGGTAGTTATTCATGATGAATATCGCAACGAGTTTCTGATTTTGGGTAGTGCCACCCAGGGTTTGATTCCCTAAAGGTACGTGATTTGGAGCGTGATGAAATTTTTGACTCAAACAATCAAATGTTGTATCGATTAATGTGTGAAGCTTATTTGTAATGTTCTTATGTATATATCATAAAAAAATGTTGTGAATAGTTTTAGATGACCCACTGGGCTCTCAAGCTCACCCCTATTTTTCACATATAGGTACTTAAGAGATTAAATCGTGAGTTCGTGACGTAGTTCAGAGTAGTAGAGGTGGGTTAATTATTTGGTATATTGTAGTAGCGGGGCTAGATATTTTTATATTATTTTTAAATTTTATTATTTAAATGGGTTGTATTGACAATCAAAATTTTTAGTGAACATTATTATGGTTAACAAAGACCTTGTGGTTTATTTCACGTGTGAATGCCTTTGACTTGAATTTGTTGCTTTAAATTGGTGAATATTTTCAAATGTTAGGTCCACAAATAATGGACAAGGATAAAGACTTTATCGTTCACTATGAAAATTTGTATAGTGGAAGCATATGGTCCTTGACATAGAAATTGAAAGGGTAATCATCAATCTTAACTTGAGCGTAATTTTAAATATAAATGGTATTATTAAAATTTTGTATCTGTGTAAAGATTTTTGGATTAAGATAGATGAATATAACTCATGCCTTGATTTTCAATGATCTTTTTGATAAAATCAAAATATTTATTATTTTTACTAGAAATTTAAGTGTTAAAAAAATTGGGGTGTGACACTCACCAATGAAGAGGTGGACGAGATGATCTGCGAGGCCAATGTGGACGGCGATGGACAGATCAACTACGAGGAATTCGTCAAAGTCATGATGGCCAAGTGAAGAAAGAAAGACCAGGCCATGGTTGATGAAGGTTGAAGGGAAAAAGGGAACAGGGAGCAATGCAGTTACAATGAGTTATTTCTGTTTACCTCTAGGAATATTTATTTGGTAGTAGTTCTTGAAGGAAAAAAGTAGAAGGATTAGCAGTGTTTTATCTTTGTGTACTTTTTTTTGTTTTCCTCTAATCATCTCCTTTTCTTTCTTTTATGTTTATTGTTGTTGGTCCTGTAATTGTGTTTTTAGCTTGTTTTGGCTTTGTCCCTTGTACTTGCTTGGGTTCTGTATTTTTATACTTCTGCTGTTCTTCCACTTCACAAGTGCAGACCTTCCACGTGTTGACCTGAATTTTTTATTTTCTTTTTCCTTATTGGGACCGAGGACTATTCCTTTCCTTCGGTGTTGCAAGAGGCTAATCTTGCATAATCTTGCATTCCATTTATATGAATATTTTAAAATTGAATAAGGAGCAAGTACACCCGCTAGGATGTTCCATCTATGTAATCAACTAAGGTAAAATGTCACGGTATCCTATTTTTAGGATTATTTTATCATATAATGTGGTATGTATGTCCTTTAAAAAAAAATGCGGCACATATTATTTTAGGTCTTGATCAAGCGGCGAGGAGGAAATGAATTTATGTAGTTGGTTGGTAATTAAAAGGTTTAGATGAATTTTAATTATGTGTAATATTTTCTTTTTGAATAATTCTTAAAGTTGTAATATTGTTTTTAGTAAAGTGTTAATATATGTTATTCATGACATAGTCGTATTAAATCTATATATTATATATAATAAGAATACATGAGTTTTTTATTTGTAAATAAATAGAGTTTTATGGATGAACACAAACAATTTCATCATGCCCAATTTACTCCTCCACTCTTCTCTTTCCCTCAATACTTTGAAGCTTGGCCTGTCGATGCGTCGAGGAACGCGCATACGAATAGACGGTGGGATGCCGAGCAGAGCCCTCAGGTTGGAAAGTTGGTCATCGGTGATGGTGGATGGGAACTCGTCAACTAAAAAACAAGGGCCCGCCACCGGTACAACCTCACCCAACTCGGTGTCGGACTCGGACTTGGACTCCACCTCGACCGCTTCATCGTCCGAGGAGGCCTCCTCGGCTCGGCGACCGAATGTGCTTGGCTCATCTTGGACCCTCTCACTTTGAACTCGGTCCCGAACAAAGCATGATTAAGGGTGCCATCACCTAGGCTACGGATCTCGATGCCCTCAGACTCTCTCTCATTTATTGGTTGAGCAGCCTCTGCCTCATTGCGAAGCGGCTACTCGACGTTATCTCCATGGGGTGGAGACTCCACCAAGTATGCTAGGAAGCCTTCCATGAAAGCCACAAGTACTAAATATTTTAAAGAGGAAAGAAAACAGGAAAAATACCGAACAGGGAACAAGAGCCAGATGGAGAAAAGTTCGAGTTGGAAAAAGGACGAGTAAGAAAAAATTCGAGCAGAAAAATATGCATTGGAAAGGTAACAACAAATGAATGGATATATAGAGAAAAATCCTTTCAACCCAGAACCGTTTGATGTAAGTCGATGCAAGTCCCGAGGAAAATCCAATGGCCCTGGCCCGAGCAGACAAACCGACACGATGCTTGGCAGGAAGGGTTCTAGAAGGTATGGATCTCGAGGAAAATTCGACGATTCTGAGTCAACCAGCTATGTCAACACGCCGATGAGATCTACAAGTGCAATCTACGAATCCTGAGGAACATCCAGCAGCCTAGAAGACATCAAACATGATACGAATCACGAGGAAAATCGAAGATGAAGGTAAGCCTTTCACCCCAATTACGGCTAAAAGCCTTGGGGGTAAATGTTGGATGGTCAACTCGGGTATGAGTTGACCTAGACATCAGTAGAGCTGACCTGGATCAAATTATGGCTCACCAAGGATTACACGTTAGGGCCGCCAAGCTGTGGTGGTGAGACAAAAATCGTTTACGAATTGGGACGACAACTCGACTCCAATGACCAGGATTCAACGGTGGCAAGAAAGGCTGGTCAGAGTATTTTACGAAAATCTAGAAGAATATGTTATTAACGTTAGCTCGACACAATCTGGTACAGCACGACAACGAGCTGAGCTGATCAGTCCTGATGAGATACATAAGATAAGGGAGTCTCTCCGAGTGTGCCCTATCCTGAGAAATTCGGGACAACAATATATGCAAAACACAGACTTCGACATAGAAATAGAGTGGAACTCCTTCCCAGGATGAACTAGGAGGATAATACTCATCCAATCCAACCTTTCGGGGATAGATGAGTTCAACTAGCTCCCCTCAACCAACTACAAAGTGACACGTGACACATGCCTACTAGGCAGTTAGCCACTCTGGCCGGAAGACCTCCTCTATAAATAAAACCTACAACCTTGCTCATAAGGTATGTACAATCTTCTACAAGAGTTAGTGTAATAGTATAAAACAAGCTCTAACTTAGGCATCAGAGGGTTTTTGACCGACATCACACCGGTGTTCCTTACAATAGTCTTATTTCTTTATCTCTTCTTCTCAGATCTAGTTGATAAGCCCTCACCGGAGCCGGGGAGCTTGCACTTCCAGATTAGATCATCTCCTCCCCGTTTTCATCTATTTGGTGTTGGTTAGATTTTGCACCAACACTGGTATTGTGATGGTGTTGGTGGCGGTGGTGGTAGTGGGGTGATATGTTGTGGTTATGTTTTCGTTGAGCATTATACATTGGTTATCTGATGAAGCGAGGGCGCTTAGGGTTGGTGGAGATGGAGATGTGCCTTTGACTGTGTTATTATATTGATTCCATTGTTATTAAAATGTATTTTTGCTCTGAAACTTGATGTTCTTTTCTTCTTTTGCAATGTTGTATTTGTTATGGTTTCTCTTAGACAATCTATGTGAATATTGTTGGATCATTAATCCAACATTGGGCTTATTTGTGAATAGTTATGTATTGCGGATTGTCAAATAAAGTTAAACTTAATTAAAAGTGATCTACTAAGTTTTAGATAATTTAGGCTTTAATGTATCTGATAGGATGTGAATATTTAATGTGTAGAGACTTGATACTCTCTATTTTTATGATGGGCTAAAATAGAGATATCAATAGATAACATGATAGTTATCTATAAAAGGTGGTTATGGTCCCAGACCACACGTATCATTATCATTCTATTTCTGACGTCCCATCATTAGATACAGAGCACAGAGAAAAGCTAAAAGGTTCTCTTGGGGAAACGTGTTGATTTGGAAGACAAACCGCACGTCTCTAAAGGGAATTAGTCATTATGGATTCAGGTACGCTTCCGTTTTTTATTCATTGATTCTTGATGTTTTAATGTGAATGTTCTTGTTCTTTGGTTGATTATTTTCACCAAAGGAAATTCTCCAACAAGTGGTATCAGAGCCTTTTCATGTTAAATCATTGAGAATCAAAATTTAATTTTGATTCTTATGATAATTTGTGTGTTTTCGAATTTAACGATTTCGATTTTGGTGTTAAATTTGAGAACAAATTTTGGGTTTTGGTTGTCAAGTTTAAGTTTTTTCCTTTTTTTTAAAAAGAAAAGAAAAGAAAAGACATTCCCTCCACCGGCAAAGGGGTACACCGACACAGCTCTCAGGCTGCGCAGGTAAAGAGGGTCACGACCATTTGGCCTCAGCAACAGTATAAATACAGCGGTGGCAATGCACAAGTTTTTCTATTAAAAAAAAATCTTTTTTTAGGCTTCGGTAGTGATGAAACTGCCGGCATTAGGGGACTCTGGCGCAAAAAGAGCCACAACATCTAACCATGGCATTCAACCAGGGCACCTGCCTGGTTTACAGATTCCTGGGGGTTGAAACCCCTAGGGTTTCCCACGACAGGGAAACCACAAAAAAAAATAAAAAAAAATAAAAAAAATAAGTGCGCAATCATACATGTGACAAGTGTTCTTGTCACGTTGCAACAATTATACACCTGTTGCACCAATTCAATGCAACATATTAATTTTTGTTTTTAAAGGGTGCACAATTAAAGGCATATAATATCAAGTTTATTTATTACTGATATATATTAATGGTATATATTATATATATATCCTATGTTGTATATCAAGTTTATATGCATCTGTGGTAATAAATACGTGATTATTATTCGGTTTTACATGTGACCAATAAATCGACCCAAAGGAAGATTTATTATTCGATATGTTTTTTATTATCAGTGTTTGATTACTAAACCAATATATCACTTACAAGTTAATATTTTGTCCAACAGCAGGAGGCCAGGAGGCCAGATGCAACCTTTGTCCATTCTAGATTGGAAATGAGAGCACATTACTATGGACTTTATCACAGGGCTACCCAGATCTCAGGGTAGATATGAGGCCATTTGGGTGATAGTAGATCGACTGACTAAGTCTGCACACTTTCTTCCGATGAACACCAGAGACTCGATTGATAGACTGGGCAGATTGTATGTACGGGAGATTGTGACATTACATGGGGTACCTGTTTCTATTGTATCGGATAGAGATCCGCGATTTACATCGAGTTTTTGGCAGGCCATGCAGACTCCATTTGGTACTCATCTCCACCTTAGTACAACGTTTCATCCTCAGACTGATGGCCAGACTGAGAGGGTGATTCAAATGCTCAAAGATATGCTCAGATCGTGTATTTTAGAGTTTGGTGGGACTTGGAGTGAAAATTTACCTTTGTGTGAATTTGCCTATAACAACAGCTATTAGGCCGGTATTGGCATGGCACCTTAGTTGAATGAATTAAATTAAGATGGGGAAGTTGCTTTATTAAAATGCATGAGGAGCATGGGATCTTTTAAAAAAAAAAACAAATATCTCATTATCTCATTCCTTCCTCCAACGTTTAGGAAGAAAGAAAGAAAGAAAACGAAGAGAAGGGGGAGAAAAAAAGGGAAAAACGCAGGATTTGCGCCAAATTGGGACCCGCGATAAGTGATTTTCACTTTATTTCTTCGTGAAATTGATATTTAAGCTAGATGTAGCAATTCTCATGGAGTAATTTTTTTCTATGGGAGCCGTTCTACGGTGTTTTCAAAAATAGGGTTTTGACCCAACTTGAATGAAAATTTGTTGGGAAGGTTGAAAAACACTTCCTACAATGTAGAAGCCTTGAATATGGGATTAGATTTAATTTATTTGTTCATTTGAAATTTTTATAGTTGTTGAAAGTTAGATTTGATATTAGAGACCTTTTGAACCCTATTAAAACCTGATGAAACTCCGGTTTGAGACTGTAGAAAGATAGATCTATCAATTCCGAATATTTCGATGTTAAGATCATGATTTTTAGATATGATTTGATATTTTTAGTAACTTAATATAAGGTTTTGGTGAGTAAAATTGACTGGGGATACCTTCGCGAACATGTAAAACCTCAGTGAAAAACTTGTTGAAGGTGGTAGAATGATAGTATGACTGATTTTACACGTGTCGATGTGGACAGAATAATTTTATGAATGTTCTATATTTTTAATAAAATTGATATATGTTTCCAGTAGAAAAATAAAATTGAGAACTAGTGAAAATATGATTTGAAAATCTATTTTCACTATTTCTTCTTGTGAAAACATATAGATTGACCGTAGAAACAATATAGTAGCATCTTCAACTGCTTATGAGTCCTAAACTGAGTTGAAATTTAAATTCATGGAATGTGTATAATATTTTTCAGGTTGCTAAAGTAAGAATTAGTGGTGAATGAGCAAGACTAGGATGAAATGGAATGTTTATTGGTGATTTAAATTGATATATGTTTCCAGTAGTACCAGATGTTGGCGCCAATAGTGCTGCTGCATCCGCAGAGTGGCCAGTCACAGTGCATGAGACAGTAGGGTCACATGAGGATCTAGACGAGACTCCTAGATATGAAGATGTGATGAGGGCCTTTAGGTGGTGTGAACCGCCAACTTTTGATGGTAGTCTAGTGTTGGAGATTGTTGAGGATTGGCTTCTGTGTATGAAAGCCATTTTTGAGGATATGCGTGCACTGGATCGGGAAAAGATTAGACTTGCTCGATTTAAATTTTCGAGTAAGGCAGAGAGATGGTGGCATACTACATGGGACAAGTTCAAAGAGGTATTCTACAAGACCTACTATCCCCCGTGTGAGGTTGATAAGAGGCATCAGCAGTTCATAGAATTGATGTAGGGGAACATGTCAGTGAGAGAATATGAACATGAGTTCAACCGACTAGCATTGTTTGCCCTAGAGATGTTTCAGAAAGATTTGATGAGGATGAAAATGATCAGGAATGGTTTCAATGACCCTATCAAGAAGGGTTTGGCTTTGGCGGGTGTACAGACCTATGAGCAGGTAGTGCAGCAAGCACTAGATTATGAGGCGGTTGAGATGACAGACAGGCCACTGCAGGCATCGTCCCCAACACAGGTAGTTTCGGAGTAGTAGGTACCCTACCAGGGTAAGAGAAAGAATAAATGGGGCAGAAAATGGTGGGGTGAAAAGAAAAAGGTGAAGAGTGCTAAGATGCCTACTGCTCTGAAGACTCTCATTACTCCTCCAGCAACAATAGTACCACCATCAGCAGGTAGAAGATCACAGTCTGCTATGAGGTCGCCGACACAGGGATCATCTGTTAAGGCTCCGTGGCCGTATAAGGAAGCTGGCAGCGGGAGTTGTTGGCTTCCCATGCCAGGCACTGAGTCACAGACAACTTCATCTGCACCTCGTCCACCTATCACATGTTTTTGATGTGGAAATAAGGAACATAAGGTGTATCAGTGTCCTTTTCAGCCAGCTCCGCGGACTCCAGCAAATCCATCTGCTACTGTTACTGTCACTACTCCTACCAAAGAGCAAGCCAGGGCTGTTACAGAGCCAGATCCACAGGCGAACAAGAACTTGGTGGAAGGTATGATTTCAATTTGTGACACTATGATGTATGTGTTGATCGATGCCTGATCCACCTTGTCATTTATTGTTGGCCACATGGTAGATAGGTTGCATTTATCTCCTATCAGGATTAGTACACCATTGATTTTGAGTACTGCAGCAGGATACCGAATATACCCAAACATGTTGTGTGAAAATTGTGTGGTGAAACATGAAAATCATGAAATGATTGTGAATCTTAGGGTGCTAGAATTCCTGGAGTTTGATGCTATACTGGGTATGGATTGGGTTGCTGCCTATCATGCCCATGTTGACTGCTTTGGTATGAAAGTGTTCTTCCAGATACCAGGACAACCCGCATTTGTTTATAGTGGCAAGACATCTTCAAAACCTCCCACTTGAGGTAGGATGGCCACTGATGAAGAGATAGAGATGTTGGCTAGTATAAAGCCAGTGAAGGAAAATGATACAGGTGTTTAGATATCAGATATTCCTGTGATGTGTGAGTGCCCAGATGTTTTTTCAGATGATTTACCAGGGTTACCACCAGTATGGGAGATTGATTTTATTATTGAACTGATGTCCGGTACGAAGCCTATTTCCACTCCACCCTATCGAATGGCACCCAAGGAGTTGCAGGAACTCAAGGTGCAGTTAGATGAGTTGATGGAAAAAGGTTTTATTACCCTGAGTATGTCACCATTGGGCGCACCAGTACTATTTATGAACAAGAAAGATGGGAACTTGAGGCTATGTATCAATTACCAACAGTTGAACAGGGTGACAGTGAAAAATAAGTATCCTTTACCCCGTATTGGTGATTTATTTGATCAATTGAATGGTGCGAAATTCTTTTCTAAGATTGATTTATGATCTGGATACCATCAGCTGAGAATATGGGAAGAGGATGTGCCAAAAACTGCGTTCAGAACAAGGTATGGTCATTATGAGTTTCTTGTGATGCCCTTTGGACTGACTAATGCACTAGCCATGTTTATGGACTTGATGCAGAGGGTATTCAGACCATATCTGGACCAGTTTATTATTGTGTTCATTGATGATATTCTCATTTATTCCAAGACTCAGGAGGAATATGAGCAACACCTTCGCATCACTTTGCAAACACTAAGAGAGCATCTGTTGTATGCGAAATTAAGTAAATGCGAGTTTTGGATAAATGAGGTGAGATTTGTAGGTCATGTGGTTAGTGCAGAGGGTATTTTTGTTGATTCTGTCAAGGTTGTGGCAATCATAAATCGGCCAAGACCAACCATAGTGACTGAGATTCGCAGTTTTCTAGGTCTAGCTGGTTATTACAGGAGATTTGTGGAGGGATTTTCCCGATTGGCTACCCTCCTCACGAGGCTGACTCAGAAGAACGTATCGTTTGTGTGGACTTCAACATGTGAGGATGCTTTCATTGAGTTGAAGAAAAGCCTGACTACTGTTGCAGTTTTAGTACTCCCAGAACCTGGAAAGGAGTTAGTGATTTACACGGATGCATCACATTCAGGTTTGGGCTGTGTATTGATGCAGGAGGGTAGAGTGATTGCTTATGCATCTAGACAGTTGAAGATACATGAGAAAACTACCTTGTGCATGATTTGGCGCTAACAGCTATTGTCTTTGCATTGAAATTATGGAGGCATTACCTCTATGGAGAAAAGTTCACATTGTACTCAGACCATAAGAGTCTGAAATATTTGTTTGATCAGAAAGAACTGAATATGAGACAACGTAGATGGTTGGAATTCCTAAAGGATTAAGACTTCACACCAGAGTATCATCTTAGGAAACCCAACGTTGTAGTTGATGCATTGCGCTGAAAATGGGTTGAGACCCATGTGGTAGCTTGTCAAATAGCCCAGGAGTGGCAACTTATAGAGAGAGCGACTATGATGAGTGCTCTCTCCATGGCTCCACACGTTGATATTTGTGCTTAGATGCATATACAGTTGCCAAATTCTCATATTCAGAAGATTAAGGATATGTAGCAGCATGATCCTGATCTTAGCATATCATGGGAGATTATGGGTACCCGTAGATAGAGAATTGAGCACCGAGTTGCTAGAGAAGGCACACAAATCTCATTATACCATTTACCCAGAGTCTACTAAAATTGATCATGATATGAAAAGAACAGTATGGTGACATGAGATGAAGAAAGATATAACTGAGTGTGTGCAGAAATGTGAGGTGTGTCAGCAAGTGAAAGTTGAACACCAGAGGCCAGGAGGCCAGATGCAACCATTGTCCATTTCAGAATGGAAATGGGAGCACATTACTATAGACTTTATCACAGGGCTACCCAAATCTCAAGGTAGATATGATGCCATTTGGGTGATAGTAGATAGACTGACTAAGTCTATGCACTTTCTTCCGATGATCACTAGAGACTCAATTGATAGGCTGAGCAGATTGTATGTGCGAAAGATTGTGAGATTAGATGGGGTACCTGTTTCTATTGTGTCGAATAGAGATCCACAATTTACATCGAGTTTTTGGCAGGCCATGCAAACTCGATTTGGTACTCATCTCCGCCTTAGTACAACGTTTCATCCTCAAACTGATGGCCAGACTGAGAGAGTGATTCAAATGCTGGAAGATATGCTCAGATCGTGTATTTTAGAGTTTGGTGGGACTTGGAGTGAAAGTTTACCTTTGTGTGAATTTGCTTGTAACAACAGCTATCAGGCCAGTATTGGCATGACACCTTATGAGGCCTTGCATGGTAGGCCGTGCATATCTCCGACTTGCTGGTATGAGGTTGGGGAATCACAGTTATTGTTGTTGTTGATCACATTGAACAGATTAGGCAAATCAAACTGAGATTGAAAGCTGCCCAAGATCGACATAAAAGTTATTTTGATAACTGACATAGACCTTTAGAATTAGTAGTGGGTGATTTGGTGCTGCTTAAGGTCTCACCACGAAAAGGTCAAATGCAGTTTGGGGTGAAAGGAAAATTATCTCCTCGTTTTATTGGACAGTTTATGATCTTAGAGAGGATTGGTCCGTTAGCGTACATGAATGGTTTGCTTCCTCACTTAGTCGGTGTTCATAACGTGTTTCATGTTTCTATGTTGAGAAAGTATCACACATACCCGACTAAGTATCTAAACCCGACACATATTCTAGATGTAACATAGTTACAAGTTGGGGAGGATGTTACATAAGAAGAGAAGCCCATTCAGATTTTGGACAGGAAGATTCAGAAGTTGAGAAATAAAGAAATTCCTTTGGTCAGAGTCAAATGACAATTTCATGATAATGAGGAGCAGACCTGGGAACGCGAGGACTAGATGAAGGAGACATTTCCCGATTTCTTTGCCACTTGAGGTACGTTTCTCCTTATCTGTTAAATTTCGAGGACGAAAATCCTTAAGTTGGGGAGATTGTAACACCCCGTAGTTTTAATTATACACCTACGTTGACTGATACGTATACCGACGCGTATACGTATGTAGGAGTTAAATGTATGTGTATAAGCATACATGAATTAAGTGGATTGTATTATTAAATGCAATACAATAATATCACTAGATCATAAAATATTATATAAATGAACTTGATAATGAAGTAATTTAATGAATGAGGAGTTATTAAAGTAACTAAGATGGGGAAGCCGTTTTATTAAAATGCATGAGGAGCATTGGATCTTTACAGAAAAAAAAACAAATATCTCATTCTCTCTTTCCTCTCTCCAACGTTTAGGAAGAAAGAAAGAAAAAGAAAAAAAACAAAGAGAAGGAAAAAAGAAAACGAAGAGAAGGGGGAGAAAAAAAAGGAAGAACGCGGGATTTGCTTTATTTCTTCGTGAAATTGATATTTAAGCTAGATGTAGCGATTTTCTCGGAGTAATTTTTTCTATGGGAGCCATTCTACGGTGTTTTCAAAATTGGGGTTTTGACCCAACTTAAATGAAAATTTGCTGGGAAGGTTGAAAAACACTTCCTACACTGTAGAAGCCCTGAATATGTGATTAGATTTCATTTATTTGTTCATTTGGAATTTTTATAGTTGTTGAAAGTTAGATTTGATATTAGATACCTTTTGAACCCTATTAAAACCTGATGAAACTCTGGTTTGAGACTGTAGAACGATAGATCTATCAATTCTGGATATTTCGATGTTAAGATCATGATTTTTGGATATGATTTGATATTTTTAGTAACTTAATATAAGGTTTTGGTGAGTAAAATTAACTTTGGATACCTCCGCAAACATATAAAACCTCAATGAAATACCTATTGAAGGTGATAGAATGATAGTATGACTGATTTTACACGTGTCGATGTGGACAAAATAATTTTAGGAATGTTCTATAATTTTAATAAAATTGATATATGTTTCCAGCAGGAAAATAAAACTAAGAACTAGTGAAAATATGATTTGAAAATCTATTTTCATTGTTTCTTCTTATGGAAACATCTAGATGGAGCGTAGAAATAGTATATGTAGCACTCGTACCTTTAGATGACGTCATTTTAACCCGTAGAGTACCCGTATACGTATTCGTATTAGTATGTGTATGCGTATTTGATGCTCGACGCGGGTTGGTTCAACTATTTTTGCATGATTTTATGTTATTTAGAGTGCACGTGGAGTTTCAGAATGATCGGAGACCCGTTCGACGTCGAAACAGGTCAAGAACGGTGTTTTGATTCAGTGGAGCTCGCTCCATGGACGACAAAATTTCTGTCACCGATTACATCAATGGCTTGATCTCTTATATTTGTTATCCGATTGAGCTGAACTTTTGTCAGCTTATTCTCCTCTGATAGATCTTCATTATGATCGGTGAAGATCTTGATCGGTGTTGTCTACTGTGAGATATAAGACTCCAAACACTATTTTTTGAATTGTGGATTTTCTTGTGCAGTTTTGATCAAATAGTTGGATCTCCAAATCCAACCGTGGGATTGAGCTGAAATTTTACCATAATGTTAGTAACTGACTCATAAAAAAGTTCAATGGTTAAGATGTTAAATTTGTGAGTAGTTTACACGAAATTAATTATCTAATTGAAAGTAATTGTAACAGGAAACTGTTCCTTTTATTTAAGTGTATCTCTTCATGTGGGCCTAAAATACTTCTATAAAAGCCACCAATACTCCAATTTCGACTCACTTGCTCATTTTTCACTTTGAAGAGAGGGAAAGGAGCTTGGAGAAGAGGAAAAGAAGGGGAGAGGAGAAAGGAGAGAGAAAGCTAGGGTTTTCGTGCTTTCATGCCCAAAATCCCTTCAACGTATATATTTTTTTTCTCATTTTCTTCATTCTATCTCTTTCATGTATGTTTGCAAGCTTAATTTTGACCTAGGGTTGTATGAATCCTAGAATTTAAGAGAGTGGTGGAAAACCAATGTTGGACTTAGGTCTTGAATTTGAGATATGTTAATCTAGAGGAAGTTGAGAGTCCATAAATGGTGAAACCCCCAATTTCTAATAAGAAATTGGAGGGGTTAAATGGATTTGACCTAAACTAGAATTTTGGACTTAGGGTTCTTATTCAATTTGAATGTGATTTATGTGGATTAGATGGGTAAATGTGGAGGTATGGATCTCCAATTTACTGATCTTGATTAGTGGATAACCCTAGTGTAGTGTAATTTTGGTCTAGGTCATGTAATTTGGGGATTTGCTCAAATTGGGGCTTTTGACCTAAACCAAGTCAATTGATTAAATTAACTTGGAAATTGTCTAATAGGACCCAAATTGAATGAAATTATGGGTTTAGAATGGTTGGACATGTGTTAGAATTGAATGACCTAGTTCAATTTGGCTCTATGCCTATTGTAGAGATTTTTTTCCAAATTGGGGCATATGCTATGTATTGGCTTGAATTGAGAATTTTGACCTAATTTATGTCAATTGACCAAATTGACTTGCAATTAGTCTAATTAACCCTATTTATGATTGAATGTCATGTATTATAGTGGTTGGATCAGCCTATTACATTCAATTTGGGTTAAATGTGGGTTTTAATGTAGTATTAAATAGTGAAATTGAGCAATATGGAATTGGCTCATGTGTTAGACTATTTTAGAATCTTAATTGGCTTTTGATTTGGGTTTTTACATGGTTGTATAGCATACTTTAAGGTTGATTTTCATTATAGAATGAACCATGTTATTTCAGGATTTTGTGGTTGATTTATATAACCCAAATAGTTAATTGGAGGTTGTGGTGCTTGGGGTGATTGTTGCATCCAAGTACTTCTTGTGGAATTGGAATTTGGATTGGCTAAGTCTAGCCAATCAAGTTTTCAATGTCTTTTTACATTTGGATTTTTATATGTGGCATTGTATTACATAAATTGATTTAAATTGATATCTATAAGTGTTATGCATGTTTTAATATTTCGTGAAATGAATTTGAGCATAGTTTATAGGGTTAACAATTTGGTTGGGTCTCCTATTTGAGATTTCCTCCTAGCCGTCTTGTTCTCTTCTCCCATGTCTTCTTCCTCAAAAACCCTAACTTTTGATATATTATATTAGAAAGTCCCAATTCGTAAAATCGTCCCAAGTTGCAAAATCGCAACTTGGGAACCACTCAGTGCCGCGGTGCTTCGTTAATCAACTTCCAGCGTCACGGTAGCGCCACAACGCTCAATCCATCTCATTTCTATTGTATTTTGGGCGCCGCAGCGCTGCATCTGAGCATTGCGGCACCCAGACTCGTGAAGTGCTACCTCATCTGGACTGTGGGCTTAGCCAATTTTTGTCTCTTCTTGACTTGGGTTCTTCATGCTTTTCTTTTGCACTTTCTTGTACATGGCCTTCTCATTCAAATCCATGACTAATGCATCCAAACACCTACAAAATAAAGCAAATTAAGTTAATAACTCACTAAAGCATAGATTAAATCAAATTATAAACTAATGAACTAAAATAATGAATAAAAACCAATTGAATCCTAAACTAACAAATGGACTAAAACTAACATAAACCTATCAAACTAATGCATGAAATGTTCTAAAACACACCTAAAACATTCTCTAAAACCTAACTAAATATGCAACTATCCAATACCCCCAAACTTAGAACTTTGATTGTCCCAAGCAAAGAAAAAACAAAACTAAAACTCATGATTATCACAATCATTCTACAGTCACATTCTCGCACAATTAAAGACTTAACTCAACATTGTAAACACATATATGGCCTCTAAGTTACACCAAAAAGAACATTCAATTCTAGGAAAAACTTCAAGAGTTTAAATTTGTCTAGAATCTCAACCCAACTCTCACCAAGTTTTTCCTTTGATTCTTTCACACATGAATACATAGCTAATCTCATAAAACTAATCATGCAAGTCATGAACAAGTGCAAGCAAGTGTAAAATATGAGATCTCAGAATATATGGCTAAAGTTGGAATTCCATAGGCAAAGTTTTCACACCCCTCTCCGCTAATGTAGAAGCACGCACCATTCAGAATCAATAGGTCTTTCATAGGTTTTAATGTGAGGCCAAGGTTCAAAGGTAGGGACAAATAGGAAACATTGTAGCTTAAAACACTCTAAACACTTTGATCAATTACTAACATCCACTACATTACATTTGAAACCAAAACCTCTTTTTAACACATATATACTCTCAACTATTCCCATTCTTTTGTTTGCTTTTTTTTTTTTTAAATCATCATTCACTTTTCTTTTATAGAATGCTACAACCCCAAACTTGCTTCTTTTCAACACATAGATGTAACACCCTTTTCTTCCCTTTTTCATCCTTTCAATATAATTCATAAGCAAACTTCACATTTTTATTTTTCTTCTTTGTCACCCTTTTTCATCTATTTTTTTTTCTTTCCCATTGTTCTTCCTTCCAAATAATAACACTCCAACATGATCAAAATGTATAAGGTACATAGGTTGAAAAACAGGAAATTTAAACATGACAAGCTCAAAGTTCATGATGCAAAGGTAACAAAGAAAAATATATTCAACTCAAAATGGGAACTATAGATATAATAGAGAATAGGGTAGGCTATTTGGTTCAAGCTTTTCCAAACATGGCCTAAATAATTATCTTCATACTGTGTTTTGTAGGATTTTGCCT
Source organism: Paratinospora sagittata (assembly GCA_035771175.1). Taxonomy (NCBI): domain Eukaryota; kingdom Viridiplantae; phylum Streptophyta; class Magnoliopsida; order Ranunculales; family Menispermaceae; genus Paratinospora; species Paratinospora sagittata. The sequence continues at coordinate 22,252,248 of CM069599.1, forward strand.
CTAGTAGTGATCAAACTTGTTCAAGAATCCCTAGAGATCTAAGATATGACTTAGCAAGCAAAGGTCCATTTCAAACAATCTTAATCTAATGATCAAACTCTCTACATTCTCCTAAAGTTTCATATCTTTAAAGTGTTCTCTTGTCATTGGCCCTCCATAAGTAAGTCTAAAGTTGTAGAAGAATATGACTACCTAACCTAAACTAATGCATAATCAACTGACATACCATCACCAAAAATTTAAAACTCTCCCCCCAAACTTAAAGCAAGCATTGTCCTCAATGGAGAAATTATCAAAGAAATACTAGGAAAAACAGTGGCATATAAGAGAAAAAGGAGTACCCCTTGAACCAAAAAGGGTGAAGATGACACATGATGCACGCCATTTGTCTCTCCTTAATGCTCCAAAACGACCCCCAACTTGCTTTAGAACCTAAAAAGGGCAAAGGAAACAATTTTGTCAAGGCACGAAAGTCAAATCCTATACTACAATGACTAAAAATAAATAAATAAATAACGCATAAAAAATTAATAAAACTCCAAAATCGATGGGTTGCCTCCCAATCCAACGCTTGGTTTAGAGTCGTCAGCCCGACTTTACTCTTTTCTCATCAAGGTGGTTCATCATGTAGCACTACCTTGACATTTGTTGGATCCTTGCCGAAGTGTTCCTTGAACCGCTTCCTCTTGGTCCGAAGGAAATAGTCATTTTTATGCTTGACCTCCGCTAAATGACGATGCAATTTATCGTCTTCTTCATGTGGTAGCCAATAAGGGTCCGCCCACACTAAGGGAGGAGGGTCATCTAAACTCTCCAAATTCTCCTTATAGCACTCCCAAACATCTTTCTTTGTAGGCTTATCATAAGCTTTGAGATGACACTCTTCACTTCGTCCCTTCACATCGATCCGGTGAATACTATTCTTCTTTTCGGGAGCTTTGGGTGTATTATAAATGTTGAACATCACTTTTTCTTCATTCACCCTCAAAGTTAGCTCACGAAGCTCCATGTCGATCAAAGCTCTCCCAGTGGCGAAGAACGGTCTCCCAAGTATAAGAGGAACATCTCCCTCATCTTCCATATCCAGCACTACAAAATCCACCGAAAAGATGAATTTGTCCACCCTCACAAGTACATCTTCTATAATCCCCCAAGGATAGGTGATTGATCGGTCCTCCAGTTGCAATGAGATTGTGGTGGGTTTCACCTCACCAAGTCCAAGCTTCCTGAAAATGTACATAGGCATTAAGTTAATGCTAGCGCTTAAATCACATAACACATTATCAAAAGAAGAAGAACCAATGACACAAGGGATAGTAAAACTCCCAGAATCCTTGAGTTTCTAGGGCAGCTTCTTCTGCATGATGGCACTACATTCCTCTATGAGCTTGATAGTCTCAAATTCTTCTTTCTTTTTTTCATCATCACATCCTTCAAGAATCTTGCATAATTAGGCATTTGCTCCAGTACATCTGCAAAAGGTATGTTGATGTGAATTTTCTTGAAAATGTCTAAGAATTTTGTAAACTGATCATCTAATTTCTTCTTTGCAAAACGTTGAGGAAAGGGCAGTAGAGGTTTAAGAATAGGCGGGTTGTCCGAAAAAATGATACGACCCGAAACATAGTCATTTTACTTTGCCTCATTTTCTTTCTCAATGGCAACTTCTTTGCCGTTATTCAAGTAATTTTTCTCCTTTTGTACTTCTTCTTGCATAGGTGACGATGATGATGATGGCATAAATGATGAAGAGGGAATAAATAGTGGAGAATCGCTTTCAACTTCTTTACCACTTCGCAGTTTGATGGCCATACATTGCTCCTTTGGGTTCACCTCTGTGTTGCTCGGGAAGAAGCCTCTTTGTTGGCCACTTATGGCTGAAGCAAGTTGCCCAATTTGCAATTCCATATTCTTCATTGAAGCTTCCAAGCTATCTATCCTTGAATCAGCCCTAACTTGTTACGCCTCAGATTTTGCTATATACCTACTTAAAAGCTCCTCCAAGGAAGGTTTCTTCTCTTGTGATGGCATAGATATACCTAATGGTGGAGGATTCAGAACATTCCTAGTGTTGGAATATGAGAAATTTTCATGATTCCTTATCCTTGGGTGATATTGGTTTGGGACTTGAGCATTGCTCCTATAGTTGTATCCCCGGTTATTCAAGTAATTTGCTTGCTTTTCAATGATTCCTCCACCCAAATATCCCATGCTTGCTGCCACTACATTCTCAATGGATGGTTGTTGTGCACTTTGCATCGATGCTATTTGGTTAGACAATGTGGCTAACTGTGCTGAAATTGCAGACATCGGATCAAGCTCAAGCACTCCAACAACTTTTCTCACTAAAGATCTCTCACTAGGAGTTTCATATGTATTGGAAGCCATCTCTTCCAATAAATTGAGAGCTCCCTCAGCCATCTCGCTTATTATAGTGCCACCAGCTGTGACATCTACCAAAGTACGTGTGGCAACTGTTATCCCATTATAAAATATCTGAAGTTGCATCTACACTTCAAAGCCGTGTTGTGGACACTTCCTCAACAATTCCTTAAACTGCTCCCACGCCTCATAGAGTGACTCATTTTCCAATTGCTTGAACTGACCAATCTCTACTTGTAGTTGAGTTGTCTTGCCGATGGGAAAAACTTTTGAAGAAAATTTTGTATCAATTCGTCCCAAGTGGCAACACTCGCAAGTTGCAAACCTTGTAACCATGACTTAGCCTTGTCCCTCAAAGAAAATGGGAACAATCTCAGTCGCATCACATCTTTAGCCACACCATTGAACTTGACAGTATCGCACTTCTCCAAGAATGACTGTATGGGTCATCGGATCTTCTATTGAAGAGCCCCCGTACTAATGTTGTTGAACCATTGTGATTAACGTCGGCTCAACTCAAAATTGTTTGCCGCAAAGGGTGCTATCACTATCCCGGAGTAATTATCAGTGATGACGGGCTTGAAGTAGTCCCGAAGAAAACGTTAATTATTTTCAGGCTCCATTGCCTCTTGCTCCACTCTTCTTTCTCTTTGCCTCTGTCCCAAAGTGCGCTTAATCTCATGATCCAATGGCACTAATTCAACACTTCTGGAATGTCGCATACACTTTAATCAATCCTTCAAAACAAAAACAAATAAACAAATTCAGAAAAAAATACTAGATTAAATTCAAAATCAATTACTAACGATATTGATGAAACTAAAGTGAAACAATCTCCGGCAACAACGCCAAAAACTTGTTAGGAGCAAAATTGCAAGTGTACGGTGACAAATAGTAGTAATAACCGATGAAGATTGGGTTGTCGTCCTCTAGGATTGTTTACCTCAACAATTACCGTTTTCACTAATTTCTAACTTTATCTAGCAATCGATTTGTAGAGTTTCAAATTATTAAAATCAAATAAAACTAATTAAACTGAACGAACTATGAGAAATATCAATATATGAAGAATGTCTAGAGAACCAACTTCACCTAACCTTCAATTATGTAATTTAGACATGCTTATTATCAAATCAATTTCGTAGTCTATAAGTCAAAATCCTCTCGTCTTTAATTCCCTTTCTCGAGTGCCGAATTAGAACGTATCATTAAAAACAAGATTCGATTTCTCGATAAAATCCTAATTCCTAACAACCCATTAAACTCTGTGATTTTCCTACAACTTCATGAAAATTTGTAAACCTCTCGATTCTACAACATCTTCATGCCATAATCCCCTATTTCCAACCTAGAAAACCCTATCTCGAGTGCCACCTTCCAAGTCTAAGATCATTCGATTTGTGATCAAGAAGCCGAAAGCATTAAGCATATGAAATCATGAATAAACTATAGCAATTTCATTGATAATAAACTAAATCTAAAATTAAACCATAATATTCAAGTTAGGATCCATCTCTCTAGAACAGTAGATTAGTTCATAGCTTGAATGATAAGAACACAAAACATGGAGAAAAACTCAATAATAAACATGAATAGCAAACTAGAAAATTCGGAACTTGAATCTTCTTTCGAATCTTCGTGTTCCTTCCTCCTAGCCATCTTGTTCTCTTCTCCCATGTCTTCTTCCTCAAAAACTCTAACTTTTGATAAATTATATCTCCAAAAACTCATCCAAACGAAATTAGATTCATAAAATTGCCCCTAGTTGCAAACTCGCAACTTGGGAACCACTCAGCACCGCGATGCTAACACCTCCAGCGCCGCAGCGCTAACACCTCCAGTGCTGCGGCGCTCCGTTAATCAACTTCCAGTGTTGCGGCGCTCAGTCCATCCCATTTCCATTGTATTCTGGGCTCCGCAGCGCTGCATCTGAGGGCTGCGGCGCTCAGACCCGTGAAGTGCTACCTCATCTGAACTGTGGACTTAGCCAATTTTTGTTTCTTCTTGACTTGGGTTCTTCATGCTTTTCTTTTGCACTTTCTTGTTCATGGTCTTTTCATTCAAATCCATTACTAATGCATCCAAACACCTACGAAACAAAGCAAATTAAGTTAATAACTCACTAAAGCATAAACTAAATCAAATTATAAACTAATGAACTAAAATAATGAATAAAAACCAATTGAATCCTAAACTAACAAATGGATTAAAACTAACATAAACCTATCAAGCTAATGCATGAAATGTTCTAAAACACACCTACAACATTCTCTAAAACCTATCTAAATATGCAACTATCAGTAAACCCCATCCATTAGTTGCTAATAATGCATTTTAAACACAATATATATTTTGCGTAAGTTTATTCTACACCATACACCACGCGAGTGATTGATACCGGCAAACTAAATTGCTTAAATCCAATTGGTATATCAAAATGTCATTCAATTTGAATTATTATCCGCCGCATGGATCTAAGATTAATTGCCGCCTTCTTTCTTCTCATACCATTTGATGGTACGCATGTAATGACCTATTAACTTATTTGACCATCTCATCCTTCAATGTTTTAACACTATGACACGAATAAAGACCGTATTGATGAGTGAGCTACACCGTTTGAGTAACCAATACCGACAATCTAAGTTCACTTAAAGAAACAAACGGTCATATCTTGACATCAATAACTTATTAGACCATTTCATCTTTTAATGTTATCTTTTTTTTTTACTTCTCATCTTCCAATGTGTTGACACTATTTGCATATTGTAGATTGTAACTTTTAAACAGTTAGCTCGCTGTACATGTTTAATTTATAACAAAAATATGTTGGTCAAAAGATTATGCATACCATAATGTTAGCAATTCATTAATTATGAAAATCAAATAATTGAGTGTAAGAACAATAATGTTAAGATGATATATATATGCCATGATATAAGTCTTAATCGATCATTTGACTTAAAAATTTTAACGGTTTTGTATAGTTTGGAACAATAATATTATAGTGTAGAAATGTGAGATAACGTGAACAAAAATTAAGTATAGCTTTATAAACTTGCAATTCTCAAAAAGTTAGGATATGTATAATTATCTATACGCTGTAAGTATTATTGTAAAGAATTTAGAAATATTCATTTAATTTATTTTGCGAACTGCAAGAAGAAAATACAAATATAGTGCGTAAACAAAAAAATATGAAATTTTTTAAAACTATATTTTGTTGTGATTATACTTATTTAGTAAGTGAATATTTTCAAAACGCCTACCAAATTTGTTCCTATTGGTGTTTGTAACTTGTAGTTTGTCATTAATAAGGTATTAATGGAGTTTGTGGCTAAAAATTAATCATGAAATGACTATTTTCTTTGTTTAAAGAGACAACTCACGAATTCGCCAATATTATTTAACCCATTTTTCACTTCTCTTGCTCTTTTTGGTTGTAATTGTAACACTTGGCTTTAAATCTTAGTAGTTATGTGGATAGGTTAAATTGGACATTAAAAATAAATTAAACGTTAAACTTGACAGTACTCTTTATATGAATACGCTATGTAAACATGAATGAGTTACCCTGGTTAATTTACCATCGGTTAATTGACCAACACTCTAGAAGGATATGTCTGCATGAGTAAGCCATGTGATCTACTGATACACTGACCCACACGCAACCACGGTTCCTTGTTTTTCCTCAAAGCTCACACCCATATTACAATGCCCAAAGATAGCAAAGGCCTCGTTACCTCTTGCTTCGTCAATCAATAACCTGTCATATATTTTCAATGTGATTTTAGTGGGTCTCGCGCATTAGAGTGTTACAATGGCGTGTGAAGAAGTATGAATATTAATAGCCTGTCACTTTGCATTTTTTTGAGATTCTCTTGTAGGATTTAGTAAAGAAATTGGTAGTGCAGAACCGTACAGGATTGCTTGCTATTTTTTTAAGGAGAGTTTTTGTTTTTCGAGGCTATAGCCTTGAACAATAAATCACCTTAATTTGTTTCCTTCAATTAATTACTCCAGCAAAATGATGCGAGTTTCTTGCCTCTTTTAGGTTGTCAAATTTATTGTTTTTCCCTTATCCGACCGAGCCTTTAAAATTGTTGTTGGTTGGGGCCACTCTCAACTACCTTACAATTTAATGCATTCCTCACCTTGTATACAACCAGAAATAAGATAATTATGTGCAACTTTTAATTAATAAGTTTACAAACCATATTTTACCTCATTTCCTTACATTTTAACCTGTACATCCTCCATAACTAGTAGGAGATTAAAAAAAATGTCAGTGGAGTATAACCCAATAACATGTTAAAGCATTGCAAATTTATTTTGTTGTTGTAAATGCAATGAAAAAATAATTAGAATACATAACTTAATTGAGAAATAAATTCACATATTTATTGTCTATCGAACAACAATAACTGAGATAATATTTATCTAATTATTTATATATTTACGCAAAAAATAGCCTTACATATATGTTCATTATACATAAAAGGGTAAAGTTAATACGAATACTTAAGTTGATACATAACTTATGATAATACAAATTGCCAAAGCATAGAGTACATTCTTCTACAACAATTTAGTCACATCATTGATGTATTTGCCGAGGGATCAGGAAGACAACGGGTTTTTTGGGTTGAGGACGTGAGGATTGGTAAAGGGATTTTTGAAGAATTGTTTACATGGCTTCTTTTGCTTGAAAAACACTTTGGGGCTTCTTTTGGTTGGAGATTTGGTTCTTGATATAATTGTTGACTCATAACACCTTCCCATAGACACTCTACTTCTTAACCCTAAAGTCTTCAAGGACACAAAGCTCGCAATTATTGATAGATTAAAATATAATTGCTTCACAGAAGATAATTTAAGTGTACTTGACCTGTATTCTAGTCACGATTAACAAATATGTTGACTATGCTCGTGAATGCCGTGGAATCAAATAACATTGAAGTGATTCTCTGTAATACCCTAGGATTGCACAAAAAAAAAATAAAAATAAAAATTTGAACTTCGGGTAGATGCTCAAACTTTGGGGCAGCCCGCCTGAAGGTTCGGGCATCCCTTTTCCTATAAAAGGAGGGCTTTCCCCCTCATTTTCACACCAATCCAACTCTCACGGATGGGGCACGAATGCATTATAACAATAATCGAGTGCGCAGAAACATAATAAGGTAAAAGTCTGATTTTATTAATTTTAGAATATATTCTTGTACATGAAATAGAAAACGGAACATCCTCCCAAAATCCCCAATGAATAAACAAAGGGTTACAAAATGTGGGCCCAAAAACCTCCACCCAGTCCACCCTAATCTCCTGAGAAAAATTGGATAACAATGGGGTGAGTTACATGCCTAGTGGGTAAAATAGTTCGTGAATATGACAATTAATAAAGCAAACTTTATAATCAAATATCATAAATACACATCAGAGCGTCATAATCAATACAACATGTATGTATGCATGACACCGTCTCGTATTGGTTCCACGATTGTACGTCGCCTGAGTTGATGTACAAATGTCCCTCCCCAGAGTAGCCGGGTTCTAATTGTACGTCCCTCCTCAGGAGCGACTCCTTGGATTCATGTACAAATGTCTCTCCCTAGGTAAACCCGGGTTCTCATTGTACGTCCCTCTCCAGAGAAATATCAATAATAGTGAGCATTGCTTCTAACTATTCTATGGATCACAAACCACATACGTCCCTGGGTGGTGCTTATGTATGATGCCAATGCATGAATAGGTTCGGTCTTTACTAACATTAGACAGGATTTGACAACGTCTGGTGATCCTTATCAGGGTCGGTATCATTACGTGCACAATTAGGACATTCAGTATTACTTGTATGAGCTGACAGCTTTCAAATAAGACCAACCATATCAGTCTTTAGCTTGAGAGGTGAGACACGAGGTATACTTAAATACCAATCGGGTAGAGCAGTACGCTGCCTCCTGTTCACTATTTAAAGTTACTGAGGACAAGACTAAGTCTGGTTGAGCCAGATTGACCACTAATCCGGCACCGCAACAATATAATACATGAACTCCAAATATACAAGCATAAATATGATAGGTATGAACATTATACGCAATAATGTTGTGTAAATGAATAGTAGACATAGTAATAAATGAATGTAAACTTTAATAAAAGTCATACGACATGCAAACCTATGGTTTGTTCCCCACCTTCAGATAATAACTCCTTTGAGAACTGGCGCCTTCCCCCGGGCAGAACCACGTTGCACCGTGAATAGAGTCTCGTGGAGAGAGTCTCAAAAGAGAGAGAGAGAGAGAGAAAAAAAAAAAAATTTCAACAAGAGGAGAGAGTTGGATTGGTGTGAAAATGAGGGGGGGAGCCCTCTTTTTACAGAAAAAAAGATGCCCGAAGTTCAATTTTTTTTGTGTGCAATCCTAGGGTATTACTCTCTCCCCCCCTTAAAAAGGATTTCGCCCTCAAAATCCAGTCTGTGTAGTGATGATTGCTGTTAGCGTGAGATTTACCAACGTCGTCATTACTTGCTAGTTTAGGGTGGTGCTTGTAAGGTCCTTGAATAGCACTGTTGCCGGTGGAATCCTCAAAATCATCAAACAATGGAGAGCAAACTGAGTTGGACTTGTCCTCAGAAGGTTCTGACCTTTGCTTAACAGATGGTGGTGTTGGGCTCTACAGGTTGCATCGTTTCAGGGGCGGTAGGTTGAGCGTCAAAATGCTTTTACGTGCTGTTGCACGAATCCGGCCGCCTGGCAATTTTGGTAGAAGATCCTGCCAAGATGAGGGCACAAGATTGTTTCGGGCAAAACGGTTACGAAAAATCCATTGACGCTCTGGCGATAAGGATCGTTGTCTGTGGGGTGATAGAGTTGGTGATGCAAAACAGTTGTGGCTTGGCTGAGATCCTGAAGAAGTCGCCACAGGTTGCCAAAGAAGCCATTGCGTGTGTGCATCACTATCTTCATCCGTGTTATTTTTAGACATCTGCATAGTTATTTAAGTGAAACGATGTATTAAGATATTGTAAACAAAGTTCCATCATTTTATTGATAAGTGAAAAAGTAAAATGTATCACATAATCAATTATTGACTAGAAAACAATTCAGGGTATTTCAATTTAATTGTTTCTTCTAGTTCCCATGTTGCTTCCTAGACTCCGTGGTGATCCCAGAGCACATTCACAAGTGGTATGCAACGTCGCCTTAGTTCTTGAGTTTTTCTATCCAGAATCTGTATCGCTCTATCCTGATACTTGTTTTCTTCTTCAACTCGAACCTCGACCAGAGGGATGATACGCGAAGGATCAGGACGATACTTTCAAAGCATAGTTACGTGAAAATGTCATGAACCTTAGACATGGACTGTAATACCCTGGGTTTGCACAAAAAAAAATAAAAAATAAAAATTTGAACATCAGGCAAGGTGCCTGAACCTTCGGGCACCCCTTTTTCCTATTTAAGGAACCCCTCCTCCTCATTTCTCACACCAAAATCACTTCTTCTTGTAATTTTTCTTCTCTCTCTCTTACTCATTTTGAGTTTTTGTCTTCTCTTTTGAGACTCTCTTTGCGGAGCAATGAGGTTCTGCTTGGGGGAAGGTGCCAGTTCTCGAAGGAGTTTTTATCTGATGGTGGGGAACGAAACATAGGTTTGCGTGTCGTATGACTTTTATTAAAGTTTACATTATGTCTACTATTCATTTACACTGTATTATTGCGTATAATGTTTATACTTGTCATACTTATGCCTGTATATTTAGAGTTCATGTATTACACTGTTGCTATGCTGAATTATTGTCAATCTGGCTCAACCAGACTCAGTCTTGTCCTCAGTAGCTTTAAATAGTAAACGGAGGTAGCGTACTGCTTTAGACGATTGGTATTTAAGTAGACCTCGTGTCTCACCTCTCAACTGGAGACTGATCTGGTTGGTCTTATTTGAATGTTATCAGCTTATACAAGTAATACTGAATGTCCTAACCTTGCACGTGGTGATACCGGCCCTGATAAGGATCACCACACGTTGCCAAATCCTGTCTAATGTTAAGTAAAGACCGAACCAGTTCATGCATTGGCATCATACATAAGCACCACCTAGGGACGTATTTGGTTTATGATTCATAGAATAATTAGAAGCAATGCCCACTTTTAATTATATTTCTCTGGAAATGGACGTCTAATGAGAACTCGACTACTCTTGGGGAGGGACATCTGTACGTGAATCTAGAGCGTCATTCCTGAGGAGGGACGTACAATGAGAACCCGGCTACTCCTAGGAAGGGACATGTGTACGTGAACTCAGGCGACGTACAATCATGAAACCAATACGAGACGGTGTCATGCATACATACATGTTGGATTGACTATGATGCTCTGATGTGTATTTATGATATTTGATTAAGAAGTTTGCTTTATTAATTTTTATATTCACGAACTATTTTACCCACTGAGGGTGTAGCTCACCCCGTTGTTATCCAATTTTTCACAGGAGATTAGGGTGCACTGGGTGTAGGTTTTTGGGCCCACATTTTTGTACCCTTTGTATTATTCATTGGGGATTTTGGGAGGATGTTCCCTTAACTATTTCATGTACAAATATATTATGAAATTAATGAAATAAGACTTGTACTTAATCGTGTTTCTGCGCACTCGGTTATTGTTATAATGCATTCGCACCCTGTCCGTGAGTGTCCCGCCGGTTTAGGCGCGTCCGGGCGGGGTGTGACATGGATGATGGAAGGGATAACAAAAGTTGAGGGTTACGTCTCTTACAACTTGGTGAAGTACTTCTACGAAGCCATGAATTGTGTAGGACTTCAAGAAGATGGGACCAGCCCTGTCTTAGAGACAACGGTCAGGGGAACAAAAATTTCTATCAACGTCGAAATTATTTTGCGACTTATGGAGATCCCAATTGGAGATAGAATCATTGACCCACACGAACCCCAGACAATTGCAGAGATGACAGAGTCCAAAGAACAGTTGTTCAATTCTCTCGCCAGAAACCCGTACACCCAATTGACGTACGCCCACCTCCCAAACAATCTCCTTGAACCACCTCTTGCCGGCCTGGGGAAGATCATATTCGGCAACATCTTGCCGGAAAAGGTGACTAAAGGTGCTTTGTTAAGGGCTCAACTTCTTGTGCTATACTGCATAGAGAAGAAAATTAAGGTCTTCCTACCTCACATCATCATCCAGCAAATGTTGCGGGTGATTTAAAACCCTTCAAGAAAGGAACTCCTCGGCTACGGAGTCTTGATCATGAGGATGCTATACGAGGCAAACGTCTACACTTTTGATGAGTCTTTGAAGCAGATCAATGAGGCGGTTACAACATCTTCTATCTTTAAGACGTTTATCACAAGTGGAGGGGTGACTGACGAGGAAGTATTCGGCACGACTTTAGGAGAAAATGGCAAAAAAATTAGAGACAAAAATAGACGTTGTCAACGAAAAAGTCGACGCAAGTTTCCTGTTAGGGAGGCACCAAATAGCGAGCCAAACCAGAACCCTACGACAAACCCAACCTCGAATAATGGTCAAACCGATCATCTATTCTCTGAGGAAGATTTCTTTGCCAAATTAAATCAACCTCAACCAAATCAGGATGGACAGAGAGTTCTAGCAAATCCACCTTCCTGGAACATACCAACTCAAGGAAATACTACGTACCGAAGGTTTCCAATTTCTGAGGTACCGTATCGGCCAATTCCACAAGTTCCTGTCGACCAACAACAACAGAATTGTGCGACACCAAATTTCAAAAGACAGGATATCCGAGTGAGTCCATTGTTTCAAGACTTTTCGACTCAAGCATATCAAAACATCCAAGAGGTTCCAGTTAGGGAATCCCCATATAATCAAAACAGCTACCCTCCACCTATAAGTCAACCATACGACCAATACTTTCTAGCAATGCTTACGGCCTATCCTCTACCTATGGGACAGTTGACCTATCAAACCATTGATGGGGCAATCGACTAACCCATTCGAGCAGCTAAATGTGATTGTATTTAATATTGCTCGGATGGAGGTGTCACGACGCCCCTGACATAGCCTGACGTCATGACCGGCGTAATATACTATACATTGTACATACTCGTATACAATAGATAATATACTGTCAGCCTTCACATAGTCTCACAATTTTTCCTAAAATTTTTAGAAATTTCGGCAGCATTTCCCCATAAAATGGACATTTTACAAAACCTGATATACCACAAATCAAATCATATGTATATATATAATCATTCACAATGTCAACCATAATCCAAAATACCACCATTGCCATTCATTAATCAAACATTCCATTGTCCAAGTATATATATCATCGCCAAATATCTTAACAATCCACAATAACCATTGATATCTCATTTTCCCCAAAATAACCCCTCTAGATGGTAATACATATGTAATATGTGTGATAAGTATATACATATCAAAATAAATAAAACAAGTAACCACTTCCTCCAAAGCATACGTACATCAACAAATGCTATGTGCTAGTCACGTGCTGATCACTCTCAAATTTTTCTTTTTCTTTTTGATTCTGTACCTGAAATGGTGAAGGAAATGGGGTGAGCAAACAACAGCTCAGTGAATATAGCTCTTGACATGGCAATCGCATGCATTTAGGGAAACATGACATATCAAATCGTTTAAATTAAAATATTTCAAAAGCACATATGTAGCATTCATCAAAATAACATACATGCACACAATATACAGTTTATGCTCATTCAATAAACCAGTGCATAGTTTCATCAAAAAATTACCATCTCCCTCCTTTAAGGCAAAAGAGCGGGTCTAACCCTTGTATGGTCGTTACAAGGTAGCCACAACCTCTCATTACCCAATTCACAGTCATTTCAAGGATCGCAACCCTTGTTAGGACAGACCTACTGACAATGGTAATAACAGAGTACGCAGCGGAAAAATAAAACAGTACAAGTCTAATTTCATTTAATTCAGAATACATTTATACGTGATATAGTCAAGGGAACAAACTCACCAAAAATCCCCAATGAATAATACAAAGGGTACAAAATGTGGGCCCCATAAACCTGCACCTAATCCACTCTAATTTCCTGTGAAAAATTGGATAATAATGGAGTGAGCCTAACGTGCTCAGTGGGTAAAATAATTCGTGAGTATAATAATTAATAAAGCACACTTCATAATCAAATATCTTAAATACACATCAAAGCATTATAATCAATCAATATGTATGTATGCATGACACCGTCTTGTAATGGTTTGATGAACGTACATCGCCTGAGTTCACGTACAGATGTCCTTCCCCAGGCGTAGCCAGGTTCTCATTGTACGTCCTCCTCAGGAACGATGTTCTGGATTCACGTACAAATGTCCCTCCCTAGGCGTAGCCGAGTTCTCATTGTACGTCCCTCTCCAGAGAAATATAATGAATAGCGAGCAATGCTCCTAACTATTCTATGAGTCATAAACCACATACGTCCCTAGGTAGTGATATGTATGATGCCAATGCATGAACTGATCTAGTCTACTGGTCTGATCTTTTCTTGACATTTAGACTGACTTTGGCAACGTCTGGTGATCCTTATTAGGGTTGGTATCACGATGCGCAAGGTTAGGACATTCAGTATTACTTGTATAAGCTGATAGCTTTCAATAAGACCAACTAGATCAGTCCCCAGTTGAGAAGTGAGACACAAGGTCTGCTTAAATACCAATCGCCTAGAGCATCCCGCTGCCTCTCGTTCACTATTTAAAGTTACTGAGGACAAGACCGAGTCTAGTTGAGCCAGATTGACCATAAAACCGACATTATAACAGTGTAATACATGAACTCCAAATATACAGGTATAAATATAACAGTAAGAATGTTATACGAAATAATGCTGTGTAAATGAATGGTTGACATAATAATAAATGAATGTAAACTTTAATAAAAGTTATAAAACACGCAAACCTATGTTTCGTTCCCCACCTTCAGATAAAAACTTCTTCTTTCAGATCTGACGCTTTCCTCCAGACAGAACTTTGTCGCACCACACTGAGAGTCTAGAACAAAGAGTCTCAAAAGACTAAAAACTCAGAATGAGTGGAAAGGAGAAGAAAATCACAAGAGAAGGTGATTTGGTGTGAGGAATGAGAAATGAGGGGGGTTCCTTATATAGTGATTTTTTGCGCCTAAACGTTTGGGCATTGCGCCAGAACGTTCGGGCATGAGCCTGAATGTTCGGGCACGCGCCTGAACAATCGGGCAGGTACCCAATTTTTTTTTTGGTGAAATACAGGGTATTACACTCTACCCCCTTTAAAGGGATTTCGCCGTAGAAATCAATTCAAGTAGTTATGATGGTTATCTGCTTGAGATTCACTGACGGCGTCATCACTTGCAGTTCAGGGTAGGGCTTGTATGGTCCCTAATTAGCACTGTGGCCGGTGGGATCCTCATCATCATAAAACCATGGAGAGCAAATGGAATCGGATTCGTCCTCAGAAAATTTCAACCTTTGCGTAACAGATGGTGGTGTAGGGCGCTGGTTACATCGTTTGAGGGGAGGTAGGTTGAGTGGTGGAATGCTTTTTCGTGCTATTGCTTGAATCCAGCAGCCTGGCAATTTTGGTAGAAGGTTTTGCCAGGATGAGGGCACGAGATTGTTTTGGGCAAGATTGTTACGAAAAAGCCATGCACGTTCTGGCGATAAGGATCGCTGTCTGCGTGGCGATGGAGTTGGTAATGCAAGGTAGTTGTGACTCGACTCTGATTCTTGAGGAGTAGCCACAGGTTGCCAAGGAGGCCACTGCGTGTGTGCATCACTATATCCATTGATATTATTTTTAGGCATCTGCATAGCTATTCAGGTGAAACAATGTATTAAAATATGTGTAAACAAAGTTCTATCATTTTATTGATAAGTGAAAATAGTACAGTGTATCACATCATCAGTTGGTACTAGAAAACAATTCAGGGTATTTCTGTTTAATTGTTGCTTCTAGTTCCCATGTTGCTTCCTCTACACGTGGTGATCCCAGAGCACCTTCACAAGTGGTATGCTACGTCGCCTTAGTTTTTGAGTTTTCCTATCCAAAATTTGTATCACTCTCTCCTGATACTTATTTCCTTCCTCAACCCGAACCTCGATTAAAGGGATGATATGAGAAGGATCAGGACCATACTTGCGAAACATAGATACGTGAAAAACGTCATGAACCTTAGGCATGGATGATGGAAGGGACAGACGATAAGCAAGTTTTCCAATACGTTCAACGATCTGAAATGGACCTATATACCGTGGGGAGAGCTTTCCTTTGATCCCAAAGCGTTTGACACCTCTTGTGGGTTGAACTTTTAGAAAAACAAAGTCCCCTTATTAAATTCTAGAGGCTGTCTCCGCTTGTCAGCATAGTTCTTCTGTCGACTTCGTGCAACACGAAGTCGTTCCTTTACTAGTGTGATCTTCTCAGAAGTCTCTTGAACTAGTTCAAGGCCTAACTGTAGTCTATCTGCCATATCTAACCAACATACTGGAGATCTGAAGGGCCGACCATAGAGAGCTTCGTATGGTGCCATGCCGATACTAGTTTGGTAGCTGTTGTTGTATGCAAACTCAGCTAAATGTAAATATTTTTCCCATTCGTCATTAAAGTCCAAAATGCAACATCGTAACATGTCTTCTAAGATTTGAATAAGCCGCTCTGACTACCCATCAGTACGAGGGTGAAATGCTGTGCTCATGGTGATCTTAGAACCCATTCTACTCTGGAAGCTTTTCTAAAAGTTTGATGTGAATCGAGGGTCTCGATCAGAGACGATCGTGAGTGGTATGCCATGGAGGAGTACGATTTCTCTTTCATACAGTTCGGCAAGTTTGGCGGGGTTATCCGTGAACTTTATTGGCAAGAAGTGTGCAGACTTTGTAAGTCTGTCAATGATAACCCAGATAGCATCTTGCCCTTTATTATTTCGAGGCAAGGCCGTAACAAAATCCATTGCGATGTTCTCCCACTTTCATTTTCCAATAGGTAACGGCCGGAGAAGTCCAGAAGGAAGTCTTCATTTTGCCTTAACTTTCTGGCAAATGAGACATCGAGCAACGAATTCTGCAATTGCCTTCTTCATTCTAGAAAACCAGAATTGTCGCTTGACATCCTTGTACATCTTGTCACCCCCAGGACGCATAGCGAACCTCGAACAATGTATCTCAGTAAGCACTTCTTTCTGAACCTCAGGATCGTTCGGTAGACAGAAACATTTTTTTATAGAAAATGACCCCATCTTCAGCGAACGACCGGTGAGGAAGGTCCTGTCCGCTGAGTAGAAGTTCTCCTTTCTCCATTAACATAGGGTCATTGGCTTGAGCTGCTGAAATCTTTCAAACTAGCTCAGAGTTGGCTGATAATTGAGAAAGTCGTGATCTTGGTCCCTCCTCGATCAATTGGAGGTTAAAGTTCTCCATCTCTGTAGCTAACTTCCCCATTTCGAAGTTAAGAGTGCAAGCAACATAAGATTTTTTACTCAGGGCATCGGCCACAACGTTGGCCTTACCAGGATGGTACTGGAGTTGAAAGTCATAATCTTTCAAGAATTCCAACCATCTTCTTTGGCGGAGGTTTAGGTCTCTCTAAGTGTAGATGTACTTAAGACTCTTATGATCTGAGAAGACCTCAAACCGTTCACCGTATAGGTAATGTCGCCATAACTTCAGTGCAAACACAACAGCTGCAAGTTCAAAGTCATGTGTTGGGTAATTACCCTCATGAATCTTCAGTTTCCTCGAGGCATATGAAACAACTTGGCCTTCTTGCGTTAGTATGGCACCTAAGCCTTGGAAAGAGGCGTCGGTGTATAATGAAAATCCAATTGCATTTCTTGGAGTGATAAGTACAGGTGCCGTCGTGAGGCGTTTCTTCAATTCCTGAAATGATGCTTCACAGGCGGGATTCCAGATGAATCGCACGTCTTTTCGAGTGAGCTTGTTCATAGGTTCAACAATCTTTGAGAAGTCCTTGATGAAAAGTCTGTAATAGCCAGCCAAACCAAGAAAACTCTTAATCTGAGTAATAGTGGTAGGCTGCTTCCAGTTTAAAACCGCTTCAACCTTAGAAGGATCAACCTCAATGCCATTGCTTGAAACCACATGGCCTAGGAATTGAACTCTCTTCGCCTAAAATTTACTCTTACTCAATTTTGCATACAGTTGGTGGCTTCTCAAGGTCTGGAGGACTATCTTCAAATGTATCTCATGGTCTTCCTCGGTTGAGGAATATATCAAGATGTCGTCCACAAAAACCACCACAAATCGGTCTAAGTATAACCTGAAGATGCGATTCATCAAATCCATGAATGCAGCAGGTGCATTTGTTAGACCGAACGACATGACCAAGAACTCGTAGTGACCATACCGAGTTCTGAATGCCGTCTTGGTAATGTCTGACTCTCGGATCCGGAGTTGGTGATAACCGGACCTTAAATCAATCTTAGAGAAGTATTTGGCATCTCTAAGTTGGTCGAACAAGTCATCGATCCTGGGCAATGGATATATGTTCTTGGTGGTGATGTTATTGAGCTTGCGATAGTCTATGCAAAATCATAACGAACCATCTTTTTTGCGAACGAACAGAATTGGAGCGCCCCAGGATGATGAAATCTTTCTGATGAAACCATTACTCTCTAGTTCCTTCAGTTGTTTGTTTAATTCGACCAGCTCGACATTTGACATTCTGTATGGTGGAATTGAGATAGGCCCTATCCTTGGTATGAGGTTAATTTCGAAATCGAATTCCCTAACTGGAGGTAGACCAGGAAGGTCATTTAGAAAGACTGTTGGGAATTCAGATATGATCGGAACATCATATCCTTCGAGAGGGTACAGTGCTGGTGATTCATTTTCATCACCAAGGGATAGAGCTTGAAGTTGTGCTTTGAGAAGTGCAACTGTTGATTTCTGTATCCATTTCCTTGTTCCCTGAATCTTGACAAACCCTAGTGTAGGCAAGGTTAACTGAACTTGCTTCTTCATAAATTCGATCTTTGCATTTAGTGGTGCTAGCCAGTCCATGCCGAGGATGATGTCAAAGTCTTCAATGTCCATCACAAAAAGATCTGCATATATGATCTGTTCTGACATTCGAAGTTCACATCGAGAACACTGCAAATTGACGTCAGTACCAAATCCTAACGGTGATGTGACATGGAGTGTGAGGGTTCAGGATGCAGGCCTAAATATCTTACTAATGCCGACGATATAAAAGAATGCGTAGCACCTGAATCAAACAAAACATGCACCATTGTATTGAACAAAGGAAAGGTACCTTCGACTACACTGTTGTCTGGGAGGGGTTGTTGAGCGATGGCAAATGCTCTGCCCTGATGCCATTGTCCCTGATTTTGCTGGTTCTGCCTCTGTTGGGCATTAGCAGCAGGTGGTGCTTGTTGGACTGGAATGACGGGAATAGGTTGGTGCAGGTGCGGACAGGCATACTTTACGTGGTCTTGCTGGCCGCATTTAAAACATGTCGGCCTGTGCTGCTAATTGTTTTGCTGGCTATTCTGATTGTTCTGCTGGCCATGCTGATTGTGGTGTCGACCACCACCTCTGCCATTGCCGTTTCTACGGCCACCCCTTCCATAACGACCTCCGCGGCCATGATTTCGGATACCCTGATGGATAGGGTTAGAAGGTTCAGCCGCAGGTGTTGTGGCCTCATTCTTTGAAACAGGGGCTAGGAGGGCTAAGTTTTGATTGTAGTAGGGCTTCTTCTTGTTGCCCTGTTGCGAGCCCTGTTAGGAAAACGTTGCAGGCCATTTTCCCTTATTCATTATCTACTCTTGCATGATCTTCTCTTGTTCAAAGCTCATGGCCTTGTCAACAACCTCTTTGTAAATCTTGAGATCCAAGATTGACAAGGTTTGTCGAATATCATGGCGAAGGCCACTATAAAATTTCTTAGTCTTATCTTGTTCCTTTGAAATGGTGGAGAGAGAGTAGACTAATAATTCCTTAAACTTGCCAACATATTCCCTGACGGTCATGCTGCCTTGGTATAACTTAGCGAATTCCTGGCGCTTTCGCCTCTTCACAGCGCCGGAAAAATACTCATCAATAAACATTGACTCGAACTGTTGCCAAATCATATCTGCTATGTTGACCCTTGGGTCCTCTTTCACTGTTATCCACCATGTGTTTGCTCCACCAATAAGTTGATAGGTTGCTTGTGGAATCTTTCGAGTCTCATCGACTTCCATTGCATCGAGAGCCTTCTTTGACTCATCCAGCCACTTTTGCACCTCTTCAGCATCAATGGGGCTAGGAAAAGTAAGAGGTTGTAGCGTCTTGTACTTGATAATTTGATCGGTTTGAGATTCCGACCCAGATCTCACAGGTGCCTGAATGGTGACAACCTGATTGGCCGCGGTCTCACGAACGACCGTTTGAACAGTGACTTTCATCGCCTCAATAAATCCGGCGAAAAAGGCTTCCATGCTCGAAGGCATGGCAAAGGGTGCGGGTTGGGGTGGCACTGTCTGCCCAGATGTAGTGGTAGTGTCGGGTGTGGCTCGTGCTTTCGTCGGAGGCTGCGGTTCCTGATTCTGCATCTCAGGAGGTGCTTCCTCTGCTAGACGGACAGTACGTGGCCTTCCTTTCTTCCTGGTTTGCATTTTCTCACTGGCAAGGAGAAAATAAAACCACGATTTAGGAACTGTAGCCAAGTATAATGTTATTGTATGCTCAGCAACAATTTCGAGAGTACTACAATATAAAAAAATTGCCTTTTTTTCTAAGTATAGTGTAAGGTTTTTGTTGAGGAATCAAAGAATTTTTTGTGCCTCGTATGTTTGGCCATGGTGTAAAAATAAGGTTAGAATGTTTGTATAATAAGTATAAAACTTTGCAAGTATTTCAAATGATGTGGTTCTTTTTTTTGTGAACATACATATATATTTCATTGAAAATCCATACGAGTCATAAGAATTCTAAGATTTGCCTTGGTAAATATCCTAATCTAACGTTCTATCGCAATCTTCTGTATTCAGACTCTTACTCTTAGTCTTTTCGATTATTATCCAAGTTCGTGCGTCCCATACCACATGACTTTGGTAATAAGGGTGTTAACTAAGTTAAGTTGCATGAACATAGTCTCTAAAAACATCGGCTGAATAGTAGTTCACTAATAGTATCGTCCAAATTTACTCGTCCCATACTGTGTAAACTTAGTGATAATATTAGTAATGCAACTTTCTCCAAATGTTTCTTTTCACACAAGGTCGTGGGTTTTCTTACTTCCACATTTTATTTAGTATCCTCCAATTTCGTTGTGTTCCATACCACTCCAAAGTTAGTGATACAAAAGAAAGGATGGTTGTAAGTCGGCCCACCAAAGATAGTCTTAAACATTTCATTCATATATAAAATAAAAGTTTACAATGCCAGTAATCAATCTTGATTTTGCTGCCTACTACTGCTCCTCCTCGACCTTCTGCTAGGTACAAAATGACTACTACCAGAAGGTTGAGAATTTTCTAGTTCTTCTTCAAAGTTTTGCAGATGTGTTAATATATCTTTTTGAGTCTCTCTCATCTCAGCAATACTGGATGCCATTACATTTAACTGTTCAAATGAGTTAGTCGATTGTCCCACAGGTGGAGCGTAGGCCGTAGGCATTGGTGGAAAGTATTGGTTGTATAGGTGACTCATAGGTAAGGGGTAGTTGTTTTGATTGTACGGGGATCCCCTAACTGGAACCCCTTGGATATTTGGATTTGTTTGGGGTGACAAGTTTTGAAACAATGGGCTCGTTGGGATGTTCGGCCCTCCAAAATTTAGTGCCGCCCAATACTGTTGTTGTTGGTTTACAACAACTTGTGGAATTGGCCGATACGGAACCTCAGGAGTTGGAAACCTTTGGTACGAAGTGTTGCCTTGAGTTGGCATGTTCCAAGTTGGTGGATTTGCTTAAGTACTATGTCTATCTTGACTTGGTTGTGGTTGATTTAGGGTGACAAATAACTCTTCCTCAGTGAATAGTCAATCGGTTGGATCATTATTCGGGGCTGGGTTTGATGTAGGATTCTGATTTGGCTCATTATTTGGTACTTCTCTGACAGGAATCTTACGTCGACTTTTTCAAAGACAACGTCCATGTTTGTCTCTCATTCTCTCGACATTTTCTAACGTCGTGCCAAATACTTCCTCGTCAGTTACCCCTCAACTTGTGCCATATGTCTTGAAGATATAGGATGTTGTAACCGGCTCGGTGATCTGCTTCGACGTCCCATCAAAAGTGTTAACGTTTGCCTAGTATAGCATCCTCATAATCAAGACTCCGTAGCCGAGGAATTCCTTTCTCAAAGGGTTTTGAATCACCCTCAACATTTGTTGGATAATAATGTGAGGTAGGGAGACCTTAATTTTTTTCTCTATGCAGTATAACATAAGAAGTTGAGCCCTTGACATAGTGCCTCTAGTCTCCCTTTATGGCAAGATGTTGCCGTATACAATCTTTCCGAGGCCGACAAGAGATGGCTTAATATGATTGTTTGGGAGGTTGGTGTACGTCGATTGAGTGTATGACTCTTTGGCGAGGAAATTGAACAATTGTTCATTAGACTCTACAATCTCTGCAACTGTCTGGAGTTCATGTGGATCAATAATTTTCTCTTCAATCAGAATCTCCATAAGTCATGCAATAATTTCGACGTTGATAGAAATCTTTGTTCCCTTGACTGTTGTCCCCAAAACAGGGTTGATCTCATCTTCTTAGAGTCCCACGCAATTCATGGCTCCGTAGAAGGATTTCATCAAGTTGTAGGAGACGTGGCCCTCAACTTTTATTATGTTCAACCTCGTGAAGGATGGACCGGAGGCGGAGATCTCTATTGTCGATACTCCTCATTGTCATAACCTCCCTTTTGGACAATTCCTTGAGTCTAATGGGAATTGGTTCCCTACTACTGGGAGTTGTTCCTTCACTTGAGGCCATTCTTTTGTTGAAAGGAAAATAAATTTGTGAAAGACGTAAAATATATTCCTAACATTTTTAAGATTTATTCTTTGCCTGTTAGACAATATTTTTTATTTTTCTCTTGATGTTTATGCCATCATGTAATCAAAATTCTTCATTAGCAATATGATATATATATATCTCATATACATATATACATGAATGTATAAATATATATATATATATTTAATTATAACTATATATATAGTTTTCATAAATCACTATATATATATATATATTTGAAACTAAACTATATAAAATTTATATAGTTCTAGAGATATATATATATATATATCTAATAAAGTCTTTCTTCCCCTAATTTGGTGAACTTGGGCGGGTCGTGGACCGTACGCTCTGATACCATTAAATGTCACACCCCGCCTGGACGCGCCTAAACCGGCGGTACACTCGCGGACGGGGCGCGCATTTTGAATTATCACAATGGTAATAACAGAGTACGCAGCGGAAATATAAAACAATACAAGTTTGATTTCATTTAATTCAGAATACATTTGTACATGACATAATCAAGGGAACATACTCCCCAAAAATCCCCAATGAATAATACAAAGGGTACAAAATGTGGGCCCCATAAACCTGCACCCAGTCCACTCTAATTTCCTGTGAAAAATTAGATAATAATGGAGTGAGCTTAACGCACTCAGGGGGTAAAATACACATACACGTTTAACTCCTACGTACGTATACGTATCCATCAACGTAAGTGTATAATTAAAACTACGGAGTGTTACAAGAGGAGACTCAAAATGCTTTGTTAACACATATGCAAAACGTCGAAGAATAGCGAGCAACTTCTCAACTTTTTTCTAATAGTCTTTCTGTACCTAGTAGGAGGTCTAAGAGGAGCGGTAGTAGGCAGAAAAATCAGGAATGATTACTGGCATTGTAAAATTTATTTTATATATGAATAAAAATGTTTTGTTTAAGACTATCTTTGGTGGGCCGACTTACAACCATTATTTCTTTTGTATTACTAACTTTGGAGTGGTATGGGACACAACAAAATTAGAATATACTAAATAAAAAGTGAAAGTAAGAAAACCCACGACCTTGTGTGAAAAGAAACATTTTGGGAAAATTGTATTAATAACATTAGTACTAAGTTTACACGGTATGGGACGAGTAAACTTGGACGATACTATTAGTGAACTCCTCTTCAGCCGATATTTTATAGAGACCGTGTTTATACAACTTAACTTGGTTGATACCCTTATTACCAAATTCATGTGGTATGGGACACACAAATTTGAATAATAAAAGTCGAAAATACTACTCGAAAGAGTTTGAATACATAAGATTGCGATAAACGTTAGATCAAGATATTTACCGAGGAAAATCTTAGAATTTTTATGACTCGTATGGATTTTCAATGAAATATATATGTATGTTCACAAAAACCAGAACCAAAACATTTGAAATACTTGCAAAGTTTTATACTTATTATATAAACATTCTAACCTTGTTTTACACCATGGCCAAACATACGAGGCACATAAGATTCTTTGATTCCTCAACAAAAACCTTACACTATACTTAAAAAGATAGGTGGTTTTTATATTGCAGTACTCTCGA
Organism: Paratinospora sagittata; assembly: GCA_035771175.1. Lineage (NCBI taxonomy): Eukaryota > Viridiplantae > Streptophyta > Magnoliopsida > Ranunculales > Menispermaceae > Paratinospora > Paratinospora sagittata. The sequence continues at coordinate 22,276,210 of CM069599.1, forward strand.
ACTTGTTGCTGAAAATATCATAACATTATACTTGGCTACACTTCCTAAATAATGGTTTTATTTTCTCCTTGCCAGTGAGAAAATGCAAACCACGAATAGAGGAAGGCCACGCATTGTTCGTCTAGCAAGGGAGGCACCTCTTGAGATTCAGAACCAGGAACCGCCACCTCCCACGATAGCGCAGGCCACACCCGACACTGCAACTACGTCTGGCCAGACAGTGCCACCCCAGCCCACATCCTTTGCCATGCCTTCGAGTATGGACGTCTTTTTTGCCAGATTTATCGAGGCGATAAAAGTAACTATTCAGATGGCCGTTCGTGGGACTGCGACCAATCAAGTTGTCACTGTTCAGGCACCTGTTAGATCTGGGTCGGAGACTTAAGCCGACCAGATTACGAAGTACAAGAGGCTACAACTTCTTACTTTTGATGGCACCATTGATGCGAAGGAGGCGCATAAATGGCTAGATGAGTCGAAGAGGGGTCTCGATGCAATGGATGTCGATGAGGCTCAAAAGATTCCATTTGCATCCTACCAACTTATTGGTGGAGCAAATACATAGTGGATAACAGTGAAGGAGGATCCAAGGGTCAACACCACGGACATGACTTGGCTGCAGTTCGAGTCATTATTTATTGATGAGTACTTCCCTAGTGCTGTGAAGAGGCAAAAGCGCCAGGAGTTCACCAAGCTATACTAAGGCGGCATGACAGTCAGGGAGTATGTTGCCAAGTTTAAAGAATTATCGGTTTACTCTCTCTCCACCATCTCAACGGAGCAAGATAAGACCGAGAAATTTTACGATGGCCTTTGTCCTAACATTCGACAAGCCTTGTCGATCTTGGATCTTAAGATTTACAGGGAGGTCGTTGACAAGGCCGTGAGTTTTGAGCAGGAAAAGATTATGCAGGAGTAAAAACTGAATAGGGAAAAAAGGCCTGCAAAGTAGGGCAACAAGAAGAAGCCATACTATAATCAAAACCCAGCCCTCCCAGCCCCTGTTCAGAAGAATGAGGTCACGACACCTGCGGCTAAACCGTCTAACCCTGACCATAAGGGTTTTTGCAATTATGGCCGAGGAGGACGTAATGGCCGGGGTGGCCGTCAAAACAACAATGGCAGAGGTGGTGGTCAACACCACAATTAGCATGGCCAACAGAACCATCAACAGCAAAGGTTGACGTGTTTCAACTACGGCCAGCAGGGCCATGTAAGAAATGCCTGTCCGCACCTTTAACAACCTGTTCTCACTGTTCCAGTCCAACAAGCCCCACCTACTGCTAATGCTTAACCTAGGCAGAACTAGCAGAACCAGGGGCAACGAAACCAGGGCAGAGCATTTGTTATCGCTCAACAACCCCTCCCAGACAACAATGTAGTCGAAGGTACATTTTCGTTGTTCAATGCAATGGTGCATGTCTTTTCGATTCGAGTGCTACGCATTCTTTTATATCGTCTGCATTGGTAAGACATTTAGGGTTGAATCCTGAACCCACAGACATCACAATCCATGTCACATCACCTTTAGGATCTGGTACTGACGTGAATTTGCAGTGTTCTCGATGTGAGCTTTGAATGTCATAACAAATAATATATGCAGATCTTTTTGTGATGGACATTGAAGACTTCGACATCATCCTCGGCATGGACTGGCTCACACCACTGAATGCAAAGATCGATTGTATGAATAAGCAAGTTCAGTTAACCTTGCACAACTCGACTGTTACACTTCTCAAGGCATAGTTTTGAGCTTTATCCCTTGGTGATGAAAATGAATCACTAGCACTGTACCCTCTCGAAGTACACGATGTCCCAGTAATATCTGAATTCCCAACAGTTTTTCTAAATGACCTTCTTAGTCTACCTTCGGTTAGGGAATTTGATTTTGAGATCAATCTCATACCTGGGACCAAGCCTATCTCAATTCCACCATACAGAATGTCCAATGTCGAGCTGGTCAAATTGGACAAACAACTGAAGGAATTGGAGAGTAATGGCTTTATCAAGAAAAGTTCATCACCCTAGGGCGCTCCAGTTTTGTTTGTTCGCAAAAAGGATGGTTCGTTACGAAGTTGAATAACGTCAACATTAAGAACAGATACCCGTTGCCCGGGTTGATGACTTGTTCGACCAACTTAGAGATGCCAAATACTTCTCTAAGATTGATTTACGATCCGATTATCATCAACCCCGGATCCGAGAATTAGACATTACCAAGACGGCAATTAAAACTCGGTACGGTCACTACGAGTTCTTGGTCATGCCGTTCGGTCTAACAAATGCACCTGCTGCGTTCATGGATTTGATGAACAACATTTTTAGGTTATACTTAGACCGATTTGTGGTGGTCTTTGTGGACGATATCTTGATATATTCCTCAACCGAGGAAGACCATAAGATACATCTGAGGATTGTCCTCCAGACCTTGAGAAGCCACCAATTGTATGAAAAGTTGAGTAAGTGAGAATTTTGGGCGAAATGAGTTCAATTCCTAGGCCATGTGGTTTTAGGCAATGGTATCGGTAGATCGTTCTAAGGTTGAAGCGGTTTTAAACTGGAAGCAGCCTACCACTGTTACTCAAATTAGGAGTTTTCTTGGTTTGGCTGGCTATTACAGACGCTTTATCAAGGACTTCTCAAAGATTTCTGAACTTATGACAAAGCTCACTCTGAAAGACGTGCGATTCATCTGGAATCCCGCCTATGAAACATCATTTTAGGAATTGAAGAAGCGCCTCACGACAACACCAATACTAATCAATCCAAGAAATGCACTTAGATTTTCACTATACACTGACGCCTCTCTCCAATGCTTAGGTGTCGTACTAATGCAAGAAGGTCAAGTTGCTGCCTATGCTTCGAGGCAACTGAAGATTCATGAAGGTAATTACCCAACGCATGACTTGGAACTTGCAGCTGTTGTATTCGCACTGAAGTTATGGCGTCATTACCTATACGGTGAACGGTTTGAGGTTTTCTCGGATCCCAAGAGTCTTAAGTACATCTACACCCAGAGAGACCTAAACCTTTGCCAAAGACGATGGTTAGAGTTCTTGAAAGATTATGACTTTCAACTCCAGTACCATCTCGGTAAGGCCAATGTTGTGGCTGATGCCCTGAGTAGAAAATCTTATGTTGCTTTCATTCTTAACTTCCATATGGGGAAGTTGGCTACAAAGTTGGCTACAACTGATCGAGGAGGGAGCAAGATTTCAATTATCAGCCAACTTTGAGCTGGTTCAAAAGATTTCAGCACCTCAAGCCAACAACCTTATGTTAATGGAGAAACGAGAACATCCACTCCGCGGACAAGACCTTCCTCACTGGCCGGTCTCTGAAGACGGGGCCATTTTCTAGAAAAAACGTCTATGTTTACCGAACGATCTTGAGGTTCAGAAAGAAGTGCTCACTGAGATGCACTGTTCGAGGTTCGCTATGCATCCTGGGGGTGACAAGATGTACAAGGATGTCAAGCGACAATTCTGGTTTTCTGGAATGAAGATTGTGATTGCACACTTTGTTCCTCGATGTCTCGTTTGCCAGCAAGTTATGGCAGAACAAAGACTTCCCTCTGGACTTCTCCAGCCTTTACCTATTGGTGAATGGAAGTGGGAGAACATCGCAATAGATTTTGTTACTGCCTTGCCTCGAAATAATAAAGGGCAAGATGCTATCTAGGTTATCATTGACAGACTTACAAAGTCTGTACACTTTTCGCCAATAAAGTTCACAGATAACCCCGCCAAGCTTACTGAACAGTATGAAAGAGAGATTGTACGCTTCCATGGTATACTACTCACGATCGTCTTTGATCGAAACCCTCTATTCACATCAAAGTTTTGGCAAAGCTTCAGAGTAGAATGGGACCTAGGATCACCATAAGCATAACTTTTTACCCTCAGACTGATGGGAAGTCAGAGCGTCTTATCCAAATCTTGGAGGACATATTACGGTGCTGCATTTTAGACTTTCATGACGGATGGGCAAAGCACTTACATTTAGCTGAGTTTGCATACAACAACAACTACCAAAGTAGTATCGGCATGGCACCATACGAGGCCCTCTATGGTTGCCCTTGCAGATCTTCGATATGCTGGTTAGATATGGCAGATCGACCGCAGTTGGGGCCTAAACTAGTTCAAGAGACTTCTGAGAAGATCACACTAGTAAAGGAGCGACTTCGTATTGCACAAAGTCGACAGAAAAGCTATGTTGAAAAGCGGAGGCAGCCTCTAGAATTTGTTAAGGGGGACTTGGTTTTTCTAAAAGTTCAGCCTACAAGAGGTGTCAAACGCTTTAGATCAAAGGAAAGCTCTCCCCACTGTATATCGACCCATTTCAGATCATTGAACGTATTGGCAAACTTGTTTATCGTCTATCCCTTCCATTGTCCATGTCTAACGTTCATGACATTTTTCACGTATCCATGCTTCGAAAGTATTGTCCTGATCCTTCGCATATCATCCCTTTGGTTGAGGTTCGGGTTGAGGAAGGAAATAGGTATCAGGAGAGAGTGATACAGATTCTGGATAGAAAAACTCAAGAACTAAGGCGACGTAGCATACCACTTGTGAAGGTGCTCTGGGATCACCACAAAGTAGAGGAAGCAACATGGGAACTAAAAGCAACAATTAACAAAAACACCTTGAATTGTTTTCTAGTAATAATTGATGATGTGATACATTGTACTACTTCACTTATCAATAAAATGATGGAACATTATTTACAAATATCTTAATACATCGTTTCACTTAAATAACTATGTAGATGTCTGAAAATAATACTAATGGATGTAGTGATGCACACACGCAATGGCCTCTTTGGCAATCGGTGGCGACTCTTTCGGGATCTGAGTCAAGCCACAACTACTTTGCATCACCAACTTTATCGCCCCACAGATAGCAATCCTTATCGCTAGAGTGTGCATGGCTTTTTCGTAACAATTCTGCCCGAAACAATCCCATGTCCTCATCTTGGCAGGATCTTCTACCAAAATTGTCAGGCGGCCGGATTCTAGCAGCTGGACGAAAAGACATCCCACCGCTCAACCTACCTCCCCTTAAGTGATGTAACCAGCAGATCCCTACACTACCATCTGGTAAGCATAGGTCAAAACCTTCTGAGGACGAATCCGACTTCATTTGTTCTCCATGGTTTCATGATGTTGAGGATTCCACCGGCCACAGTTCTATTCAGGGACCTTACAGGCACTACCCTGAGCTAGCAAATGATGACAACGACGATGAATCTCACGCTGATAGCAACCTTGACTACTTGGACTGATTTTGAGGGCGAAATCCTTTCAAGGGGGTAGAGTGTAATACCCTAGGTTTGCACCAAAAAAAAAAAAAAATTGAACTTCGGGCACCCCTTTTTCCTATTTAAGGAACCCCCCAGCCTCATTTCTCACACCAAAATCACTTCTCCTTATGATTTTTCTTCTCTCTCTCTCTCTCATTTTTAGTTTTTGCCTTCTCTTTTCAGACTCTTTTTTCGATAATCTCTTTGCAGTGCAACGCAGTTCTGCTCGGGGGAAGGCACCAGTTCTCGAAGGAGTTTTTATCTGAAGGCGGGGAACGAAACATAAATTTGCGTGTCTTATAACTTTTATTAAAGTTTACATTATGTCTACTATTCATTTACATTGCATTATTGCGTATAATGTTTATACTTGTCATACTTATGCCTGTATATTTGGAGTTCATGTATTACACTATTGCTATGCCGGATTAGTGGCCAATCTGGCTCAACCAGACTCAGTCTTGTCCTCAGTAACTTTAAATAGTGAACGGAAGGCAACGTGCTGCTCTAGACGATTGATATTTAAGTAGACCTCGTGTCTCACCTCTCAACTGGAGACTGATCTGGTTGGTCTTATTTGAAAGCCATCAGCTTATACAAGTAATATTGAATGTCCTAACCTTGCACGTGATGATACCGACCCTAATATGGATCACCAGACGTTGCCAAATCCTGTCTAATGTTAAGTAAAGACTGGACCAGTGCATGCGTTAGCATCATACATAAGCACTACCTAGGAACGTATGTGGTTTATGATTCATAGAATAGTTAGCAACAATGCTCACTATTCATTACATTTCTCTGGAGAGGGACGTACAATGAGAACCCGACTACTCCTGGAGAGGGACATCTGTATGTGAATCCAGAGCGTCTCTTGAACAGAGACATGCAATGAGAACTCGGCTACTCCCGGGGAGGGACATCTGTACGTGAACTCAGGCGACATACAATCATGAAACCAATACGAGACGACGTCATGCATACATACATGTTGGATTGACTATGATGCTCTGATGTGTATTTATGATATTTGATTATGAAGTTTGCTTTATTAATTGTTATATTCACGAACTATTTTACCCACTGAGCATGTAGCTCACCCCGTTGTTATCCAATTTTTCACAGGAGATTAGGGTGGACTGGGTGCAGGTTTTTGGGCTCACATTTTTATATCCTTTGTGTTATTCATTGGGGGTTTTGGGAGGATGTTCCCTTAACTATATCATGTACAAATATATTCTAAAATTAATGAAATCAGACTTGTACTTAATCATGTTTTCGCGCACTCGGTTATTGTTATAATGCATTTGCGCCCCGTCCGTGAGTGTCCCGCCGGTTTAGGCGCGTCCGGGCGGGGTGTGACATGGATGACGGAAAGGATAGACGATAGACCAGTTTGCCAATACATTCAATGATCTGAAATGAACCGATATACTGTGGGGAGAGCTATCTTTTGATCCCAAAGCGTTTGACACCTCTTGTAGGCTGAACTTTTAAAAAAACCAAGTCCCTCTTATCAAATACTAGAGGCTGTCTCTGCTTGTCAGCATAGCTCTTATAGCGACTTCGTGAAACACGAAGTCGCTCCTTTACTAGTGTGATCTTCTCAGAAGTCTCTTGAACTAGTTCAGGCCACAATTGCGGTTAATCTGCCATATCTAACCAACATACCGAAGATCTGCAAGGGCAATCATAGAGAGCCTCAGATGGTGCCATGTCGATACTTGTTTGGTTGTTGTTGTTGTATGCAAACTCATCCAAATGTAAGTGTTTTTCCCATCCATCATGAAAGTCCAAAATGCAGCACCATAACATATCCACCAAGATCTGGATAAGACGCTCTGACTGCCCATCAGTTTGAGGGTAAAAAGTTATGCTCATGGTGATCCTGGAGCCCATTATACTATGGAAGCTTTGCCAAAACTTTGATGTGAATCGAGGATCTCGATCAGAGACGATCGTGAATGGTATGCCATAGAGGCGTACGATTTCTTTTTCATATAATTCGACAAGCGTGGCGGGGTTATCCGTGAACTTTATCTATAAAAAATGTGCAGACTTTGTAAGACTGTTAATGATAACCCAGATAACATCTTGCCCTTTATTATTTCGAGGGAAGGCTGTAACCAAATCCATTGCAATGTTCTCCCACTTTCATTCTCTAATAGGTAAAGGCTAGAGAAGTCCAGAGAGAAGTCTACAGTCTGCCTTAACTTGCTGGCAAACGAGACATCGAGCAACGAAGTCTGCAATAGCCTTCTTCATTCCAAAAAACCAGAATTGTCGCTTGAGATCCTAGTACATCTTGTCTCCCAGTGGATGCATAGCGAACCTCGAAAAATGCATTTCAGTGAGCACTTCTTTCCGAACCTCAGGATCGTTCAGTAGACAAAGGCATTGTTTTGTAGAAAACGATCCCATCTTCAGAGACCGACCAATGAGGAAGGTCCTGTCGGCTGAGTTGAAGTTCTTGTGTATCCATTAACATAGGGTCGTTGGCCTGAGCTGCTGAAATCTTTTGAACCAGCTCAGAGTTGGCTGATAACTGAGAGAGTCGTGATCTTGCTCCCTTCTCAATCAGTTGTAGGTTAAAGCTCTCCATCTCTGTAGCCAACTTTCCCATCTAGAAGTTCAGATTGCAAACACCGTAAGATTTTCTACTTAGGGCATCTATGAAAACATTGGCCTTACCGGGATGGTACTGGAGTTGAAAGTCATAATCTTTCAAGAATTCCAACCATCGTCTTTGGCGGAGGTTTAGGTCTTTCTGAGTGTAGATGTACTTCAGGCTCTTGTGATCAGAGAAGACCTCAAATTGTTCGCTGTATAGGTAATGACGCCATAACTTCAGTGCGAAAACGACAGCTGCAAGTTCCAAGTCATGCGTTGGGTAATTACCCTCATAAATCTTCAGTTGCCTCGAAGCATATGCAACAACTTGGCCTTCTTGCATTAGTACTGTACCTAAGCCTTGGAAAGAGGCGTCGGTGTATAGTAAAAACCCAACTCCATTTCGTGGAGTGATTAGTACTGGTGTTGTCGTGAGGCGTTTCTTCAATTCTTGAAATGACGATTCACAGGCGGGATTCCAAATGAATCATACGTATTTTCGAGCGAGCTTGGTTATAGGTTCAACAATATTTGAGAAATCCTTGATGAAGCCTCTATAGTAGCTAGCTAAACCAAGAAAACTCAGAATTTGAGTAACAGTGGTAGGCTGGTTCCAGTTTAAAACTGTTTAAACCTTAGAAGGATCCACCTCAACCCTATTGCCCGAAACCACATGACCTCGGAATTGAACTCGTTTCGCCTAAAATTCTTACTTACTCAACTTTGCATACAACTGGTGGCTTCTCAAGATCTGGAGGACAATCCTCAGATGTATCTTATGGTCTTCCTTGGTTGAGGAATATATCAAGATATCATCCACAAAGACCACCACGAATCGATCTAAATATAACCTGAAGATGCGGTTCATTAAATCCATGAACGCAACAGGTGCATTTGTTAGACCGAACGACATGACCAAGAACTCATAATGACTGTACCGAGTTTTGAAAGCCATTTTATTAATGTCCGACTCTCTGATCCGGAGTTGATGATAATCGGATCGTAAATCAATCTTAGAGAAGTACTTGGCATCTCTAAGTTGGTTGAGCAAGTCATCGATCTTGGGCAACAAGTATCTTTTATTTATGGTGACGTTATTCAACTTGCAATAGTCGATGCAAGGTCGTAGTGAACAAACAGAATCGGAGCACCCTAGGGTGATGAACTTTTCTAATGAAGCCATTACTCTCCAATTCTTTCAGTTGTTTGTCCAACTCGACTAGCTCGACATTGGACATTCTGTATGATGGAATTAAGATGGGCCGTGTCCCAGGTATGAGTTTGATCTCAAAATCGAATTCCCTAACCGTAGGTGGACCAGGAAGGTAATTTAGAAAAACTATTGGGAATTCAGATATTACCGGGACATTGTGTACTTCGAGAGGGTACAATGTTGGTGATTCATTGTCATCACCAAGGGATAGAGCTCGAAGATGTGCCTTGAGAAGTGCAATAGTCGAGTTGTGTATCCATTTCATCGTTCCCTAAATCTTGACAAACTCCCCAGTAGGCAAGGATAACTGAACTTGCTTCTTCATACGCTCGATCTTTGCATTCAGAGGTGCAAGCCAATCCATGCCGAGGATGATGTCAAAGTTTTCAATGTCCATCACAAAGAGATCTGCATATATTATATGTTCTGACATTCATAGTTCACATCGAGAACACAGTACCGAATCCTAATGGTGATGTGACATGGATTGTGATGTCTGTGGGTTCACGATGCAACCCTAAATGCTTTACCAATGCAGAAGATATAAAAGAATGCGTAGAACCCAAATCGAACAAGACATGCACCATTGTATTGAACAAGGAAAATGTACCTTCAACTACATTGTTATCTGGGAGGGGTTATTGAGCGATGGCAAAAGCTCTGACCTGGGTCCGTTGCCCTTGGTTCTGCTGGTTCTATTTCGGTTGGGCATTAGCAGCAGGTGCAGCTTGCTAGACTGGAACAACGGGAATAGGTTGTCTCGATTGCTGAGGGTGGGGGGCAGGCATTTCTTTCATGGCCCAGCTGGCTGCAGTTGTAACAAGTCAGCCTCTACTACTGAGGCGCCTGTTGCTGGTTCTGATGGCCATGCTAATTGTGGTGCTGATCACCACCCCTGCCATTGTTGTTGCGATGGCCACCCCTTCCATTACAACCTCGACCTTGATTGCGAAGACCCTGATGGCCAGGGTTAGACGGTTCCGCCGGAGGTGTTGTGGCCTCATTCTTCTGAACAGGGGCTGGGAGGGCTGGGTTTTGATTATAGTAGGGCTTCTTCTTGTTGCCCTGCTGTGAGCCCTGTTGGAAAACGTTGCAGGCCATTTTCCCCTATTCATTCTCTGTTTCTGCTTAATCCTCTCCTGCTTAAAGCTCATGGCCTTGTCAACGACCTCCCTAGATATCTTGATATTCAAGATCGATAGGGCTTGTCGGATGTCAGGAAGAAGGCCATTGTAGAATTCCTCGGTTTTATCTTGCTCTGTTGAGATGGTGGAGAGAGAGTAGATCGATAATTCTTTGAACCTAACAGCTTACTCTCTGAATGTCATGCTGTCCTAGTATAACCTAGCAAACTTCTGACGCTTTTGTCTCTTCACATCGCCAGGGAAGTACTCATCGATGAACAATGACTTGAACTGTTGCCAAGTCATGTTTACTGTATTGATCCTTGGGTCCTCCTTCATTGTTATCCACCATGTATTTGCTCCACCAACAAGTTGGTAGGACGCAAGTGGAACCTTTCGAGTCTCGTCGACTCCCATAGCATCGAGAGCTTTCTTCGACTCATCCAGTCATTTTTGCGCCTCCTCTGTATCAATGGTGCCGGCAAAAGTAATGGGTTGTAGTCTCTTATACTTCGTAATCTGGTCGGTTTGAGTCTCTGACCCAGATCTAACAGGTGCCTAAACAGTGACAACCTAGTTGGTCGTGGTCTCACGAACGTCCATTTGAACAGTTACCTTCATCGCCTCGATAAATCCAGCGAAAAAGACCTCCATGCTCAAAAGCATGGCAAAGGATGTGGGCTGAGGTGGCACTGCCTGCCGAGACGTAGTGGCAGTGTCATGTGTGACTTGTTCTGTCCTCTGAGGTGGCGGTTCCTGATTTTGAACTACAAGAGGTGCCTCCTCTGCTGAACGAACTGTGCGTGGCCTCCCTCTTCCTAGTTTACATTTTCTCACTGGCAAGGAGAAATCAAAACAATGATTTAGGAACTATAGCCAAGTATAATGTTATGATATTCTCAGCAATAAGTTCGAGAGTACTGTAATATAAAACCACCTATTTTTCTAAGTATGGTGTAAGGTTTTTGTTGAGGAATCAAAGAATCTTATGTGCCTCGTATGTTTGGCCATGGTGTAAAACAAGGTTAGAATGTTCATATAATAAGTATAAAACTTTTCAAGTATTTCAAATGTTTTGGTTCTAGTTTTTGTGAACATACATATACATTTCTTTGAAAATTCATACGAGTAATAAAGGTTCTAAGATTTGCCTTGGTAAATATCCTGAGCTAACGTTCTATCGCAATCTTATGTATTCAAACTTTTTCGCTTAGTCTTTTCGACTATTATCCAAATTCGTGTGTCCCATACCACATGAATTTGGTAATAAGGGTTTCAACCAAGTTAAGTTGTAAGAACATGGTCTCTACAAAACATTGGTGGGAGAGGAGTTCATTAATAGTATTGTCCAAGTTTACTCGTCCCATACCGTTTAAACTTGATGATAATGTTAGTAATTCAGCTTTCCCCAGATGTTTCTTTTCACACAAGGTTGTGGGTTTTCTTACTTCCACATTTTATTTAGTATCGTCCAAGTTTACTTGTCCCATACCGTTTAAACTTGATGATAATGTTAGTAATTCAGCTTCCTCCAGATGTTTCTTTTCACACAAGGTTGTGGGTTTTCTTACTTCCATATTTTATTTAGTATCGTCCAAGTTTACTCATCCCATACCGTTTAAACTTGATGATAATGTTAGTAATTCAGCTTTCCCCAGATGTTTCTTTTCACACAAGGTTGTGGGTTTTCGTACTTCCACATTTTATTTAGTATCTTCCAATTTTGTTGTCCCATACCACTCCAAAGTTAGTGATACAAAAGAAAGAATGGTTGTAAGTCGGCCCACCAAAGATAGTCTTAAACAAAACATTTCATTCATATAAGCAATAGTTACAATGCCAGTAATCATTCCTAATTTTCTTGCCAACTACCGCTCCTCCTAGACTTCCTGCTAGGTACAAAAAGATTACTAGGAGAACGTTGAGAAGTTGCTCGCTGTTCTTTGACGTTTTGCATACGTGTTAACAAAGCATTTTGGGTCTCCTCCGTCAGAGAAATACTAGAAACAATCACATTTAACTGCTCGAATGGGTTTGTTGATTGCCCCATCGATGGTTGATAGGTTGACTGTCCCATAGGTTGAGGGTAGGCTGTAGGCATTGGTGGAAGGTATTGGCCGTATGGTTGACTCATAGGTGGTGGGTAGTTGGTTTGATTGTACGAGTATTCCCTAACTGGAACCTCTTGGATGTTTGAATATGTTTGAGTCGGAACATTTTGAAATAGTGGACTCCTTGGGATATCCTGTCTTCCGAAGTTTGGTGCCGCACAGTTTGGTTGTCGTTGGTTCACAAGAACTTGTGGAATTGGCTGATACGGTACCTCAGGAGTTGGAAATCCTTGGTACGTCGTATTGCCTTGGCTAGAGAGATTCTAGGAAGGTGAATTTGCCGAAATTCCCTGTCCATCCTGACTTGTTTGATGTTGACCCAGGTTGCCAAAGAGATCATCCACGGAGAATAGATGATCAGTTTGATCATTATTCGGGGCTGGGTCTGTTGTTGGATTCTGGTTTGGCTCATTGTTTGGTGCCTCCTTAACAGGAATCTTGCGCCGACTTTTTTGTTGACAATGTCCATTGTTGTCTCTAGTTCTTTCGATATTTCCTCCTAAAGTAGCGTTGAATATCTCATTGTCAATCACCCCTCGCCTTGAGACGAACATTTTGAAGATAGAGGATGTTGTACCGGCATTGGAGATCTGTTTCGAAGACTCATCAAAAGTGTTGACGTTTGCCTCGTATTGCATCCTCATGATCAAGACTTCGTAGCCGAGGAACTCATTTTTTGTAGGATTTTGATCACCCGCAACATTTGCTGGATGATGATGTGAGGTAGGGAGACTTTAATTCCCTTATCTATGCAGTATAGCACAAGAAGTTGAGCTCTTGTCATAGATCCTCTAGTCACCATTTTCGACAAGATGTTGCCGAATACGATCTTCCCAAGGCCGGCAAGAGGCGGTTTAAGGAGACTGCTTGGGAGGTGGGCGCACGACATTTGGGTGTATGACTTGTTGGCGAGGGAATTGAACAATTGCTCTTTGGATTTAGCGATCTCTGCAACCGTCTGGGGTTCGTGTGGGTCAATGATTCTATCTCCAATCGGGATTTTCAAAAGTCGAGAAATAATTTCGACGTTGATGGAAATCTTTGCTCCCCTGACCGTTGTCTCCAAGACAGGGCTGATCCCATATTCTTGAAGTCCCACACAATTCATGGCTTCGTAGAAAGACTTCACCAAGTTGAAGGAGACATAACCCTCAACTTTTGTTATATTCAACCACCCTAGCGTTGCGGGTTTTTTGTGAAGGATAGGACGGAGGAGGAGATCTCTATTGTCGATACTCCTCATAGACATAACCTCATGTTTAGACAGTTCTGTAAGTTTGGTGGGAATCGATTCCTAACTACTAGAAGTCATTCCTTTACTTGTGGCCATTATCTTTCTGAAAGGAAGATAAAACTTGTGAAATACACAAAATATATTCCTAACATTTTTAAGTTTTATGCCTTGTCCTTTGGACAATATTTTCTATTTTTCCTCTTGATGTTTATGCTATCATGAATCCAAAATTTTCATTAGCAACATGTTATATATATATATATATCTCATATATACATAGATATATGGATATATATATTTTATCATAACCACACACACACACATATATATATATATATATATATATATTTAAATCTTAACTAAATATATAATTCATATATATATATATATATATATATATATATATATATATATATATATATATATAGTTCTAAAGATATATATATATATCTAATAAAATGTTTCTCTCATAATTTGGTGGACATGGGCGGGACGTGGACCTCTCGCTCTGATATCATTAAATTTCACACCTCGCCAGGACGCACCTAAACCGACGGAACACTCATGGATGGGGTGCGAATGCATCATAACAATAACCGAGTGCGCAGTAACATAATAAGGTACAAGTCTGATTTTATTAATTTCAGAATGTATTCTTGTACATGAAATAGAAAAGGGAACATCCTCCCAAAATTCCCAATGAATAAACAAATGGTTATAAAATGTTGGCCCAGAAACCTCCACCCAGTCTACCCTAATCTCCTGAGAAAAATTGGACAACAACGAGGTGAGCTACATGTCCAGTGGGTAAAATAGTTCGTGAATATGAAAATTAATAAAACAAACTTCATAATCAAATATCATAGGCACATCAAAGCATCATAATCAATACAACATGTATGTATGCATGAAACCGTCTCGTATTGGTTCCATGGTTGTATGTCGCCTGAGTTCACGTACAGATGTCCCTCCCCAGGAGTAGCTGGTTTCTAATTGTACGTCCCTCCTCAGGAGCGACGCCCTAGATTCACGTACAGATGTCCCTCCCTAGGTAAACTCGAGTTCTCATTATACGTCCCTCTTTAGAGAAATATCAATAATAGTGAGCATTGCTTCTAACTATTCTATAGATCACAAACCACATACATCCCTGGGTGGTGCTTATGTATGATGTCAATGCATAAACAGGTTCGGTCTTTACTAACATTGTCACACCCCGCTCGAATGCGCCTAAACCAGCGGGACACTCACGGATGGGGCGTGATTGCATTATAACAATAACCGAATGCGCGGAAACATGAACAAGTACACGTCTGATTTTATTAATTTTAGAATATATTTGTACATGAAAGTTAAGGGAACATCCTACCAAAATTCCCAATGAATAATACAAAGGGTACAAAAATGTGGGCCGAAAAACCTACACCCAGTCCACCCTAATCTCCTGTGAAAAATTGAATAACAATGGGGTGAGCTACAAGCTCAGTGGGTAAAATAGTTCGTGAATATAAAAATTAATAAAATAAAATTCATAATAAAATAAAACTCATAATAAAATAAAATGCATATGTATGGATGACACCGTCTCGTATTGGTTTCATGATTGTACGACACCTGAGTTCACATACAGATGTCCTCCCTAGGAGTAGCTGGGTTCTTATTGTACGTCTCTCCTCAGGAAAGACGTTTTGGATTCATGTATAAATGTCCCTCCCCAAGAGTAGCCAGGTTCTCATTGTACGTTCCTCTCGAGAGAAATATAATGAATAGTGAGTATTGCTTCTAACCATTCTATGAATCATAAACCACATACGTCCCTAGGTGGTGCTTATGTATGATGCCAATGAATGAATAGGTCCGATCTCTACTTAACATTAGATAGGATTTGGCAACGTCTGGCGATCCTTATCAGGGTCGGTATCACTACGTGCAAGGTTAGGACATTCAGTATTACTTGTGCAAGCTGATAGCTTTCAAATAAGACCAACCAGATTAGTCTCCAGTTTGAGAGGTGAGGCACGAGGTCTACTTAAATACCAATCGTCTAGAGCAACACGAAGCCTCCCATTCACTATTTAAAGTTAATGAGGACAAGACTGAGTCTGGTTGAGCCAGATTAACCACTAATCCAGCATAGCAACAGTGTAATATATGAATTCTAAATATATAGGCATAAGTATGACAAGTATAAACATTATACGCAATAATGCAGTGTAAATGAATAGTAGACATAATGATAAATGAATGTAAACTTTAATAAAAGTTATAAGACACGCAAACCTATGTTTCGTTCCCTACCTTTAGATAAGAATTCCCTCAAGAACTGGCACCTTCCCCTGAGCAGAACAATGTTGCACCGCGAAGAGAGTCTCAAAAAAAGAAGAAAAACTCAATGAGACTGAGATAGAAGAAAAATCACAAGAGAAAGTGATTTGGTGTGAGAAATGAGGGAGAGGGGTGTGTGTGTGTGTGTGTTCCTTAAATAGGAAAAAAAGGTGCCCGAAGTTCAAATTTTTTATTTTGTGCAAACCTAGGGTATTAAAAACATTAGACAAGATTTAGCAAAGTCTGGTGATCCTTATCAGGGTCGGTATCACCACGTGCACAATTAGGACATTCAGTATTACTTGTACAACTTGATAGCTTTAAAATTAGACCAACCAAATCAGTCTCTAGCTTGAGAGGTGAGACACGAGGTTTACTTAAATACTAATTGGCTAGAGTAGCACGCCGACAAGACTGAGTCTGGTTGGGCCAGATTGACCACTAATCTAGCATCGCAACAGTATAATACATGAACTCTAAATATACAGGCATAAATATGACAGGTATGAACATTATACGCACTAATGCCGTGTGAATGAATAGTAGACATAATTATAAATGAATGTAAACTTTAATAAAAGTCATAGGACAAGCAAACCTATGTTTCGTTCCCAACCTTCAGATAATAACTCCTTCGAGAACTGGTGCCTTCACCCTGGCAGAATCGCATTGCACCGCAAAGAGAATCTCAAAACAGAGAGAGAGAGAGAGAGAAATTTTTCAACAAAATGGAAGAGTTGGATTGGTGTGAAGATGAAAAAGGATGCCTGAACCTCCAGGCAGGGTGCCCGAAGTTCAATTTTTTGTTTTTGTTTTTTGTGCAAATCCTCGGGTATTACATTCTCGAACAACATTTTGGAAATAGTCGTATTTGAACAACTACATATGTAAAGAAATTAGAGATCATTGTTGTTAATACAACATTTTAATAACAATACAGGTAAAGAAATCAATGAACATTATTAGAAATGCAACATATGACATTTTTTTCTCCATCAAAAGGTTCATGATCATAAGCAAGAGAAAACCTTTTTAAACTGTAAGTTGCACTAAAATGGTGATCCAAAACTCACCACCCAAATAAAACTACAAATTTACAAATACGTAAATTCATCAAAACAACAATAAATTAGTAAACAAAAATGAAAAAGTGAACAAAAGCCAGTTAGAAAAACATCGGATTATTCACAAGATGAACCACAAGAGAGGAGATTCAAATCCAAATCAACATGAAATTATAAACGCAAGAACAAAAACCCATCAAAGTAAACAATAGAAAAAGCAATAAGAAAAAATTAGAACAATTTGAAGTTGCAGCTAGATGGAGAAGAAGCTCGAGATCACAAAGAAGAAGCTCGAGATCACAAAGAAGCAAGAGAGTGATAAGGTGATCGTGGACAATTAAAATGCAATAATTGGTCTCACCTAAGCATACTATGAGGACAAAAAAATGGCATTGTTCCACCCTACACTCTACGCCATTAATTCATGTTATTAATGCATTTTCCTTCATTGGTATAAAACAAAAACTAAGCAGACAACAAAGACAAAAAACGTAATGTTCAACCCTATAATCTACGCTATTATGTTATTAATGCAATTCCCTTCAATGTTAAAAAAATAAATAATCAAGTATACCTAAAAGATGAGAATGGTAATGTTCCACATTAGAATTTCCATTATTCATGTAATAAATGCAATACCCTACAATGTACAAAGACAAAAATAACCCATTGCTTATTAGAAATGAAAATGTGGCACTCTAAGATGTGAAAAAAAAACTACCAATTATAATTATATTGCTCACTTACGATGTATATTTACAATTATACAACAGTATTTGTAATAAAGAGGTTATATAAATTTTATTTTCAAATGTTTTAAAAGCATTAATCTTAATTATATTGCTTATTTACGGTGCATGTTTATAATTGTTCAACAATAATTATAATAGAAAGGCTTGAGTTAATATGAGTGCTCGAGGTGATACAAAAGGTTTTAGATAATATGATTATTTGAGTTAATACATAACTTATAATAATACAAATTGCCAAAGTATAGAGTGCATGTTTTCACTACAATCTAGTAAGGTGTCTTGCAGCTAATAGAAGGAGGTTGCGGAGGAAGGCCAAGGACATAGGATCATGCATTTAGCTTAAATTGCCTTCCTCGGTATCCGTGATTATCCAAGATGTAGCTCGATTGCAGGGACGTCGTTTGCTATTCTGAACTAGACCACCCGGGTAAATGAATTTGAGCCCGTGGGATTAGTTTTACATGAATGGAAATGGGAATTTGAGCGTAATGAGCTTGACTACTTGCAACACAAGACAGAGAGGTTGACTAGAAAATCCTAACTTTACCTGTTGCTGGATTGTTAGCTTAATGCACCAATTTAAGGAAGATCTTCATTCATGGTACTCATGAGCATTTCGTGATGATGCTTCTTAGAATCTCTAATCTTAGAAATGTTCAGTTGAGAGAAGATTATTACCCGACACCCGAGGATGATATGAGTAGGGAGATGCGAGCAACTTCTTGCTGTCGATTTTATGCATTATCCCTAACTATGAAAAAAAAAAAACAATGGAATTTTGGTCGTGAAGTGTTAGTCACTAAGAGACGTCAGCCATTGATTTGAGATTGCACTTTGTTAGTGCTTTGTACAATATGGAGGTGGTTTATATGGATAGGGGAAGATATAAAGTGGTTTCGGAGGTGTATAATCACGTTTTGGACGAGCCGTTTTCATTATCTTCGCATTAATTTCTTGTATTTTTTTTCTTTAACTTGCAATTTTAGATAACTCTAGGACGACCAGGGAATGGCAAATCCAATGACAGTTCCGTTTCTAGGAGAAAAGGAAATGTTGAAAGCAAGAATGCCACCAAAGAGAAGTCGAATCAAAGCTTAGATATTTCTTAAACTTGTACCTCAATCATCTTTGTGTTCTCAATTTGGTGCAAGAAGAAGGTGAAAGAAGAAGAAGAAGAACGGAAAAAAAAAATCAGTTGAATGAAATAGATATTGCTTTAGTTTGTATGAAAAGACTAATTTAGTAAACTACCAACAATAGTATAATTTTTACCAATTGAAAACGTATAAAACTGGAAGATTAAGGAAGAAGGTAAAGCAATGACACAAAGAGATTCAAGAAAAAGATGATTAATAGTTATATGAAAAAGGAGAAAGCTTAAAGAGAATAGAGAGATGAAGAAATTAATAGAGCTGACCGGCATTTAAAGTGCGAGAAAGTCGTAGTATTATATTCACAGTGCTACCCATCGTTTTGAAATAGGATTTGGTTTTGTAAAGTGGTTTCTTCTTAATGTTAGTTTTTTTTTTTATGTTGTAACGATAAGATATTATTTGCTAAGGAATACGTTATGCAGTTCTTTGAAATAAATAATTAAGGTATAGTATGATATAGCTTTACAGCATGTGGTCGACAAATGCATCATTCGCCAATTGTAACATGGTGCGACATGGAAAGGCGACAACATATGTTGAAATGGAAAAGACATTTTACCATTTTATTTTGCAAATCGAGATGTACTCTTTCCTTACAAATTACACTGCCTAATTCTCATATTTTGATAACATGGGCTTCCACAACATTTTCCATGCTTGTATCATGCTAATAATTCTATAACCACTTGTTTTTTTTTTTTAAAGAAGAAGACAACGCCATGCCACCACATTATTATTATTTTTTTTAAAAAGTCTTTCCATTTTGCCACCAATTTGGTGTAACTAATGGCTAACAATTTTTTTACATTTGCATTAAGCAAGTTAAAATACATTACCTATTTTTTGGGTGGAAGCCTTGATTATCAATTCAATTTGGTTGGAATTCCATTATTTTTTAAAACAAATAATTAAGACCTGCAGTGTTGGCCTTTTGATGTAATATTTAAAACCATCACTTCATTTGACTTTTTTGGTTGCTTTCACTTTCTTCCTTTGGTTTGTATTTTTTTTATAGCGTTGCAATAAATGCATGAATGTTAATAACAAATAAAATTAGTAATGCCAGTTGGCCTTCTCTATTTTTATATCAAGACTTATGTTTTTTTTTATAATTTTTTTCTAGAGAATGTGGTAGCTCATTATTTAAGTCAATAGCATTTTTAATGATTTTTGAATATTGTGTTGCTCGTGGTGAGCATAGCACAAATGCCAGTAGTTTTTTGACAATTGTATAATATTTTGTGGCTCGAGTAACTTTAAACAAATTCGGTCGATGCGTGGAGATTTTGAAATGGGCCTACGTGGTTAAATATGGACATATAATACATAAGTTCATGATAAATAAGATCTAGCTTAAACGTTTAAGTACATTTTTTGGATACTCTAGTTCTTTCATCAGATTCATGGTCAATTCTGCGTTTTCCTTTGCAAGATGGTATAAGCTGATCTTTATCATCAAGCGAGCAACAAATTATTTTTTCCTAAACAGATGAATAAAACATGTACAATTTAAGTTAAATCAATCTTCATGCTTAATTGTCACTTTTAAGAAACCAAAATTACCGTCGAACACTTACATCACCAATTTTTTGCTTTCCTTTATCATATGGTGACAATTGCTCTTCTTTGATGGATGAGGTAATAAAATCTTTTTTTGCATAGATCAAAAGAAAATACTTAGTATAAACAAATATCAATTTTAATGCCAGTTAATTTTCCTAATTTCCTTGCCTACTGTTCCGCCTAGTTCTCCTGCTAGTTGCAGAGTGACTACTAGAAGAAGGCTGAGGGGCATTTTGCCGTTCTTCTAAAGTTTGCGTACAATTCGCCAAAGTTTTATAATCTTCACGCATTCAGCGACACAAGACACCACAAACTGTAGCTGTTCAAGTGGGTTAGTTGGTTGTCCCATTGGGGGAGGGTAGGCAGGTTGTCCCATTGATGGATGGTAGGCCGGTTGTCCCTTCGACAGATGATAAGTAGGTTGTCCATAGGTGGAGGGTAGGTTGTAGGCATTGTTGAAAACTGTTGGCCGGATGGTTGACCCATTGGTGGAGGGTAGTTGGTTTGATTATATGAGGATTCCTTAACTGGGACTTTTTGGAAGGCTGGATTTGCTTGAGTCAGAAAGTTTTAAAAAAGTGGACTCATCGGGATATCCTGTCTTCTGAAGTTCGATGTCGCCCAATTTTGAGGTGGTTGGTTCACTGGGAATTGTGGTGTCGGCTGGTAGGGTACCTCAGGAGTTGGAAACCTTTGAGACGTCGTATTGCCTTAGGCTAGGGGGTTCTAGAAAGGTGGATTTACCGAAACTCCCTGTTCATCTTGATTTGGCTGGGGTTGCTCAAAGTTTCCTTCTTGATTCCCAAAGATTTCTTCCTCTGTGACCCATTGATTATTGGGTTGTTCATTGTTTGGGTCGGTGTTCATTTCAGTCCTCTGACTTGCTTCATTATTTGGCGTTTCCTGTCACACCCCTCCTGGACGCGCCTAAACAGGCGGAACACTCACAGGCGGGGCACGAATACATTATAACAATTATCGAGTGTGCAACGCAATTTGAGTACAAATCTGATTTCATTAATTTCAGAATATATTTTGTACAAAATGTAATTGAGGGAACATCCTCCCAAAATCTCCCTAATAAATAAACAAGGGGTACAAAATAAGGGCCCAAACACCTCCACCCAATCCACCCTAGACTCATGTAATAATGGTTAACAACGGGGTGAGCTATTGCCTAATGGGTAAAATAGTTCGTGAATATGACAATTAATAAAGAAAACTTCATAATCAAACATCACATATACACAATATAGCATCATAAACAATACAACGTGACTTAACAAGAATGTATGCATGACACCGCCTCATAATGGTTCTGTGATCGCTCATCGCCTTGGGTTCATGTACAGATGTTCATCCCCACGTAATGTTGGGTTCACAGTGTACATCCCTCCCCTGGGGAAACATCGATAATAGTGAGGACAATTGCTCCAATAACTATTTCATGGATCACAAACCACTTACGTCCCTAGGTGGTTCTTATTTCATGTATGATGACTATGTATGTGCAGGTCCGGTCTTTACTAATATTAGACAGGGTTTGGCAATGTTTAGTGATCCTTATCAAGGTTGGCATCACCACGTGCGCTGTTAGGATGTCCAGTATCACTTATACAAGCAGAAAGCTTTTAAATAGGACCAACCAGACTAGTTTCCAAGTTCAGAGGTGGGAACACAAGGTCCCACTTAAATACCAAGTCTTCTAGAGCAGCAAGCTGCCTCCCTTTAACTATTCAAAGTTATTGAGGACAAGACTAAGTCTGGTTGAGTCAAATCGACCACTAATCCGACATAGTAACAGTGTAATATATAGACTCCAAATATTAAAGCATAACTACAACATGTATGAACATTATACGCAATAATGCAGTGTAAATGAATAATAGACATAATGATAAATGGATGAAAACTTTAATAAAAGTCATAAGGCATGCAAACCTATGTTTCGTTCCTCACCTTTAGATAAAACTTCTTTCCAAAATTGGCGCTTCTTTCGAGCATAACTGCTTCGCACCGCAAAGAGAGTCTCAAAAAGAAGAGAGAAAGTGTGTCGCTAGAAGAGGAAGAGAGAGTGAGGAAGAGTAGCGTGATAAATGAGGGGGGAGGGGGTCTTTTTATAGTAAAAGACATGCCCGAACGTTGAATTTTTTTTTTGTGTGTAAACTAGGGTTATTACACTCTACCCCCCTTAAAAGAATTTCGTCCTCGAAATCTCAGTCCATGTAGTGATGATTGCTATCTTCGTGAGATTCACCGTTTTCGTCATCATTCTCAAGATCAGGGTATTGCTGGTAAGGTCCCTGAATTATACTGTGGCCAGTGGAATCCTCGACATCATCAAACCATGAAGAACAAATGTAATCAGATTCATCCACAAAAGGCTTTGACATTTTCCTAACAGATGATGGTGTAGGGCACTGCAAGTTACAGTGTTTTAGGGGAGATAAGTTAAGGGACGGAATGCTTTTTTGTGCAGTTGCCTGAATTCGGCCGCCTGAGAATTTTGGTAGGAAATCCTGCCAAGATGAGGGCACTGGATTGTTTCGGGCAATTTTGTTACGATACATCCATACATGCTCTAGCGATAGGGATCGTTGCCACTGAGGTGATAGAGTTGGTGATGTAAAAAAATTGTGGTTTGTTTTAGAGCTTGAATGAGTTTCCAGTGGTTGCCAAGCAGGCCATGGCGTGTGTGGTTCATTACTGCCATCGGTGTTGTTTTCAGACATCTGCATGGTTATTTAAATGAAACAATATATTAAGATATTGTAAAGGAAGTTTCATAATTTCATTGATTAGTGAAATAGTACAATGTACCACATCATCAATTATTACTAGAAAACAATTCGGGGTATTTCTGTTTAATTGTTTCCTCTAGTTCCCAAGTTGTTTCCTCTACCCTGTGGTAATCCCAGAGTACTTTTACAAGTGGTATGCTATGTCACCTCAGTTCTTGAATTTTTCTATCCATAATTTGTATCGCTCTTTCCTAATATTTGTTTCCTTCTTCAACCTGAATTTTGTCCAAAGGGATGATATGTGAAGGATCAGGACGATACTTTTGAAACATGGATACATGAAAAACGTCATGAACTTTAGACATGGATAAGGGAAGGGATAGTCGATAGGCTAGTTTGCCAATACGTTCGACGATCTGAAATGGGCCAATATATGGTGGGGAGAGCTTTCCTTTGATCTTGAAGCGTTTGACATCTCTTGTAGGCTGAACTTTTAGAAAATCCAAGTCCCCCTTGTCAAATTCTAGAGGTTGTCTCCACTTGTTGGCATAGCTTTTCTGTCGACTTTGTGCTACACGAAGTCCACTCCTTTACTAGTCTGATCTTCTTAAAAGTCTCTTAAACTAGTTTTGGATCCAATTGAGGTTGATCTACCATGTCCAACCAGCATACCAAAGATCTGCAAGGGTGACCATAAAGAGCCTCGTATGGTGCCATGCCGATACTTGATTGGTAGCTGTTGTTGTATGCAAACACAGCCAAATGTAAATGTTTTTCCCATCTGTCATGAAAGTCCAATATGCAACATCGTAGCATGTCCTCTAAGATTTGGATTAAACGTTCTGACTACCCGTCGGTCTATGGGTGAATAATTGTGCTCATGGTAATCCTGGAGCTCATTCTACTCTAGAAGCTTTGCCAAAATTTTGATGTGAATCGAGGGTCTCGATAAGAGACAATCGTGAGTGGTATGCCATGGAGGCATACGATCTCTCTTTCATACAATTCGACTAGCTATCTGTGGACTTTATTGGTAAAAAGTATGCAGACTTTGTAAGTTTGTCATTGATAACCCAAATTGCAGCTTGCCTTTTATTATTTCAAGGTAAGTTCTTAACAAAATTCATTGTTATGTTTTCCTACTTTTATTCTCCAATAAGTAAAGGCTGGAGAAGTTCAGAAGGAAGTCTACGTTCTGCCTTTACTTGTTGCAAAACGAGACATCAAGCAACAAAGTCTACAATAGCCTTTTTATTCTAGAGAACCAGAATTGTCGCTTGACATGCTTGTACATTTTGTCTCACCCCGGGATGCATAACAAACCTCGAGCAATGTATTTTAGCGAGCACTTCTTTTCGAACTTCAAGATCTTTTGGTAGGAAGAAACGTTTTTTTGTAGAAAACTGCCCCGTCATCGGAAACCGACCAGTGAGGAAGGTCCTATCCGCTGGGGAGAAGTTTTTTTTCTCCATTAACATGGGGTAGTTGGCTTGAGCAGCTGAAATTTTTCGAATAAGTTCAGAGTTGGCCGATAATTGAGAGAGTCGTGATCTTCCACTCTCCTCAATGAGCTGTAAGTTAAAACTATCCATCTTCGTAGCCAACTTTCCCATTTCAAAGTTAAGAGTACAAACAACAACATAAGATTTTCTACTCAGGGCATCAGCCACAATGTTTGCCTTTTCTGGATGGTATTGGAGCTGAAAGTCATAATCTTTCAAAAATTCCAACAATCGTGTTTGGCAGAGGTTTAGGTCTCTTTGACTGTAGATGTACTTCAAGCTCTTGTGATCCGAGAAGACTCAAACCTTTCACCGTATAGGTAGTGATGCCATAAGATCAGTGCGAATATGACAGCTGTAAGTTCCAAGTCATGTTTTGGGTAATTACCCTTATGAATCTTTAGTTGCCTAGAAGCATATGCAACAACTTGGCCTTCTTACATTAGTACTGCACCTAAGCCTTGGAGAGAGGCGCCAGTGTATAGTGAAAATCCAACTCCATTTCTTGGAGTGATTAGTATTGGTGTTGTCGTGAGGTGCTTTTTCAATTCCTGAAATGATGATTCACAGGCGGGATTCCAAATGAATCGTACGTCTTTCCGAGTGAGTTTGGTCATAGATTCAGCAATCTTGGAGAATTCCTTGATGAAGCGTTTGTAGTAGCCAACCAAACCGAGGAAACTTCAAATTTGAGTAACAGTGGTAGGTTGCTTCAAGTTTAATACCGCTTCAACTTTTGAAGGATCCACTTCAATGCCATTGCCTGAAATCATATGACCAAGGAATTGAACTCTCTTCGCCCAAAATTTGCACTTACTCAACTTTGCATATAACTGATGGTTTCGTAAGGTTTGGAGAACAATCCTTATATGTATGTTATGGTCTTCCTCAGTTGAAGAATATATCAAGATATCATCTACAAAGACCACCACGAATCGGCCTAAATATTGTCTGAAAATGCGATTCATCAAATCCATGAACGTTGCAGGTCCATTTGTTAAATTGAACAGCATGACTAAGAACTCGTAATGACCGTACGGAGTTCTAAAAGCCGTTTTATTTATTTTCGACTTCCTGATCCAGAGTTGATGCTAGCCCGATCGTAAATCAATCTTAGGGAAGTATTTGACATCTCTAAGTTGGTCGAACAAGTCATCGATCCCGGGCAATGGGTATCTGTTCTTGATGGTAACCTTATTCAACTTGCGATAGTTGATGCAAAGTCGTAACGAACCATCCTTTCTGCGAACAAACAGAACTAGAACGCCCCAGGGTGATGAACTTTTTCAATTAAAGCCATAACTCTCCAATTCCTTCAAGTGTTTGTCCAACTCAACCAACTCGACATTGGACATTCTGTATGGTGGAATTGAGATGGGTCCAGTCTTTGGTATGAGTTTGATCTCAAAATCGAATTCTTGAACTTGAGGTAGACCAGGAAGGTCATTTAGAAAAATTGTTAGGAATTCATATATGACCGAGATATCGTGTACTTCAAGAGGGTATAGTAATGATGATTTATTGTCATCACCAAGGGATAGCGCTCGGAGTTGTGCCTTGAGGAGTGTGGCAGTCGAGTTGTGTATCCATTTCCTCGTTCCCTGAATTTTGACAAACATCCCAGTGGGCAAGGTTAACTGAACTTGCTTCTTCAAACAATCAATTTTAGCATTCAGTAGTGCAAGCCAATCCATGCCGATGATGATGTCAAAGTCTTCAATGTCCATCACTAGGAGATCTACATAAATTATTTGTTCTGACATTCGAAGTTCACATCTAGAACACTTCAATTTCATGTCAGTACCAGACCCTAATGGTGTTGAGACATAGATTGTGATGTTTGTGGTTCAGGTTGCAACCCCAAATGCCTTACCATGTAGAAGCTATAAAGGAGTGCGTAGCAACCGAATCAAACAAGACATGCACCATTGTATTGAACAAAGAAAATGTACCTTCGACTATAATGTTGTCTGGAAGGGGTTGTTGAGCAACGACATACACTCAACTCTGTTGCCTTTGCCCCCGGTTCTGCTGGTTCTGCCTGGGCTGGACGTTAGTAGCAGGTGGGGCTAGTTGGACTAGGACTGCAAGAATTGGCTGCCGCGATTGTGGAGGGTGGGGACAAAGGCGTTTTACATGGCCCCGTTGGCGCAGTTGTAACAAGTCAGCCTCTGATGTTGAGGCGTTTGTTGCTGGTTCTGTTGGCCATGCTGATTTTGGTGTTGTTGGCCACCACCTCTGCCATTGCCATTACGGCTGTCAACCTTGTCATTGTGGCCTTCTCTATTATGATTATGAAAACCTTGATGGCCAGGGTTAGAAGTTTCGGCCGCCGATGCAGGGCTGGGTTTTAATTAAAATAAGGTTTCTTTTTGTTTCCCTGTTGAGTGCCCTATTGGGAAAAAGTTGCAAGTCGTTTTCCCCAATTCTTTCTCTGTTCTTGCTTTGTTTTCTCTTGCTCAAAGTTCATGGTCATATTGACTAGCTCCCTATAATTCTTGAGATCCAAGATTGACAGGGCCTGTAGGATGTCTGGACGAAGGCCATTATAGAATTTCTCGGCTTTATCTCACTCAGTTGAGATGGTGGAGAGAAAGAAGACCGATAGTTCCTTGAACCTAACAACATACTCTCGGACTGTCACGCTGCCCTGGTAAAACCTGGCAAACTCCTGGCGTCTTTGCTTCTTCACTGCGCCAGGGAAGTACTCATCAATAAACAGTGATTCAAACTCCAACCAAGTCATGTCTGTTACATTGATCCTTGGGTCTTCCTTCACCGTTATCCACCAAGTGTTAGCTCTACCAACATGTTGGTACGAAGCTAGTGGAATTTTTCGACCCTCGTCGAATCCTATAGCCTTAAGAGCTTTTTTTGACTCATCAAGCCATTTTTGCGCTTCATCCGCATCAATGGTGCCAGCAAAAGTAAGGGGTTGTAGCCTTTTATACTTTGTAATCTAGTCAGCTTGGTTCTCCGACCCAGATCGTACAGGTAACTGTACGGTGACCACCTGATTCACCGCAGTCTCGCTGACAACCGCTTGTATTACTTTCATCGCTTCAATGAATTTGACGAAAAAGTGTTCCATGCACGGAGGATGACAAAAGGTGCCAGTTAAGGTGGTACTGCCTGTCCAGAAGTATTGGTAGTGTCATGCGTGGCCTGCTCTGTCCTCGGAGGCGGTTGTTCCTGATTTTATGTCTCTAGAGGTGCCTCCTATGTTGGACGGACTGCGTGTGGCTGTCCTTTTTTTCTGGTTTGAATTTTTTTTCTTACTAGCAAAGAGAAAAATAGAACTCTGCTTTAGGAAACATAGCCAAGTGTAGTGATATGATATTCTCAGCAATAAGTTCGAGAGTTCTGCAATATAAAACCACCTATTTTTCTAGGTATGGTGTAAGGTTTTGGCGAAGAATCAAAGAATCTTATGTGCCTCGTATGTTTGACCGTGGAATAAAACAAGGTTAGAGTGTTTATATAATAAGTACAAATTTTTGAAAGTATTTCAAATATTTTGGTTTTGGTTTTTGTTAACATACTTACTTTTTGAAAATCCATACGAGTCATAAAGATTCTACGATTAACCTCAGTAAATATCTTAGTCTAACATTCTATCGCATTTTTATGTGTTCAAACTCTTTTCTTTAGCCTTTTCGACTATTATCCAAATTCGTGTGTCCCATACCACATGAATTTGGTAATAAGGGTTTCAACCAAGTTAAGTCTCATGGACACGGTCTCTACAAATCATCGGGTGGAGAGGAGTTCAGTAATAGTATCGTCCAAGTTTACTCGTTCCATACCGTGTAAACCTAGTGATAATGTTAGTAATTCAACTTTCCCCAGATGTTTTCCCACACAAGGTCGTGGGTTTTCTTGCTTCTACGTTTCATTTGGTATCTTCCAATTTTGTTGTGTCTCATACCACTCCAAAGTTAGTGATACAAAAAAAAATGGTTGTAAGTCGGCCCACCAAACAAAGTCTCAAACAAAACATTTCATTTATAGAAAGAAAATATTTACAATGCCAATAATTTTCCTAATTTCCCTGCCAAATATTCCGCCTAGTTCTCTTGCTAGTTGTAGAGTGCCTATTAGAAGAAGGCTGAGGGGCGTTTTGACGTTCTTCTAAGGTTTGCATACAATTTTCCAAAGTTTTATAGTCTTCACGTATTTCAGCGATACAAGACACCACAAACTGTAACTGGTCAAGTAGGTTAGTTGGTTGTCCCCTCGGGGGAGGGTAGCTGGTTGTCCCATCGATGGATGGTTGGCCGGTTGTCTCATAGGTAGAGGGTAGGCTGTAGGCATTATTAAAAAATGTAGGCCAGATGGTTGACCCATTGGTGAAGGGTAGGTTGTAGGCATTGTTGAAAAATGTTGGCTTGATCGTTGACCCATTGGTGGAGGGTAATTGGTTTGATTATATGAGGATTCCCTAACAGGAACTTCTTGGAAGGTTGGATATGCTCGAGTCAGAAAGTTTTGAAAAAGTGGACTCATCGGGATATCCTGTCTTTCGATGTTCGGTGCTGCCCAATTTTGAGATGGTTGGTTCACCAGAAATAGTAGAGTCGGCTGGTAGGGTACCTCAAAAGTTGGAAACCTTTGAGACATCGTATTGGCTTCGGCCAAGGAGTTCCAGAAAGGTGGATTTACCGGAACTCCCTGCCCATCTTGATTTTGTTGTGGTTACGCAGTTTCCTTCTTGGTTTTCAAAGATTTCTTCCTCCGCAACATAATGATGATTAGGTTGTTTATGATTTGGGTCGGTATTCATTTCGGTCCTCTGACTTGCTTCATTATTTGTTGTTTCCCTCGTAGGAATCTTGCGTCAGCTCTTTCGTCAACTACTCTTTGTGTCATCACTAGCCCTTCCGCTATTTTTCTGTGAAGTAGCGCCAAATAATTCCTCATCGGTCACTCCTCCTTTTGTGTTGAAAGTTTTGGAATAGAAGGATACTGCAACTTCTTTAGTAATCGATATAGATGATTCATCAAAGGTATTAATGTTTGCCTCAGTCAGTATCTTCATGATTAAAGCTCCATAGCTGAGGTAATCCTTTTTTGTAGGGTTTTGGGTTATTCTTGTCCTTGTTGAACGATGATGTGAGGTAGGGAGATGGAAATTTCCTTGTCTGAGCATTATAAGACAAGGAGTTGAGCTCTTAACTTTTGGTGGTCCACCCAAAAGGGGGGTGAATTTGGTGAGATGGTCAATTTTAAATTTCTCTTCCAATAACTTAGTGATATACATAAGTGTATTGAAATTGGATTCAAAACTAGATCACAGACTAAATTGCAATCGTGAGACACATAAGATTTATAGTGGTTTGACCAAGCCTACGTCCACTACCTAATCTCCCGATTAGGATTTTCTCAATCCACTAACTGATTCTCTTACGGGTGAGAACCAAACCGTTACAACTGCCCTTTTATAGGTTAATGGCAAACCTATCCTTTCACAGGCTAAGGATGAGCCAAATATCCTTTTTTTGGAATGAGAAGAAACCCATGTTCCTTTTATAGGATGAGGAAGAACCGTTTTCCTTTTACGGGATAAGGAAGAACCGTGATCTTTTTACGGGTTAAGGAACAACCGTTTCTTTTTTACAGGTTAAGAGAAAACTTATCCTTTTACAGGTTAAGGACGCACCTATCCTTTTATGGGATTAGGATGAACCAGATTCCTACTTGCAGGTGACGATGAACCTTTTTCTCTTTTACAAGTTCAGAGATAACCTTAACATGATTTCAAACCTGAAATCATTAAGTGAACTACATTCACTTGTCCTGGTTGTTTCACTCTAGAAACACACCAGCATTACAACACAATAATGTTGGTTCTAACTGAGTAGAACACTTTTCAATTAAGCTCACTACATAACATTACAAAGATATGAAATATGAAAACATAATGCTAAGATGAAATACACTTGTAGTCCTTTACCTTTCAATGTTCGGTATTGCTCAAGTACAGTTTCGAAAAGCATGAATGATGTGATATGAAAATCAGTGTTTCTTCAAAAATAACATGTTACCAATAAACATTGACTCAAAAAATGAAGGACTAGTGTAAATTAAAGACATAGACAATTTCAAAGTAGATATAAAATATAAGTATGAAAACTTCTGGTTCAGTGATCAATAGTTAATGCAACTACTGATATAGTTCAATACAATTGTCACACTCCGCCTGGACACACCTAAGCCGACGAAACACTCACGGACGGGGTGCGAATGAATTATAACAATAATCGAGTGCGCAGGAACACAATGGAGTACAAATCCTATTATATTAATTTCAGAATGTATCTTTGTACAAAATATGATTGAGGGAACATCCTCCCAAAATCTCCCTACAATTAACAAGAGTTACAAAATGTGGGCTCAAAAACCTCCACCCAGTCCACCCTAATTTCCTAAGAAAAGTTGGATAACAACGGGTTGACCTATTGCCCAGTGGGTAAAATAGTTCATGAATATAACAATTAATAAATGAAACTTCATAATCAAATATCACAAACACATCATAGCATCATAATCAATACAACATGTATGTATGCATGACACCGTCTCATAATGGTTCCATGATTATACGTCACTTGAGTTCACGTACAGATGTTCATCCCCAGGTAAACCCGAGTTCTCATTGTACATCCCTCTCCATAGAAATATCAATAATAGTGAGCATTGCTTCTAACTATTTTTGTGGATCATAAACCACTTACGTACCTAGGTTGTGTTTATGTATGATGTCAATGCATGAGCAGGTTCGATCTTTACTAACACTAGACAGGATTTGGCAACGTCAGGTGATTCATATTAGGTCAGTATCACCATGTGTAAAGTTAGGATGTTCAGTATCACTTGTACAAGTTGATAGCTTTCAAATAAAAACAACCAAATCAGGTTCAAGCTTGAGAGGTGAGACACGAGGTCAACTTAAGTATCAATTGTCTACCGTTCACTATTTAAAGTTACTGAGGACAAGACAATGTCTGGTTGAGTCAGATTGACCACTAATCTGGCATAGTAACAGCGTCATACATGAACGTAAGTATGAGAGGTATGAACATTATACGCAATAATACAATGTAAATGAATAGTAGACAATGATAAATGAATGTAAACTTTAATAAAAGTTATAAGACACGCAAACCGATGTGTCGTTCTCCACTTTTAGATAATAACTCCTTCTAGAACTGGCGCCTTCCCTCAAGCAGAACCGCGTTGCACTGCAAAAAGAGTCTCGAAAAGAGAGTCTCAAAGAAAAAAGAGAAAAACTCAAGGAGAGTGTGAGAGAGAAATAAATCACAAAGAGAGCAAGTGATTTGGTGTGAAAAAGGGGGGCGGGCTTTCTATAGCCAAAAAGGTGCCCGAATGTTCGAGAATTGACCCAAAGTTAATTTTTTTTGTGCAAACCTGGGGTATGACACTCTACCCCCTTTAAAATGATTTCTCCTTCGAAATTTAGTCCATGTAGTGATGATTGTTGTCTGCGCGGGATTCACCGTCTTCGTCATTACTTGAAAGATAAGGGTAGTGCCTGTAAGGCCCCTAAATAGCACTATATCATCAAACTATGGAGAGCAAATGGAGTCGGATTCGTCCTCAGAAGGTTCTGACATTTGCCTCACAGATGGTGGTGTAGGGCTCTGCAAGTTGTAGTATTTCAGGGGAGGTAGGTTGAGCGGCGTAATGTTTTTTCGTGTTGTTGCCCGAATCTGACCCCCTTGCAATTTTGGTAGAAGATCTTGCCAGGATGAGAACACAATATTGTTTCGGGCAAAATTGTTACGAAAAGGCCATGCACGCTCTGGCGATAAGGATCGCTGTTTGTGAGGGGATGGAGTTGGTGATACAAAGTAGTTGTGGCTTGACTCAGGTTGAAGGAGTTGCCACAGTTTGCCAAATAGGCCATTGTGTGTGTGCATCATTACCTCCATCGATATTATTTTCAGACATCTGCATAATTATTTAAATGAAAGAATATATTAAGATATTGTAAACAAAGTTCCATCATTTTATTGATAAGTGAAAAGTATAATGTATCACATCATCAATTATTACTAGAAAACAATTCACGGTATTTTTGTTTAATTGTTAACTCTAGATCCCATGTTGCTTTCTCTACTCCATGGTGATCCTAGAGCACTTTCACAAGTGGTATGCTACTTCGCCTTAGTTCTTGAGTTTTTCTATACAGAATCTATATTGCTCTCTCCTGATACTTGTTTCTTTCCTCAACCCGAACCTCGATTAGAGGGATGATATGTGAAGGATCAGGATGATACTCTCGAAGCATGGATATGTGAAAAATGTCATGAACGTTAGACATAGACGATGGAAGGGATAGATGATAAGCAAGTTTGCCAATACATTCAATGATCTGAAATGGACCAATATATCGTGGGGAGAGCTTTCCTTTGATCCCAAAGTGTTTGACACCTCTTGTAGGCTGAACTTTTAGAAAAACCAAGTCCCCCTTGTCAAATTCTAGAGGTTGTCTTTGCTTGTTAGCATAGCTCTTCTGGCAACTTTGTGCAATACAAAGTCATTCATTTACTAGTGTGATCTTCTCAAAAGTCTCTTGATCAAGTTCAGGCCCAAACTACGATCGATTTGCCATATTTAACCAGCATACCAGAGATCTGCAAGGGCGATCATAGACAGCCTCGTACGGTGCCATGCCAATACTGGTTTGGTAGTTGTTGTATTCAAACTTACCCAAATGTAAGTGCTTTGCCCGTCTGTCAGGAAAATACAAAATGCAGCATTGCAACATATCCTCTAAGATCTGGATAAGACGATCTGACTGCCCATCAGTCTGAGGGTGAAGGTTGTGCTCATAGTGATCCTGAAGCCCATCCTACTCTAGAAGCTCTGCCAAAATTTTGATGTGAATCGAGGGTCTCGAACAAAGACGATCGTGAGCGGTATGCCATGGAGGCATACGATCTCTCTTTCATACAATTAGGCAAGCTTCGCGGGGTTATCCGTGAACTTTATTGGCAAAAAGTGTGCAGACTTTGTAAGTTTGTTAATGATAACCCAGATTGCATCTTTCCATTTCTTATTTCGAGGCAAGGCTGTAACAAAATCCATTGCAATGTTCTCCCAGTTCCATTCTCCAATAGGTAAAGGCTGGAGAAGTCTAGAGGGAAGTCTGCCTTCTGCCTTTACTTGCTGGCAAATGAGTCATCGAGCAAAGAAGTCTGCAATCGCCTTCTTCATTCCAGAAAACTAAAATTGTCGCTAAACATCCTTGTACATCTTGTCTCCCCCAGGATGAATAGCGAACCTCGAATAGTGCATTTCAGTGAGCACTTCTTTCCGAACCTCAGGATCATTTCAGCAGACAGAGACCTTTTTTGTTGAAATGGCCCCGTTTTCAGAGACCGACCAGTGAGGAAGGTCCTATCCACTGAGTAGAAGTTCTCATTTCTCCATTAACATAGGGTCGTTGTCCTGAGCTGCTGAAATCTTTCGAACCAGCTTAAAATTGGCTGATAATTGAGAGAGTCGTGATCTTCCTCCCTCCTCAATCAGTTGTAGGTTAAAATTCTCCATTTCTATAGCCAACTTCCCTGTTTCAAAGTTAAGAGTGCAAGCAACATAAGGTTTTTTACTCAGGGCATCTGCGACAACATTGGCCTTACCGGGATGGTACTGGAGTTGAAAGTCATAATCTTTCAAGAATTTCATCCATCATCTTTGGCGAAAGTTTAGGTCTCTCTGAGTGTAGATGTACTTAAGACTCTTGTGATCTGAGAAGACCTCAAACCGTTCACCGTATAGGTAATGACACCATTAGTTCAGTGAAAATACAACAGTTGCAAGTTCCAAATCATGGGTTGGGTAATTACCTTCATGAATCTTCAGTTGCCTCGAAGCATATGCAACAACTTGGCCTTCTTGCATTAGTACTGAACCTAAGCCTTGGAGAGAGGCGTCGGTGTATAGTGAAAACCCAACTCCATTTTGTTGAATGATTAGTACTGGTGCTGTTGTGAGGAGCTTCTTCAATTCCTAAAATAACGATTCACAGGCGGGATTCCAGATGAATCGAATGTCTTTCCGAGTGAGGTTGGTCATAGGTTCAGCAATCTTTGAGAAATCATTGATGAAGCATTTGTAGCAACCAACCAAACTAAGAAAACTCTGTATTTTAGTAACAGTGGTAGGCTGCTTCCAGTTTCAAATCGCTTCAACCTTTGAAGGATCCACCTCAATCGCTTCGCCCTAATTTGCACTTAATCAACTTTGCATGCAATTGGTGGCTTCTCAAGGTCTGGAGGACAATCCTCAGATGTATCTTATGGTCTTCCTCAGTTGAGGAACATATCAAGATATCATCCACAAATACCACCACAAATCGGTCTAAGTATAACCTGAAGATGTTGTTCATCAAATTCATGAACGTTGCAGATGCATTTGTTAGACTGAATGACATGACCAAGAACTCGTAATGATCGTACCAAGTTTTGAATGCCGACTTGATAATGTCCGACTCTCTGATCCGGAGTTGATGATAACCGGATTGTAAATCAATCTTAGAGAAGTATTTGGCATCTCTAAGTTTGTCGAACAAGTCATCGATCTTGGGTGGTGGATATCTGGTCTTGATGGTGACATTATTCAACTTGCGATAGTCGATGCAAAGTCGTAACGAACCATTTTTTTGCGAACAAACATAATTGGAGCTCCCCAGGGTGATGAACTTTTCCTGATGAAGCCATTACTCTCCAATTCCTTCAGTTTCCTGTCCAACTCAACCAACTCGACATTGGACATTCGCCATGGTGGAATTGGGATAGGCCTGGTCCTAGGTATGAGTTTGATCTGAAAATTGAATTTTCTAACTGGAGGTAGACCAGGAAGGTCATTTAGAAAATCGTTTGGAATTCAGATATTACCGGGCATCATGTATTTCGAGAGGGTACAGTGTCGGTGATTCATTGTCATCACCCTGGGATAGAGCTCGAAGCTGTGCCTTGAGAAGTGCAACAGTTGAGTTGTGTATCCATTTCCTCGTTTCCTGAATCTTGACAAACTCCCCAGTAGGCAAGGATAACTGAACTTGCTTCTTCAAACAATCGATCTTTGCATTCAGTGGTGTGAGCCTGTCCATGCTGCAGGTGATGTCGAAGTCTTCAATGTCCATCACAAAGAGATCTGAATATATTATTTGTTTTGACATTCGAAGCTCACGTCGAGAACACTGCAAATTCACGTCAGTACCAGATCCTAATGGTGATGTGACATGGGTTGTGATGTCTGTGGGTTCAGGATGCAGTTCCAAATGCCTTACCAATGCATAAGATATAAAAGAGTATGTGGCACCTGAATCAAAAAAGACATGCACCATTGTATTGAACAAGGGAAATGTACTTTCAACTACATTGTTGTCTGTGAGGGGTTGCTGAGCAATAGCAAATGCTCTACCCTGGTTCCGTTGCCCATGGTTCTGTTGGTTCTGCTTAAGTTGGGCATTAGCAACAGGTGGGGCTTGTTAGACTGGAACAACCAGAATAGGTTGCTGTGGTTATTGATGGTGGGGGCATGTATTTCTTGCATGGCGCTTGTTGCCGGTTCTGATGGCCATGCTGATTGTGGTGCTGACCACCACCCCTGCCATTGTCGTTTCGACGGCCACCCCTTCCATTGTGACCTCCTCGGCCATGATTGCAAAAACCCTAATGGCTAGGGTTTGACGGTTCAACCGGAGGTGTCGTGGCCTCATTATTCTTAATAGGGGCTGGGAGGGTTGGGTTTTGATTATAGTAAGGCTTCTTCTTGTTTCCCTGCTGCGTGCCCTGTTGGGAAAATATTGCAGGTCGTTGTCCTCTATTCATTCTCTGCTCCTGCTCAAACCTCATGGCCTTGTCAACGACCTCCCTATAAATCTTGAGATCCAAGATCGACAGGGTTTGTCAGATGTCAGGACGAAGGCTGTTGTAGGATTTTTTGGTCTTATCTTGCTCCGTTGAGATGGTGGAGAAGACTGGACCGATAATTCTTTGAACCTGACAGCATAATCTCTGACTGTCATGCTTCCCTGGTATAACGAGGTGAATTCCTACCACTTCTGCCTCTTCACAAGGCCGGGAAAGTACTCATCGATGAACAATAACTCGATTTGCTGCCAAATCATGTCTGCTACATTGGTCCTCGGGTATTCCTTCATTGTTATCCATCATGTATGTACTCCACCAACAAGTTGGTAGGACGCAAGTGGAATCTTTAGACCCTCTTCGACTCTCATCGCCTCGAGAGCCTTCTTTAACTCATCAAGCCATTCCTGCACCTCCTCCGCATCAATGGTGACAACAAAAGTAAGGGGTTGTAGCCTCTTGTACCTCGTGTTCTGGTTGGTTTGGCTCTCCGAACCAGATCGTACAAGTGCTTGTACATTCACTACTTGGTTGGTCGTAGTCTCACGAACGGCCATTTGAACATTTACCTTCATCGCCTTGATAAATCCGACAAAAAAGACTTCCATGCTCGAAAGCATGACAAATGTGTCAAACTAATTATGCTCATGTCCCTTACGAGAATATGTCCCTATTATGAAAGATTTTGATGATTACAAAACTACATTATGTTCATGATATTACTACACATATAGCATATTTAATCTTACTTGAAGATATCAAATATTCATTGATGCATTGCTAACGTATTAAAAGATCTTCTTGAAGACCATGATTGTTTGAATATGTTTATTTGTATGATTAGATTATGATAGGTTGTAGGACCTTCTTTGCCATGTGATTTAGCAATATGCATGCCTGCATGTTTTAATCGATTGGTTGCATGTATTTAATCCGGTTATTTTATGTTTTATCGTGCTTTAATCGAGAAATCAAAAATCGTTTTTATAAAGTCTTTCAGGACGCTAATGTTTTAGCAGTGCTCTCCTGGACTTGATAAGTCAGGACGTTGATAAAATGTTAGGGCGCTCAAGGTTGAATTGATCTGATTAATAAGCACACTTACTTGTTAGTAGCGACTTTTCGCTTATCAACCTTTGAGAATGTCAGGACGTTGACTTAATTTCAGCTCACTGAAAGACTTTCTTTTATCTTTAAGTGATTTTTATCTTTAAGGACGCTGATAAGTTATAAGTTGAATGAATTATCAGGATGCTACTTGTATAGGAGCACCCTCATCTTTAGAATCAACTTAAGTAACTTTCAGGACGCTCACCGTCCGTCAGCGCGCTTAAACATTGTTTTAAAACTGCTTTTAATAGGTCATGACGCTTATTCTTGAGTAGCACCCTCATATATTTTGCGTTTTAAAACAAAGTAGGCCGCTTACTGCAAAGTAATGCCCTCATGCTTTAAGTCGTTTAATTGTCAAAGCAAGTCAGGACGCTTACTAGCCCGCACTTCATTGTTCAGTAGGACGCTAATGTTCTATGAGCGCCCTCGAAGGAACAAAGCTAAAGAAAAGATATTTTTGTTGTTCTGACTTTACTGCCATTTTTGTTAACCTTTTTCAGAAACGTACGAATACTTTTCAAAACTTTTCAGAATTGTACAACTTTTCAGAACTTTTTAAAACGTTCCAAAACTTTGTCAGAACATTCCTCTTTCATGAAAGGATCAGATTATTCAGGTGCTATCGTCGTAATATGCACTAAGCTGAATCAATCCATTTGTAGAAAGAATGTTAATATCATATTTGAAATAACTTAGAGCGCCAAAATTACCAAGTCCATTGCGCCTCTGTTATTCCTATATATATTTGTTGCCTTAGAGCAGAAAAAAGAACTAATGAAATACGAAATCGATATTCCTTCAAAACGTATTGACAGTTTTCTTTTACGTCAAAACACTTTTTGAAAGTTAGTCTTCTTTCACTTGTGTTTGATCTTATGATCTTTTGAAAGAAAAACTTCAAGTCTTCTAGGTTGATCGATCTTTTTCTTCTTCATTATTTCAAAAACCTATTAACGAAGACAAAAGCTATTTGAACTTGTTCTCAGCATAAACTTCATCATACAT
The DNA here is from genome assembly GCA_035771175.1 of Paratinospora sagittata. Classification (NCBI taxonomy): domain Eukaryota; kingdom Viridiplantae; phylum Streptophyta; class Magnoliopsida; order Ranunculales; family Menispermaceae; genus Paratinospora; species Paratinospora sagittata. Next base: position 22,314,925 of record CM069599.1, read on the forward strand.
ATTTCGTTGAATCTGTGGCAATAGAAGGTTCAATCCAAAGCGTTGTAAGTATCACTTTGATTCTGAGTAAAGGGAATCATATCTCATTTTGTAATCATATTGTAGTGATGGGTAAGTCACTGAGTCAAAACAAGTGTTACTCAAAGTTGTAAGCGGTCTTCTCACACCAGTAAGTTGAGAATAGGTTTTTTCTCTCACCTGTAAGTAGAGAAGCGATTCTCTCACACCCGTAAGCTGAGAAAGTGTTCCGGTTTGATCTTCACCCGTAAGAAGGTTCATAGTGGAGTTTGAACAAATCCTAATTGAGGAGGTTAAGTAGTGGATGTAGGCGCGGCCGAACAACTATAAATCTTGCTTGCATTGTCCCATTTACAATTACTATATCTCATTGTTATACTTTGTTTAATATGCTTTCATTATTTCGCACAATTTAAAGAAAGGTTAAAATATGCTAAGCGTCCAATTCACCCCCCCTCTTGGACATATTTGGGCCAACAAAAGGATGTGGGCTGAGGTGGCATTGCCTGTTCAGACCTAATGGCAGTGTCATGTGTGGCCTGCGCTGTTCTCGGAGGCCGCGGTTCCTAATCTTGAACTACAGGAGGTGCCTCCTCTGCTGGACGGACTGTGCGTGGCTTCCCTCTCTTCCTGGTTTTCATTTTCTCACTAGCAAGGAGAAAATAAAACCATGATTTAAGAATTGTATCCAAGTATAATGTTATGATATTCTCAGCAATAAGTTCGAGAGTACAACAATATAAAACCACCTATTTTTTTAAGTATGGTGTAAGGTTTTTGTTGAGGAATGAAAGAATCTTATGTACCTCGTATGTTTGGCCATTGTTTAAAACAAGGTTAGAGTGTTCATATAATAAGTATACGACTTTGCAAGTATTTCAAATGTTTTGGTTCTGGTTTTGTGAACATACATATATATTTCTTTGAAAATCCATACGAGTCATAGAAATTATGAGATTATCCTCGATAAATATCCTAATCTAACGTTCTATCGCAATCTTATGTATTCAAACTCTTTCGCTTAGTCTTTTCGATTATTATCTAAATTCGTGTGTCTCATACCATGTAAATTTGGAAATAAGGGTTTCAACCAAGTTAAGTTGTATGAACATGGTCTCTATAAAACATCGGCTGGAGAAGGGTTCACTAATAGTATCGTCTAAATTTATTCGTCCCATACCGTGTAAACTTAGTGATAATGTTAATAATACAACTTTCCCCAAATGTTTCTTTTCACACAAGGTCATGGATTTTCTTACTTCGACGTTTTATTTAGTATCTTCCAATTTTGTTGTGTCCCATACCACTCCAATGTTAGTGATACAAAAGAAAGAATGGTTGTAAGTCGGCCCACCAAACATAGTCTCAAACAAACATTTCATTCATAAAAAGAAAATAATTACAATGCCAGTAATCATTCCTAATTTTCTCGCCTACTACTGCTTCTCCTAGACCTCCTGTTAGTTACATAACGACTACCAGAAGAACGTTGAGAAGATGTTCGCTCTTCTACTATGCCTTGCACACATGTTATCAAAGCATTCTGGGTCTTCTGCATCTGAGCAAGACTAGATACACTCAAATTTAACTGGTCAAATGGATTTTTCGGTTGTCCCATTGATGGTTGGTAGGTTGTCTGTCCCATAGGTGGAGGATAGACTGTAGGCATTGGTGGAAAATGTTGGCCCTATGGTTGACTCATAGGTGGAGGGTAGTTAGTTTGATTATATGAAGACTCCCTAATTGGGACTTCTTGGACGGTTGGATATGCTTGAGTGGGAACATTTTGAAATAGTGGACTCATCGGGATATCTTGTCTTTCAAGGTTTGATGTCGTCCAATTTTGTTGCAGTTGGTTAACATGAACTTGTGGAACTGGATGACATGGTACCTCAGGAGTTAGAAACCTTTGGTACGTCATATGGCCTTGGGTTGGGAGGTTCCAGGAAGGTGGATTCGTCGGAACTCCCTGTCCATTCTGATTTGTTTGTGGTTGACCCAGGTTGCCAAAGAGATCATCCTCGGAGAATAGATGATCGGGTTGACCATTATTTGGGGTTGGGTCTGTTTTTGTGTTCTGGTTTGGTTTATTAACTGGTGCTTCCCTAATTGGAATCTTGTGCCTAATTTTTGGTTGACAATGTCCATCATTATCTCTAGTTCTTTCGCTACCTTCCCCAGAAGTCACGCCAAATATTTCTTCGTCAGTCACCCTTCTTCTTGAGACCAAAGTCTTTGAGATGGAGCATACTGTAACAACATTAGTGATTTGTTTCGAAGATTCATCAAAAGTATTGATGTTTGCCTCCCAAAGCATCCTCATGATCAAGACTCCGTAGCCGAGGAGTTCCTTCTTTGTGTGGTTTTGAATTACCCGCAACATTTGCTGGATGATAATGTGAGGTAGGGAGACAAAAATTCTTTTTTCTAAGCAGTATAGTACAAGAAGTTGAGCACTTATCATAGATCCTCTAGTCACCAATTCCGACAAGATGGTGTCGAATACGATCTTCCCAAGACCGGCAAGAGGTGGTTTAAGGAGATTATTTGGGAGGTGGGCGTACGTCATTTGGGTGTACGGCTTGTCGGCAAGGAAATTGAACAACTGCTCGCGATCTCTACAACCATCTAGGGTTCGTGTGGATCAATGATCTTTACTCCTATTGGGATTTCCATAAGTTGTGAAATAATTTCGACGCTAATAGAAGTCTTTATTCCCTTGATCATTGTCTCCAAGACAGGGCTGATCCCATCTTCTTGAAGTCTCACGCAATTTATAGATTCGTAAAATGACTTCACCAAGTTGAAAGAGACGTAACCCTCAACTTTTGTTATATTTAACCACCCCAGCTTTGAGATTTTGTTGTGAAGGATAGGATGGAGGCGAAGATCTCTATTGTCGATACTCCTCATAGTCATAACCTCCCGTTTAGAAAGTTCCGTAAGTCTTGTGGAAATTGGCTCCCGACTACTGAAAGTCGTTTCTTCACTTGAGGCCATTTATTTTTCTAAAAGGAAGATAAAACTTGTGAAATACACAAAATATATTCCTAACATCTTTAAGATTTATGCCTTATTCGTTGGACAATATTTTCTATTTTTCCTTTTGATATTTATGTCATCAATGAATCAAAAATTTTCATTAGCAACAAGCTATATATATATCTCGTATATACATATATATATATATATATATATATATATATATGTAAACTATATATTTATCTAGATATATATATAATATAAATATTAACTATATATAATTCATATATATATATAGTTCTAAAGATATATTAATCCAATATAAATTTTCTCCTCCTAATTGGTGGACTTGGGCGGGCCGTGAACCTTTCTCTCTGATACCATTAAATGTCACACCCCCTCGGACTCGTCAAAACTACCAGTGTGTGCAGGAACATAATGGAGTACAAATCTGATTATATTAATTTCAGAATGTATCTTTGTATAAAATATAATTGAGGGAACATCCTCCCAAAATCTCCCTATAATTAACAAGGGTTACAAAATGTGGGCCCAAAAACCTCCACCCAGTCCACCCTATTCTCCTGAGAAAAATTGGATAACAACGGGGTGAGCTATTGCTCAATGGGTAAAATAGTTCGTGAATATAAAAATTAATAAAGGAAACTTCATAATCAAATATCACATAAACACATCATAACATCATAATCAATACAACATGTATGTATGCATGACACCGTTTCGTAATGGTTCCTTGATTGTACGTCGTCTGAGTTCACGTACAAATGTCCATCCCTAGGTAAAGTTGGGTTCTCATAGTACGTCCCTCGTCAGGAACTACGCCTTGGATTCACTTATATATGTCCATCCCCAAGGAAAGTCGAGTTCTTATTGTACGTCCCTCTCCAGAGAAATATCAATAATAGTGAGCATTGCTTCTAACTAATTTTGTGAATCATAAACCACTTACGTACCTAGGTGGTGTTTTTGTATGATGCCAATGCATGAGGAGGTCCGGTCTTTACTAACACTAGACAAGATTTGGCAACGTCTGGTGATTCTTATCAGGTCAGTATCACCACGTGTAAAGTTAGGACGTTCAGTATCACTTGTACAAGATGATAGCTTTCAAATAAGACCAACCAGATCAAGCTCCAGTTTGAGAGGTGAGACACGAGGTTTACTTAAGTATCAATCGTCTAGAGCAACGCGCTGCCTCCTGTTCACTATTTAAAGTTATTGAGGACAAGACAATGTCTGGTTGAGTCAGATTGACCACTAATCCGGTATAGTAACAGTGTAATACATAAACTCCAAATATACAGGCATAAGTATGACAAGTATGAACATTATACGAAATAATGCAGTGTAAATGAATAGTAGTCATAATAATAAATGAATGTAAACTTTAAAAAGTTATAAGACACGCAAACCTTTGTTTCGTTCCCCACTTTCAGATAATAACTCCTTCTAGAATTGGCACCTTCCCCTGAGCAGAACCACTTTTCACCACGAAGAGAGTCTCAAAGAGAGAAGAGAAAAACTCAAGGAGAGTGAGAGAGAGATCGAAATCACAAAGAGGGCAAGTGATTTGGTGTTAAAATAACCAAATGAGAGGGGGGGCTTTTTATAGCCAAAAAGGTGCCAGAACCTTCAGGCGGGCTACCCGAAGTTCAAATTTCTTTTTTTTTATGCAAACATAGGGTATTACAATAGTACTTAAGATATAAAATCAAGTACAATTGTATTTCTCATGAACTATATCTCAAATTCTATCTTCAGCAAGAATAATACCAAGTATGAATCAATGCTAAGAATTTGAGTTGATACCAGATCAAATAGATTTTCAAATATAGAATGAAAATAAGCTCAGTATGAAAATCATTTGAAGACGTAAAGGTATCAGTGGAAATACTTTGAAAGTTTAGAAAATGAAAAACATTTTGACAGACTAACTTTCAAAAAGTATTGGCACAATACAAAATGATTGGCAAGTTGTTTGGTCCTAAGTGCTGATATTTATAGACTTAGTAGGACACAGCCGTTAAATATTTGAAGTTCAAATAATATGAATGTGTACACACAACGGCTAGAATGTTATATGAAAATGGCAACTATAATTTTCACTAACATTTTGGTTCTTTCTAGATTTCATGTTAAAGGAAAGTTTTAGAAAAACTTAGTTCATGTATCAGAGAAGATCTCTGATACGTCTGAAAAAGACTCTGTGCAAAGGTTCGTTCTGGAAAAGTAAACTGATGCAATGTACTTGTTCAAACATTGACGGTTGTTGAATTAGCGTCCTGATTTCGTAATCAGTGTCTCGACGCACAATATCAACTTTTTCGTTTTGGTTTCTTGAGGGCGCTAATTAAGTATAAGCGTCCTGTAGAACACTTAAGTGAGGGCGTTACTAACTCGTAAGCGTCCTGACTTACTTTGACACTTAAACAACTTAACCTTGAGGGCGCTAATGCAAAGTTAGTGTCCTACTATGTTTTAAAACAAGTAAGTGCATGAGGGCACTACTTTCAGAGTAAGCGTCCTACAAGTTTAAAACATAAGACATAATACGAGGGCACTACAACAATGTAAGCATCCTACTAGTTAAGAATATTTAAAACCAAACACCAACACGCTAAAGGACAATCAGCATCCTGAAAGTTTCTAAGTTGATTCCCAAAGGTGAGGGCACTCCTATCTAGGTAGCGTCATGATAGATTATTCAAATTATAACTATCAGCGTCCTCAAAGATACATTCTTTGAAGAACTTAAGTAATTTTTCAGTGAGCTGATGTTTAATCAACGTCCTGACAAATTCAAAGGTTGACTAAAAGGGAGGCCGCTATTATACTAGTAAGCGTCATAATAAATCAATTTGATTCAACCTTGAACGTTATCAGTGTCCTAATGAGTCATCAGCGTCCTGACTTAACAAGTTTAGAAGACCGCTGCTAAGTTATTAGCGTCCTGAAAGACTCTTTAAAAATAATTTTGACTCGTGATTAAATAATCGATATATAAAATTAAATCATTTGAAATACCGTAAAACGTAAAATCAAAACATGTAAGTATGCAAGTGGTTTGTGCATGGTTTTGGAAAATGTTTGAGCAATAACGATTAGAGAAAGATATACCTTAAACACTTTGTGTATTTCTCATTTTTCATAATTGTTAAATCCAACTCTTCACTTTGAGTTGAATGTCTTGAACGTTGATCGAAAGATGAAGACTTGAAGCTTGATCGAATCGTTCGAGTGAAGTGATCTTGACATCCAGATATGATCGTTGAGGTCCTTTTGGTTGAATCGACCTTGACCGTTGGATATGTCTTTGAGTTCTTTGATCGAGTCGTTCCTTGGTTTTTTGCTTTTCTTAGATGCTGGGATGAGATTTTGATAATCACTTGTTAGCACTGAAAAGTTGTTTGTTTGTGATCATCAAAATATACTTTTCCAAAATATATTTAGGAACAATCTAAGTGATGAACCGTATAGGTTAACATTGACATTGTACCTCTGCTTACCACTATAGGCAAGATGTTATCAACAACAACCTTCCCAAGGCCTGCAAGGGTTGGTTTTAAGAGATTATTTGGGAGGTGGGCGTATGTCTTTTCGATGTACGCCTTATGAGTGAGGGAGTTGAATAGTTTTTCCTTTGATTCAGCGATCTCTACAACAGTCTAAGGTTCATGTGGGTCGACGATATTATTTCCAATTGGGATTTTCATTAGTCGAGAAATAGTTTCGACGCTAACAGAAATCTTTACTCCCCTAATCATTGTTTCCAAGACAGGGCTGATTCCTTCATCCTGGAGTCCCACAAATATTCATGTTGTTGTAAAACGCCCTAGTCAAGTGGAGAGAGACAAAACCCTCAACATTAGTTATATTCAACCATCCTAGCTTTGCAAGTTTGATGTGAAGGAAAGGACAGAACACCACTCTCCGTTTGTAAAGTTCCGTAAGTCTTGTGGAAACTTATTCCCGACTACTGGAAGTCGTTCCTTCAGTAAAGGCCATTATCTTGATGAAAGGAAGATAAAACTTGTGAAGTACACAAAAATATATTCCTAACATTTTTAAGATTTATGTCGTGTCCGTTGGACAATATTTTCTATTTTCCTCTTAATGTTTATGCCAGCATTTCATCTAAAATTTTTCATTAGCCACAGATTATATATATATATCTAATATAAATCTTAACTATATATATATATATATAGATATAGTTATAAAGATATATACATCTAATATAAATTTTTCTTCTCCTAAGTGGTGGATTTGGGCAGGCCGTGGACCTCTCGCTCTGATACCATTAAATATTTAATGGTCCTCACTGACACTCATGCGTGTCCAACGACCGTGACCTACAAAGTCACATGGCACATGAGAGTACCTCAAAAAATGTTTTACGGTTAACCTCTCGACTAACACCAACCCCACTGGTGGCAAGTCATATGGACATGTTAGGGTAAGAGTCAGTGCTCTGCCACCCTCACATCGTGTGAACCCCTGATCATGATTCCAATTCGCCTTCTCGATAACATGCTCTAATACCATTTAATGTCACACCCTGCCCAGACACGGCTAAACCGGCGGAACACTCACAGGCGGGGCACGAATGCATTATAACAGTTACCAAGTATACATATACAAAATCTGAGCACAAATCTGATTTCATTAATTTTAGAATGTATTTTGTACAAAATGTAATTGAGGGAACATCCTCCCAAAATCTCCTTAATAAATAAAAAATGGGTACAAAATGAGGGCCCAAACACCTCTACCCAATCCACCCTAGACCCCTGTAAAAATGGTTAACAACGAGGTGAGTTATTGCCCAGTGGGTAATATAGTTCGTGAATATGACAATTAATAAAGAAGACTTCATAATCAATCATCACATATACACAACATAGCCTCATAAACAGTACAATGTGACTTAACAAGAATGTATGCATGACACCATCTCGAAATGGTTCTGTGATTGCTCATCGCCCTGGGTTCATGTACAGATGTCCATCCCCACGTAATCCTGGGTTCACATTGTACATCCCTCCCCAGGGGAAACATCGATAATAGTGAACACAATTGCTCCAATAATTATTCTATAGATCACAAACCACTTACGACCCTAGGTGGTTCTTATTTCATGTATGATGACTATGTGTGTGCAGATCTGGTCTTTACTAATATTAAATAGGGTTTGACAACGTCTGGTGATCCTTATCAGGGTCGGCATCACCACATGCGTTGTTAGGATGTCCAGTATCACTTATACGAGCAAATAGCTTTCAAATATGACAAACCAGACTAGTCTCCAGGCTCCAGGTTAAGAGGTGGGAACACAAGGTCCCGCTTAAATACAAAGTCTTCTAGAGCAGCAAATTGCCTCTCGTTCACTATTCAAAGTTACAGAAGACAAGACTAAGTCTAGAGTAGTCAAATTGACCACTAATCCGACGTAGTAACAATGTAATACATAGACTCCAAATATTAAAGCATAACTACGACATGTATGAACATTATATGCAATAATGTAGTGTAAATGAACAATAGACATAATGATAAATGAATGAAAACTTTAATAAAAGTCATAAGACACACAAACCTATTTCCCCACCTTCAGACAAAACATCTTTCCAAAACTGGCGCTTCTTCCGAGCAGAACCACTTCTAAGAGAGAGTCTCAAAAAAAGGAGAGAGTGAGTGTCTCTTGAAGAAGAAGAGAGTGAGGAGTGGTGTGAGAAATGAGGGGGGAGAGGCTCTTTTTATAGAAAAAGACATGCCTGAAGGTTCGGGCTTTGTCCCTAACGTTCGGGATTCTGCCCCAAAGTTCGAGTTTGTGCAGGAATCTTGCGCTGGCTCTTTCGTCGACTACACTCTGTGTCATCACTAGCCCTTCCATTATTTTTCTCTAACGTAGCGCCAAATAATTCCTCATCGGTCACTCCTCCTTTTGTGTTGAAAGTTTTGGAATAGGAGGATATTGCAAAATCTTTATCGGTACAGATGATTCATCAAAGGAATTAATGTTTGCCTCGGTAAGTATCTTCATGATTAAAGCTTCGTAGTCGAGGTATTCCTTTTTTGTAAGGTTTTGGGTTATTCTTGCCATTTGTTGGACGATGATGTGAGGTGGGGAGATGGGGATTTCCTTTTCTAAGCAGTATAGGACAAGGAGTTGAGCTCTTGACATTGTACCACAACTCACCATTTCAGGCAAGATGTTATCAACTACAACCTTCCCAAGGCCTGCAAGGGTTGGTTTTAAGAAATTATTTAAGAGGCAGGCGTATGTCTTTTCGATTTATGCATTCAGGGTAAGTGAGTTGAATAGTTTTTCCTTTGATTCAGCGATCTCTACAATAGTCTGAGGTTCATGTGGATCAACGATCTTGTTTCCAATTGGGATTTCCATTAGTTGAGAAATAGTTTCGATGCTGATAGAAATTTTTACTCCCCTGCCAAGACATGGCTAATTACTTCTTCCTGGAGTCCCACAATATTCATGTTACCGTAAAATGCCCTTGTCAAGTTGAGGGAGACAAAACCCTCAACATTAGTTATATTCAGCCACCCCAGCTTTGTGAGTTAGTTATATTCAGCCACCTCAACATTAGTGATCTCAAAGGGAATTGTAGGTTTTCCAAGACAATACAATGACCCTAGGTTGCAATTTTCCTAATCCAATTTAATATCCCATTTTCCAAGTGTTAGATATCAAATCTAAGGTCATCCAAAATGTGTCCAGTAATTTGAAAGTATTAAGAGTTTGATATTGCAAATAAACCCAAATAATGAATCAAAAACATGTAAAGAATAATCAAACCATAAGATTCAACATAGATCAATTAAACCTCTAGATTAGAAATTCAGCTCTTAATCATGTTCAAGAATACAAGAGAGAGATTCAAGAGAGAAGACATGAATACTAGAAGAACTGAATGGAAAAACCCCCTTTAGAGTTGTTTTTCGTTGGTCCACCCAAGAGAGGGGTGAATTGGGTGTGATGGTCAACTTTAAATTTCTCTTCCAATAACTTAGTGATATACATGAGTGTCTTGGAATGGAACGCATAAACTGAACTTAGACTAAATCGCAACACGTGAAACACAGTAAGATTTATAGTGGTTCGGCCAAGCCTACGTCCACTACCTAATCTCCCGATTAGGATTTTCTCAATCTACTAACTGATTTTCTTACAGGTGAGAACCAAATCGTTACAACTGCCTTTTTACAGGTTAAAGGAAAACCTATCCTTTTACAGGCTAAGGATGAACCGTATTTCTTTTTTTTGAGATGAGGAAAAACCCATGTTCTTTTTACCGGATAAGGAAGAACTGTTTTCCTTTTGCGAGATAAGGAAGAACCATTTCTCTTTTATAGGTTAAAAGATAACCTTAACATGATTTCAATCCTGAAATCATTAAGTGAACTACATTCACTTGTCCTGGTTGTTTCAATCCAGAAACACACCAGCATTACAACACAGATAATGTTGGTTCTAACTGAGTAAAACACTTTACAATTAAGCTCAGTACATAGCATTACAAAGATGTATAAATTGAAATACGTAATGCTAAGAGGAAATACACTTATAGTCCTTTACCTTTCAATGTTCGGTATTGCTCAAGTGCAGTTTCAAAAAGCATGAATGATGTGATATGAAAATCAGTGCTTCTTCAAAAATAATATAATACCAATGAAACATTAACGTAAAAAATGAAGAACCAGTGTAAAACATGGACACAGAAGGTTTTCAAAATAGACATAAAATATAAGTATGAATACTTCTAGTTCAGTATTCAGTAGTTGACGTAACTACTGATGTAGTTCAATACAATACTTAAGATATGTAATCAAGTACAACTGTATCTCTCATGAACTACTTCTCAAATTTTTTTTTCAGCAATATTGATATCAAGTTTAGATTAGTGCTGAGAATTTGAGTAGATACCAGATCAAATAGATTTTCAAAGATAAAGTATAATTGAAGCTCAATATGAAAATCTCTTAAACACAAATAAGTATCGGTGAAAAATACTTTGAAAGCTTAGACATTTGAAAAACATTTTGACACAGACTAACCTTCAAAAAGTGTTGGCATAATAAAAATTATCGGCTAGTTGTTCGATCTTAAGTGCTAGTAGTTACAGACTTAGTAGGACATAGCCATTAGACATTTGAAGTTCAAATAATATGAACGTTTACACACAACGGCTAGAATGTTATATGAAAATGGCAACTGCAATTTTCATAAATATCCTGGTTCTTTTCAGATTACATGAAAAATGAAAGTTTTAGAAAAACTTAATTCATGTATCAGAGAAGATCTTTGATAAATCTGACAAGGACTTTGTGCATAGATCGGTTCTGAAAAAGTAGACTTATATAGTGTACTTATTAGAACAGTGACGGTTGTTGAATTATCGTTCTAATTCCATACTCAGTGTCCTGACGCATAATATCAACTTTGTCGTTTTGTTCCTTGAGGGCACTCATTACGTATAAGCGTCCTGCTGAACAATGAAGTGAGGGCGCTACTGAAACGTGAGCGTCCTGACTTTCTTTGATACTTAAACGACTTAACCCTGAAAGCGCTAATGCACAGTTACCATCCTGTTATCTTTTAAAACAATTAAGTACATGAAGGAGCTACTTTCTGAGTAAGCGTCCTACCTTCTAAAACATAAAACATAACACAAGGGGGCTACAATACAAAACGTGTTGAAGGACAATCAGCGTCCTAAAAGTTATTAAGTTGATTCTCAAAGGTGAGGGCGCTCCTATCCAGGTAGCATCCTGATAGATTGTTCAACTTATAACTATCAGCATCCTCAGAGATAGATTATTTGAAGAACTAAGAAATCTTTCAGTAAGCTGATACTTAGTCAGCATCCTGACAACTTCAGAGGTTGACTAAAAGGAGGTCACTACTTACAAGTAAGCGTCCTAATGAATCAGTTCAATTCAACCTTGAATGTTATCAGTGTCCTAATGAGTCACCTGCATCCTGACTTAACCAGTTCAGGAGAATGCTACTAAATCATTAGCGTCCTAAAAGACTCTTGAAAAATAGTTTTGACTCGTGATTAAAAATACGATAAATGCGAATAAAACTCGGTAAATTTCAAATTAAATAAAGGGAATTAAATCATTTGAAATATCGTAAAACGTATGATCAAAACATACAAATATGCAAGTGATTTGTGCATGGTTTTTGAAAAGGTTTGAGCAATGTCGATTAGAGAAAGATATACCTTAAATACAGTGTATTTCTCATATTTTTCATGTTGACTACTTGCTAGAGTTGAATGTCTTGAACGTTGATCAAAAGATGTAGACTTGAAGCTTGATCAAATCGTTCGAGTGGTGTGATTTTGAAATCATGATGTGAACATTGAGGTTCTTTGAATGAAGCGATCTTGAACGTCTAATATGATCTTGAATTCCTTGATTGAATCAACCTTTGACTTTTTGCATGCCTAAGGTGCTGAGATAAGCTCTTGATAAACGTTCGTTAGCACCAAAAGAGATTTCGTTTGTGATCATCAAAATATACTTCATCATAGTATATTTAAGGATGTGCTAAGTGATGAACCTCTTAGGTTAATACTTTCATTCTTCTTCTTTTCCAAAAAATCCTACAGCTTATCTTCCTCCTCAAACTCTTTCTTGCCTCCTTTTCTCAACCCTAACCCTAGTTAGTTGCTATCTAAATCTATTAGAATGAAAGATGATCCTCTAAAAAAACCCTAAAATGAGAATATATACATAAGTAGGGAAAAGACCAAAAAGGGTAAGAAAAAATAGTCAAAATACACAAATTTGTGTATTGTGCACAACCCAGCGCCACGACGCTACATGCAATTTTTCGCCAAATCCGTGTTTTGAGCGTCGCAGCACTCAAAACATCTTCTTCCTTTTCTCTTTGGTTCTCATTGTGTGGACTTAACCATTTTTTTGGCTTTTCTCTTGGTTCTTTGGTCCATCTTTTTGCACATTTCTTTGACATGATTTTGTCACCATTTGAAGCACATTCCAACCCACTTTTAGGCTATTTATTTACCTACAAAACAAAGCACAAAAACATAAGTAAATGATCTATATTAATCAAGAAATAAAATTCAATATGAAACTATGTATGAACTTGTAAAATGTGAGAATATTAATATGTAAATGAAGCAATTGACTTTAGGAAAAATACCTAAAAATCATGATTATTTTCCTAAGCTAGCCTAATACATTTTATTCATGAAAACAACTAAAACCAACTTATAAAACTCATAAAAGTATCTACATGAACCTAAAACACTAAATATGAACAATTAATGCAAATATATCTAAAAACTAACTAAATGCACCTAAAAACCTATTACATTAACATATAAAACATTATCTAAAACTCGAATTATCAAGTTTTTGGCATTGTTGTTGGGGAAGGTGCCAATATTACTTTTATTAATACCAATTCGAAGTGATTTTGGTCTTAATTTAGGTATTTTTGTTTGTTTGTTATATGTTAAAAAAAATTATTTTTCTCGCTTTCTGATTTTTCTTTTATTTAATTTTAGTGTTATTTGATTTTTCTTTTTATTGTTTCTTTTTGTAGAAATGGCATACAATTATACCCACTCCACTTTCCAAGATGATTTTGGGCAAAGTGATCCTATGGCAACATTATCGGCAACAATGTCTTACATTCAATATCAATTGTCCCGTCTTGACCAAAATGTATCAAATCTTATTGAAGCAAGAAATCAGCAATCGATGGAAAGATTGAGAGTTGCAAACATGGGATATGCAAGAATGGGTCCAAGAATGGAGCAAGTTCCAATATGGTTACCATTGGGCGTATGATTATATGGGTGCTCCTTCACCTTATCAATACCATCCGGGTAGCGATAACCAAGAGGACTACTCCTAGCAATGTTTTGCCAATAACTAAGGAATGAAGGCCCAAGCTTAAAGATTAAGGTACTACATGACTTTTGTAACATTTTCTTGCATGTAAAAGCATGTTTAATTTGGTACTATTTTTCATTCAAAAAAAGAAAAAAAAAATGGTACTATTTTAATAATTCTGAAATTGTTGATGTTTGTATACAATCCATGTGATGCCATTGCCTTCCAAAAGATAATTGTAAAATTTACTCCAATTTGGTGGAAAAATTTGGTGTTATAGGCGGTAGGCCACTTCTGAAAAAAAAAAAAAAAGTTTGTGATCCTCAATTATTTTGAGTTAGGTAAATGTCTCTTTCTGATTCTGCAATTATTTACGTTTACATAAATGTTTATTTCACACTCTTTCTTTGCGTTCTTTCTCTATACACATCTTTTTTTGCTTCCCCTACCCACCTGTTAATCAAATTACCCTCATGACCTGCATATATGAGAAAAGATATTTTGATGATTACAAACCACATTCCTGTATTATATATTGCATACACATTGCATACCTTATTCCAAGAAGATTAGATGATGAATGGTGGAAGAACTATCAAGATCAAATTGAAAACCATGATCATTCGAATATAGAATTTTATGTTATTAGAACTTAATAGGATTGTAGAATCTCTGCTATCACATGATTCAACAAGTGTTCATGCCTTTGCATAAATGCATGTTTTAATCGATTAGTTTTGAAGAGTTCTTTATTTCTTCGATCATCTGATGATTTTTTAATGTTTGATTTGATCAAAATTCATCATGTTTTAACTCTGTTTAATTGAGCTTTCAAAGATTGAAAATCAATTTTTTAAGTATTTGATCAGAACATTAAATGTCTCAATGGTGCCCTCCTGCACTTATCAAGTTAGAACGCTAAAGATACATTAGGACGCTGATAATGTTCTAGGTTGAAACCTGTTCATGTCTATCAAGACGCTATTCATGCATTAGCGCCCTTATTGAATCAACTGTTTGAACTTATCAGGACGCTGATTGAATATCAACACGTTGATTGAACTTAAAACATTTTAAACATCAGGATTGTTATGGCCTAGTAGCACCCTTATGATTTTTTGTCTTAAATATTTTAAAATAAGTTAGGACGCTAACCTTCGAGTAGCGCCCTCGTCTTTCTTTGGTTTTAAACGTCAAGTAAGTCAGAACGCTTACGTAGCATCCTCACTTCATAGTTTAGTAGGACGCTTATGGAATATGAGCACTCTCAAGGAATAAAACGACAAAAGTTGGCATTATGCGTCATGACGCTAACCGACTATCAAGACAGTTGTCACTTGTATTCATTAATATTAGTGAAAGTTGTCACTGGAATAGAGCAAGTGTTGCTCGAGTTGTAAAGGTTGTTCTCAAGCCTGTAAAGTTGAGAAATTGTGAACAGTTTGATCTTCATCAATAAGAAGATTCGTTAGTGGAGTTTGGACAAAATCCTAACTGAGAAGGTCAGGTAGTGGACATAAGAGCGAGTGAACCACTATAAATCTTGTGTCTTATCCTTTATAGTTCATTCTTCATTGCTTTGTGTAATTAGCCAAACCTCCTACATTTCATTGTATTATTTGTCTTTAAAAGAAATTAATAAACATGTTAAGTGTCCAATTCACCCCCCATTCTTGGACATATCTTGGCCAACACCACCCTTTCTCTAAACACTGCTAATGGTCTTTATCTTTTTTATCAATCATGGATATTTACCGGTTTAGGCGCGTCTGGGCGGGGTGTGACATTTAATGGTATCAAAGCGTACGGTCCACAGCCCGCCCAAGTCCACCAAGTTAGGAGAAGAAAAATGTTATTAGATATATATATATCTTTAGAACTATATATATGAATTACATATAGATAAGATTTATATTAAATATATATCTAGAAAATTATATGATTTTTATATAGTTTAATTTAAATGTACATATTGTAATACCCTGTATTTCACAAAAAAAGTAATTTGGGCATGCCAGAACGTTCAGGCGCATGCCAGAACGTTCAGGCGCATCGCATGACAGAACGTTCAGGCGCATGCCAGAACGTTCAGGCGCAATGCATGCCCAAACGACAGAACGTTCAGGCGCATGACAGAACGTTCTGTCTTGCGCCCGTACGTTCTGGCATGCGCCTGAACGTTCGGGTGTTGCCCAAATAGTAATTTTTTTTTTTGTGAAATACAGGGTATTACACATATAGTCACGACTTATTAAAAACTATATGTATAGTTATGATTGAATATATATATATATTTATATACCTTAGTACATATGAGATATATATATATATCATATTATTAATAAATAAATAAAAAATTTGAATGAAAAATGTTATTAGATATATTTATCTAAGAAAACTATATATGATTTTTATACAGTTTTATTTCAAATATATATATATATATAGTTGATTTATGAAAACTATATGTATAGCTATGATTAAATACTAAAAACTAAAAACTCAAAAGACTAAAAACTCAAAATGAGTGAGAAGAGAAGGAAAAATCACAATTTCGAGTGAATTTGGTGTGAAAAATGAAGAGGAGGCGGTTAGTTTATATAGAGGTTTTTGGCGCCTGAACGTTCGGGCATTGCGCCTGAGCGTTCAGGCATTGCCCCTGAATTTTATTTTATTTTTTAATTTTTTTTTGTGCAATCCTAGGGTATTACATATACTTACTATATAAACATTCTAACCTTGTTTTTACACCATGGCCAAACATACGAGGCACATAAAATTCTTTGATTCTTCAACAAAAACCTTATACTATACTTAGAAAAATAAGTGATTTTAACATTGCAGCACTCTCGAAATTGTTGCTGAGCATACTATAACATTATACTTGGCTACAGTTCCTTAATCTTGATTTTATTTTCTCCTTGCCAGTGAGAAAATGCAAACCAGGAAGATAGGAAGGCCACGTACTGAGAAATTTTATAATGGCCTTCGCCATGATATTCGACAAGCCTTGTCGATCTTGGATCTCAAGATTTACAAAGAGGTTGTTGACAAGGCCATGAGCTTTGAACAAGAAAAGATTTTACAGGAGCAAAGAATGAATAAGGGAAAATGGCCTGCAACGTTTTTCCAACAAGGCTCGCAACAGGGCAACAAGAAAAATCCCTACTACAATCAAAACCCAGCCCTCCCAGCCCCAGTTTCGAAGAATGAGGCCACAACACCTGCGGCTGAACCTTCTAACCCTAACCATCAGGGTTTTCAAAATCATGGCCGCGGAGGTCGTCATGGAAGGGGTGGCCGAAGAAACGACAATGGCAGAGGTGGTGGTCGACACCACAATCAACAACGCCAGCAGAACAATCAGCATGACCAGCAAATCAATCAGCAATACAGGCCGACTTGTTTCAACTGCGGCCAGCAGGGCCACGTAAAATATGTTTGTCCGCACCTTCAGCAACCTATTCCCGTTGTTCCAATCCAACAACCACAACCTGCTGCTAATGCCCAACCCAGGCAGAACCAGCAGAACCAAGGTCAACGGAATTAGGGCAGAACATTTTCCATCGCTCAACAACCCCTCCCAAACAACAATGTTGTTGAAGGTACCTTTCCTTTGTTCAATACAGTGATGCATGTTTTTTTTGATTCAGGTGCTACGCATTCTTTTATATCATCCGCATTGGTAAGACATTTAGGCCTGCATCCTAAACCCACAAGGATCACACTCCATGTGACATCACCGTTCGGATCTGATACTGACATAAATTTGCAGTGTTCTCGATGTGAACTTCGCATGTCAGAACAGATAATATATGCAGATCTTTTTATGTTGGATATTGAAGGCTTCGACATCATCCTCGGCATGGACTGGCTAGTACCACTGAATGCAAAGATCGACTGTATGAAGAAACAAGTTCAGTTAACCTTGCCTACGGGAGAGTTTGTCAATATTCAGGGAACAAGGAAATGGAGACACAAATCAACAGTTGCACTTCTCAAGTCACAACTTCGAGCGTTATCCCTTGGTGACGGAAATGAATCACCAGCACTGTACCCTCTCGAAGTACATGATCTTCCAGTCATATTTGAATTCCCAACAGTTTTTCTAAATGACTTTCCTGGTCTACCTCCAGTTAGGGAATTCGCTTTTGAGATCAACCCCATACCTGGGACAGGGCCTATCTCAATTCCACCATACAGAATGTCAAATGTCTAGCTGGTCGAATTAGACAAACAATTGAAGGAATTAGAGCCTAATGGCTTTATCAGAAAGAGTTCATCACCCTAGGGCGCTCCAGTTCTGTTTGTTCGCAAAAAGGAAGGTTCGTTACGACTTTGCATCGCTTATTGCAAGTTGAATAATGTCACCATCAAGGACAGATATTCGTTGCTCAGGATCGATGACTTGTTCGACCAACTTAGAGATGCCAAATACTTCTCTTAGATTGATTCACGGTCCGGTTATCACCGACTCCGAGAGTCAGACATTACCAAGATGGAATTCAGAACTCGGTACGGTCACTACGAGTTCTTGGTCATACCGTTCGGTCTAACAAATGCACCTACTGCATTCATGGATTTGATTAATCGCAAATTTAGGTTATACGTAGACCAATTTGTGGTGGTTTTTATGGACAACATCTTGATATATTCCTCAACTGAGGAAGACCATAAGATACATTTGAAGATAGTCCTCCAGACCTTGAGAAGCCACCAACTGTATGCAAAGTTGAGTAAGTGTGAATTTTGGGCGAAGAAAGTTCAATTCCTAGGCCATGTGGTTTCAGGCAATGGCATTGAGGTAGATCCTTCTAAGGTTGAAGCTGTTTTAAACTGGAAGCAGCCTACCACTGTTACTCAGATTGGGAGTTTTCTTGGTTTGGCTGGCTATTACACACGCTTCATCAAGGACTTCTCAAAGATTGTTGAACCAATGACCAAGCTCACTCGAAAAGATGTGCGATTCATCTGGAATCCCGCCTGTGAAGCATCATTTCAGGAATTGAAGAAACGCCTCACGACTGCACCTGTACTTATCACTCCAAGAAATGCAATTGGATTTTCACTGTACACCGACGCCTCTCTTCAAGGCTTAGGTGCCGTACTAATGCAAGAAGGCCAAGTTGTTGCATATGCCTCGAGGCAACTGAAGATTCTTGAGGGTAATTACCCAACACATGACTTGGAACTTGCAGTTGTAGTATTTGCACTGAAATTATGGCGTCATTACCTATACGGTGAACGATTCGAGGTCTTCTCAAATCACAAGATTCTTAAGTACATATACACTCAGAGAGACCTAAACCTCCGCCAAAGACGATGGTTGGAATTCTTGAAAGATTATGACTTTCAACTCTAGTACCATCCCGGAAAGGCCAATGTTGTGGCTGATGTCCTGAGTAGAAAATCTTATGTTGCTTGCACTCTTAACTACGAAATGGGGAAGTTGGCTACAGAGATAGAGAACTTTAACCTACAGCTGAATGAAGAGGGACCAAGACCACGACTCTCTCAATTATCAGCCAACTCCGAGCTTGTTCGAAAGATTTCAACAGCTCAAGCCAATTACCCTATGTTAATGGAGAAACGAGAACTTCTACTCAGCGGACAGGACCTTCCTCATTGATTGGTCTCTGAAGACGGAGCCGTTTTCTATAAAAAAAATATCTTTGTCTACCGAACGATCCTGAGGTTCGAAATGAAGTGCTTACTGAGATGCATTGTTCGATGTACGCTATACATCCTAGGGGTGACAAGATGTACAAGGATGTCAAGTGACAATTCTGGTTTTTTGGAATGAAGAAGGCAATTGCAGACTTCATTGTTCGATGTCTCGTTTGCCAAAAAGTTAAGGCAGAACGAAGACTTCCCTCTGGACTTCTCCAACCGTTACCTATTGGAGAATGGAAATGGGAGAACATCGCAATAGATTTTGTTACGGCCTTACCTCGAAACAATAAAAGGCAAGATGCTATCTGGGTCATCATTGACAGACTTACAAAGTCTGCACACTTTTTGTCAATAAAGTTCACGGATAACCCCGCCAAACTTGCAAAACTATATGAAAGAGAGATCATACGCCTTCATGGCATACCACTCACGATCGTCTCTGATCAAGACCCTCGATTCACATCAAACTTTTGGAAAAGCTTCCAGAGTAGAATGGGTTCTAAGATCACTATGAGCACAACCTTCCACCATCAAACTGATGGGCAGTCAGAGTGGCTTATCCAAATCTTAGAAGACATGTTACGATGCTGCATTTTGGACTTTAATGACGGATGGGAAAAATATTTACATTTAGCTGAGTTTTCATATGACAACAGCTACCAAACTAGTATCGGCATAGCACCGTACGAGACTCTCTATGGTCGCCCTTGCAGATCTCCGGTATGCTGGTTAGATATGGTAGATCGACCACAGTTAGGCCCTGAACTAGTTCAAGAGACTTCTGAGAAGATCACACTAGTAACGGAACGACTTCATGTTGCACAAAGTCCACAGAAGAGCTATGCTGACAAGCGGAGACAACTTCTAGAATCTGATAAGGGGGACTTTGTTTTTTCTAAAAGTCCAGCCCACAAAAGGTGTCAAACGCTTTGGGATCAAAGGACAGCTCTCCCCGCGGTACATCGGTCCATTTCAGATCATTGAACGTATTGGAAAACTTGCTTATAGTCTGTCCCTTCCATCGTCCATGCCTAAGGTTCATGACTTTTTTCATGTGTCTATGCGTCGCAAGTATCGTCCTGATCCTTCGCATATCATCTCTTTAGTCGAGGTTCAGGTTGAGGAAGGAAATAAGTATCAAGAGAGAGCGACACAAATTTTAGATAGAAAAACTCAAGAACTACGACGACGTAGCATTCCACTTGTGAAAGTGCTCTGGGATCACCACGGCATAGAGAAAGCAACATGGGAACTAGAAGTAATAATTAAACAGAAATACCCTGAATTGTTTTCTAGTACCAACTGATGATGTGATATATTGTACTATTCTCACTTATCAATAAAATGATGAAACTTTGTTTACACCTATCTTAATACATTGTTTCACTTGAATAACTACGCAGATGTCTGAAAATAATATCAATGGATATAGTGATGCACACACGCAGTGGCCTCCTTGGCAACCTGTGGCTACTTCTCAAGAAGCAGAGTCAAGTCACAACTACCTTGCATCACCAGCTCCATCACCACACAGACAACGATCCTTATCGCCAGAGCGTGCATGGCTTTTTCGTAACAATCCCGTGCCCTCATCTTGGCAAGACCTTCTACCAAAATTGTCAGGCGGCCGGATTCGAGCAACAACACGAAAAAGTATTCCACCGCTCAACCTACCTCCCCTCAAATGATGTAACCAGCGCCCTCCACCACCATCTGTTATGCAAAGGTTGGAATCTTTAGAGGATGAGTCCGATTCCATTTGCTCTCCATGGTTTTATGATGATGAGGATTCCATCGGCCATAGTGCTATTCAGGGACCATACAAGCACTACCCTGAACTCGCAAAAGATGACACCGACAGTGAATCTCAAGCAGATAACCATCATAACTACTTGAATTGATTTCGAGGGCGAAATCCCTTTAAGGGGGTAGAGTGTAATACCCTAGGATTCCACAAAAAAAAAAATTTAGGGCAACGCCCGAACGTTCAGGCGCCAAAAATCTCTATATAAGGAACCCTCCTCATTTCTCATTCCTCAAACCAAATCACCTTCTCTTGTGATTTTCTTCTCCTTTCCACTCATTCTGAGTTTTTAGTTTTTGAGACTCTCTGTCCGATACTCTTGGTGCGGTGCGACGAAGTTCTGTCCGGAGGAAAGCACCAGATCTGAAAGAATAAATTTTTATCTGAAGGTGGGAAACGAAACATAGGTTTGCGTGTCTTATAACTTTTATTAAAGCTTACATTCAGTTATTATTATATCTACTGTTCATTTACACTGCATTATGTCATATAATGTTTATATTGTCGCACTTATGCCTGTATATTTGGAATTCATGTATTACACTGTTATAATGCCAGATTTGTGGTCAATCTGACTCAACTAGACTCGGTCTTGTCCTCAGTAACTTTAAATAATGAACGGGAGGCAGCGGGCTGCTCTAGATGATTGGTATTTAAGCAGACCTTGTGTTTTACCTCTCAACTGGGGACTGATTTAGTTGGTCTTATTGAAAGCTATCAGCTTATACAAGTAATACTGAATGTCCTAACCTTACGTCGTGATACCGACCCTGATAAGGATCACCAGACGTTGCCCAAGTCAGTCTAAATGTCAAGTAAAGACCATACCAGTAGACTAGACCAATTCATGTATTGGCATCATACATATCACCACCTAGGGACGTATGTGGTTTATGACTCATAGAATAGTTAGGAGCATTGCTCGCTATTCATTATATTTCTCTGGAGAAAGACGTACATGAGAACCCGGCTACGCCTAGGGAGGGACATCAGTACGTAAATCTAGAGCATCGTTCCTGAGGAGGGAAGTACAATAGAACCTGGCTACGCCAGCGGAGAAACGTCCGGACGGACATTTGTACGTGAACTCAGGCAATGTACGTTCATCAAACCACTACAAGACGGTGTCATGCATACATACATATTGATTGATTATGATGCTCACATGTGTATTTAAGATATTTGATATTGAAGTACGCTTTATTAATTGTTATACTCACGAACTATTTTACCCACTGAACGCGGTAAACTCACTTCATTATTATCCAATCTTTCACAGGAAATTAGAGTGGACTGGGTGTAGGTTATGGGGCCCACATTTTTGTACCCTCTGTATTATTCATTGGGATTTTGGGGAGTATGTTCCCTTGACCATTTTATATACAAAAAAATATTCTGAATTAAATGAAATCAGATTTGTACTGTATATTGTATTTTCGTTGCGCACTCTGTTGTTACCATTATTATTATTCCAAATGCGCGCCCCGTCCGAGAGTATACTGTCGGTTTAGTTAATAAAATTATCTTTATTGTAAAAATATTAATTTTATTAAAAATAATAAAACTAATTTCATTAAAAATAATAAAATTGGTAAAAAATATTTATTAAAAATAATAGTAAATTTGGTTTGTTATTAAAAATAATAAAATTAGTTGTTATGAAAAAAAAAATAATGAAGTTATTTTTTAAAGAATAATAAAATGAATATTTCATAAACATATAATAATTATTATTGATAATATAAAGTTAGCATAAAAAATATTTTTTAAAATAATAAAGTACTTTTTACTAAAATAAGAAACTTTATTTTAATTAAAAATAGTAAAATTATTTTTTATTAAGAACAATAAAATTAGTTGTGATGAAAAATAATAATAAAATTATTTTAAAAAAATAGTAAAATAAATATTTCATAAAAATATAAAAATATAAAAATTATTATTATTAATATTATTAAGTTAATAAAATCAATATATTTTATTAAAATATTATCTTTTTTGCCTTTTTTAAAAACAATAAAACTAAAAACTTTCAAAATCACTTTCCAATCTTAATTGAAAATCTTACTTTTTCAAAAATCACTTTCTCACTCTTAAAAGACTGTAAATAGTGAAACAAATATGAGATTCTCGTTTCTATCTCCAAAATTATCTCATACCAAAACCCTCATGAAATCATGCATGCACATTCAAGATAGAAAAACGCTCACCGTTGTTGTTCGGTGAAAGCTGTCGCTTGCAACTCTGCGAGAGAGAAATAAAGGAAAGGAATGAGAGTAGAGCACATGAAATTTGCTTGTTGATAATAGCGAGAGCAGTGTAGTGGACTCTTCTCTCTTATTTCTCTTCTTTAAATAGACCCATAAGAAACCTTTCCCACATTACGATCCCAGAATCAAAATTTTTGGAGTGTTCACAACCCAAACCAATAACTTACCGTTGAAATTACTTAACCCAATAAACTCTTAAACCCAATTCATAAATTTCTGATTGATTTAGGTCGGGTAATCTGTTTAGTCTACTAATATATTTGTTATAAAATTATATAATTCACTTAATATATCTATGAATTTTAAATAACATTTTAAAAAATATATTTTTAAATCAACCGTAAGTGTTATGATAGTTATTAAAATAATTTCTTTCTTACTATTTACATTATAAAATTTTGACTAATTTATTTTCTTTTTGAAGGCATGGGTTCCCGAAAGATTTTTCTTTTAGGGCTAACGATATATTCGTGTGAGAATGTGCCGAAGGAACTAATTTCTCTACCCATCATTTAAAATTAAATTATCTATATTTTTAATTGGTAAATAGTACTAGAGTTTAAACCCATTATAATCTAGTCTAACTAGGGGTGTCAATTCGGCCCATTTAGACCGGTTCGACCTAACTCAATCGAACCTAAGGATATATGAGCAGAGTCGAATCGAGTCTTATTTTATTAACGGACCAAGCCGAACCAAAGTTATATTTGCAATCAAGGTCCAAATATAATCAAATTAATATATGAGTCGAACATTTGGACCGGGCTTGCGAACTGAACCTACGAACTAACTCTGTGAAGTCGATTTATAGGCTGGATTGAACATATTAAAATAAACATTTTGATACTTTAAAATTTATATTTATAACAAATTAAAATACACAAATCATAAATTAAAAAGAATATCGTTTGTTTTTCAATATTGAATACATTATAATAAATTAAATAAAAAATTACATTTTTGGATTCATATTTAGAAATATATAAATAAATTTTAATTTATAAAATTAACATTTGAACTGAGCCTATGGGCTTTGGATGGTAGTTTATATATAAACATAAAGAGTTTTCAAAAAGAAAAATGATAATAAACAGAAAGAATATGTTATTTTAAATACAGAAAGCATACACGTATAATAACTATGTATCACTCATTTCACAGCTCTACGCCTCCCTCTACTAGGGTCACACTTACCTCTAATCCTGTATCAATATGCCAAAAATAGAAAAAACACATACATATATATATATATATATAATCAATGATGATGATAACATAACTGTACGAGTAATATTTTTTTAGAGTTACACCATCATTCCCCTTAAAATTTAAAATATATACAAAAAAAAAAAACTTTTTTTGAAGTACATAGATACCATCATGTGAAGAAAAAGAAAAATTATATATATATATATATATATATATATATATATATATATATATATATATATATATATAATACAATACACATACACCCAACTAATTTCATTAAAAGGACAAAAGGGAATAAAGAAAAAAGAAAGAAAGATAAAATAACCATAAACTATACAGAGACCAGTTGTATCCATATGATACTTTAGTCTCATTCTTCAGCTTGCTTTACAGTTTTCACTAACTGAATCCTTTTTTTTTTTTCTTTTTTTCTTTTTTTCTGCAGCAATTTCCTGATGCTACCAAATCTCTCATATTCTTGACTTCTAAAGCACCAGGCAAATTTACAAGCTGAATCAGATTTTCTGTAACTCAAAAGAGGATTCAAGAGTTCAAAACATTCATAATTTCTTATGAGTATATCATTGATTCCCAGGTTTTTCAACAAGTGGAACATCAATCTATTACAGGATCTGAAGTAAAATTTGTGATAACTTTTTTTACCAATCACCAATGGTACATGATAGAGCTTACTATGCAATTACTTGCAACTATAAATGGACCAAAAAGTATTGCAGATAAGAACAAAGGAGGGGCTCCTTGAATTTTATTTTTTCTCGCGTCGCTGTATTCATTTTCTCTTAGTATTCATCCAAAAATGTATATAACATGTCGTCCTTCTTTGATTTGCGGCGACTGAGCAATGCTCTAAGAAGGCGTTTACTTTTGCTCGGTTGTTGCTCAACATCTTTAGTGTTGTCCCTTTCGCCTTGGACACGAACTGAAGCCGATTTCCTAGGCTCAGAAGGGTACTGCATGTACCAACAAGATATGGCTTTTCAAATATAAGTCCATCATAAATTACATGTTATTGAACAAAAAATTAGAAAAAAAAAAAAAAAAAAGCAGTCATATTGGTTAATATTGGTTATTAAAGCTACATTTGGTTTGTGAATAAAAGACGGATACAATTTGAAAATGAAAATTCGGAAAAACAAATTTTTATCATTTTTTCAATAGAATTTGCAAAAACTATTTTTGAATTTGACCGACCAATAAATCTGAACCAAATAGAACCTTAACCATTTTTTTTTTCTTAAGAATAAATGCAATGATTTTTCAATCTCAATACTTACCCGACGATGCGCATTGGAAGAGTTGGGAGTGGCGGGCCTGCTCAGGTTAGGAGTGGTTGGTCTACTTGAGCTAGGAGTGGTGGGTCTACTTGAGAAAGATCCAGAACGTAGGAGAGGGAACTTGGAGCGAAGTGGGGAGACCGTTCTTTTCTTTGAAACCTTCTGTTTTTCTGATTTATAGGCATAAATTATCCAAATACATCAAGGTATATATAGATCCTCAAATTAATGAAAAGAGAACAGTTTATCAACGTCAAAATTTAGCACTCATGCCAACATGGTTATCCAAAATTATTTATCAGTGAGAAGTGAGAACAGCATGGTACTAGGTCAGGATAATACCTGGGAAGGAAAAGATCCCAGTGAAGGTGACGGAGAGCGCCCTTTTCTGCATGGAGAATCCAAATGATAGAAACATTTTGGTGAAATTAGAAAATAGATCGATGCGCAAAATAACTAATTGGATGAACTTGGATGAAATATTGCATGGCATTTACCTTACTGGGGGGTGGTGGAGGTATTTCTCTAATGGTTGCTCGAACAGTCTTAACTAAATCATCACAATCTACAAGAATTAAATGAAGAAATAAAAGACAAGAATAATCATATCAATTGAATTATTCATCCTACTCAAGAGACTAGCTGGGTGCTCAGTGAAGCTTGAATAAAACATAATAAATAATAATAATGCAGATATTTAATACCACAAACATGAATTCAACATTGGGTTCCAATATATTTACGGAATACACACACAGTCAAATTGGGGGATATGGAGATTACAAAATGTAATACCTTTCTTCTTGTGATGCCAATT
The DNA here is from genome assembly GCA_035771175.1 of Paratinospora sagittata. Lineage (NCBI taxonomy): Eukaryota > Viridiplantae > Streptophyta > Magnoliopsida > Ranunculales > Menispermaceae > Paratinospora > Paratinospora sagittata. The sequence goes on from CM069599.1 coordinate 22,341,910, forward strand.
TTCTTCGTTGTCAAAATTGGATTCTTGATATTTTAATACAGTATGCTGAGAGCTCTGCATTGTCTCGGCACCTGAAAAAAAATTTCAATTAACTAGTAACATTGCAAATCGTTCTCGCTGAAAGAGTTGGAAATGCACTATTTTAGAAAGCAACATCGGCTTGAGTTAACTTGCCTGGAAGTATATATCGCTTATGATACTTGGGAGTCATTATCACCAAAGACTGTTGGGAAAGGCCCTCATGGTCCATTTGCTCTTGACATGTCCTTAGTCTCTATAATGCCATTACAGAGGAAAAATGGATCACTCATTATGAATTTACAACTTTTCACTGACAAAAAATCAGACACCACATATTCTTTGATCAATAACGAAGAAATGCATGTCAAAAGAAAGAAAGAAACCAACTACTAGTCGTATAAACAATCATCATTCTTCAATATCTTATTCACAAAATCCTATTGAAACATTCAGTTCTACTTAGAGCTGTATGCCTTGTTGAGATAGCTATATCTTTACATGCTCCCTCTTCAATATTAGTCACAAATGGTCACAATTAAAGATACTTTAGAGAATGCCATACTGTTCTGTATTTCACAAGAAATACAATAAATTCGTTCATTGAAATCATTCCCAACTATTCCGGTAGTTAACATAAGAGGGTAAGTATTTATAATAAAAGAACCATTATGACAAGACATGGGAACCTTGAAGGTATGGAATATATTTTACACAGGCTGAATGAATGATTCTTCACATTATCATATCCTGGTGATTTGATATACTCATCACCTCAACCATCCAAATGATGATAAGTGATGGTGTGGCGGTAATTAGGACCAACTCTAATGCTAAGCATGGGACTTGGATGGCTTCTGAGGGCATCTCCCACTCGAGCAAGCAAGGGCCCACCAGATTAGTCGAGCAAAGCACGAATACCCTTAATTCTACACAAAAAGAAAGAAGATATGTTTATCAACCTATATGGTCAATGAGCTTTCCTTTTGAGTTTTTCAATTGAATTTAAAATTCCAGATACATTTCCTCCACATCTAGGAGCTATGGTAGAGGAAGATTATAGAACAAGAGAAAATTTTGTGCTATTGCTTTTCATTTCCGGCTGACGATGGAAGAAAAGCATTAGAAATTCCATAATCTTCAATAAAGCATTGCAATTGGTATAAATTCTCTCTTTTTTTTTTTTTTTAAAGTTCCCATGTAAGACCTTTGCAATTACAATAATTAAATTCAGATTTCTAAAAGCAATCCAAATCAAGAAAGGAAATTAGACCTTAGTATCAACCATAGTAGTCATGCCAATGCAGGGTACCTGTTCAATGCAAGTTACTTGAAGCTCAGTTCCTGAGACTTCATCAACCTTTTCATCCAAAAGGTCATTAACCTTATATGAAACAGAGCCCAAATGGTCCACCGTATTGACAAGAGCTTTAACAGTGTAATCTTTCAATGTATTAACCACTCTGCTTGAAGTCAAAAGCCTAAGTTAGAAACCAAATAATTAAAAAAAAAAAAAATTCCAAACAAAAATCATAAAAATGAGAATTTAGATCGGAAAGGACTACGTTTGTTTCTGGTCATCATTGGAATAGGAAACTTCGAAATACTCAACAGCAGAGTACAACTGCATTCTGAGATTCTTCAGATCCTGAAAAAAACCCAAAAGCAACAGAATATGAGGTTTCAAGAACCATTTCAGTAATTTAAGTAACATTAACATTTACATAGCCATGAGACATGAAGAATAATAAAATGCTGCTTGTTATTGATATAAAAAGCTTCATCAGCAAGTAAGGCTTCTTATACCTGAAAATAATTCACTCACTAAGAAGTAAGAACTATTAATTTCTCTCATACAACAAAATATTCACTAAACAAATATCATCAATGACTAAAAACAAGTAAGAATTACTACAATTGCTACATTCTACTTAAACTTTGAAAAGATAAATTAAATCTTTTGATATAATTCGGTAACAGATTAAGGATGGAAATACTTGGTCAGAATCAGTGCATATATAACCATTGCATCTTACCCTACAACAAGAGAAGGGCACAAAGCTTCTCAAGCTCAATAAGGCCTATTCATGATTTTCTAAAGGGGATTATAAGAAACAATAAGGCCTATCCATGATTTTTACGATTTTGTGGTAAGTAGGAGTTTACATTTTCCTTCATTGTTTGAAATTGTTTCAGGTTGTGATTCTCTTCTATTTCACCTTTGTTAATCATTAATTATCCATGATAGGATTGTTCTTTTAATCTTGGTTTGTTTACAACATTGATCGTGTGATTTGTTTGGAATTCACACACCTCTATGATTTGAATTTAGTATCTGAAATAGTCTAACACCTCTATGATTTGAATTTAGTATCTGAAATAGTCTACTAATTGAGATGGTTCTTGGAAATTTAATGCAAAGAGAGCCTAAAATAAGGAAACAATAAAGTTGTAATACCCCTAAATTACACACACACAAAAAAAAATTAAAATTTGGGCATTTCTTTTTCTATAAAAAGCCCCCTCCCCCCTTTCATGTTCACATAACTCATCTCTCTTCTCTCTTGCTCTCCTTGATTGGTTTATCACTTTCATTGTGATTTTCTTTCTCCTCTTTTTGGAGACTCTCTTCGCGGTGCAAGGTGGTTCTGGTCGTAAACAAGCGACAGTTCTGGAAAGAAATTTTATATGAAGATAGAGAACGGAACATGGGTTTGCGTGTCTTATGATTTTTATTAAAGTTTTCATTCATTTATCATTATGTCTATTATTCATTTACTCTGCATTATTACATATAATGTTCATACCTGTCATACTTATGCCTGTATATTTGGAGTTCAAGTATTATACTATTACTATATTGGATTAGTGGTTAATCTGACTCAATCAGACTTAGTCTTGCCCTCAGTAACTTTGAATAGTGAACGAGAGGCAGCTTGCTGCTCTAGAAGATGTGGTATTTAAGCGAACCTTGTGTCCCACCTCTCGACTGAAGACTGATCTGGTTGGTCTTATTTGAAAGTTATCTGCTTGTACATGTGATACTGGACATCCAGACAACGCACGTGGTGATGCTGACCCTGATAAGTATTACCAGACGTTGTCAAATCTTGTCTAATATTAGTAAAGACCGAACTTGCTCATGCATAGTCATTATACATAACCACCTAGGGACGTAAGTGGTTTGTGATCTACAAAATAGTTATTGGAGCAATGCTTTCTATTTTGATTTATGGAATAATTATTGGAGCAATGCTCATTATTCTTGATGTTTTCCCTGGAGAGGTACGTACAATGAGAAACAGGGATTACCTAGGAAGGGACATTTGTTCGTGAATCCAGGGCTATGTACGATTACAGAACCATTACGAGACGGTGTCATGCATTCATACATGTTGTACTGTTTATGATGTTATGTTGTGCATATGTGATGTTTGATTATGAAGTCTTCTTTATTAATTGTTATATTCACGAACTATTTTACCCACTAGGCAATAGTTCATCCCGTTGTTAACAATTTTTACAGGGGTTTAGGGTGGATTGGGTAGAGGTATTTGAGTCCACATTTTGTACCCCTTGTTTATTTTTAGGGAGATTTTGGGAAGATGTTTCCTTAATTACATTTTTGTACAAATACATTCTGAAATTAATGAAATCAGATTTGTACTCAATTGTGTGCCTGCGTACTCAGTAACTGTTATAAGGCATTCGTGCCTCGCCTGTGAGTGTTTTGCTAGTTTAGGCGTGTTCGGGCGGGGTGTGACAAAAGTTGATATGTAGATAAAGTGATATATCATTAGCATTTAGCCCATCAGTTCACTGTGTTGGCTTAGTAAATTTGGTGTTTATAGTAATTTGTAGCCTACTAAACTTAGACAATTCTTGTGTGATCCAAAAAAATTTCTTCCACAAATTGAATTCGATCCAAAAAATTAGGGTGTGTTACTGTGGCTTTTAGTTTTTGCAAAATTTTGGTAATGTTATTGGAAAATCATGTTTAAGATGATAAAAAATGTAAACTCAATTAGTTAGCAACTTAGCATTGAAAAGAATAGAAAGAAGAATATGTATTGTTTTTGAGTTGTTTCAATAAAACTACTATTTCAATTTGTCATCCGAACAAGTTTTGGTTGTTTTTAGCATATCCAAATGCAAAGAACTGTGTTTGAATACTTGTTCAAATGTGTCGTTAAAGGAAAGTCTAACTAATGAAAGGTGTTGGTGCAAATAACCGTGTTTGAATACTTGTTCAAATGTGTCCTTAAAGGAAAGTCTAACTAATGAAAGGTGTTGGTGCAAATAACTGTGTTTGAATACTTGCTCAAATGTGTCCTTAAAGAAAGTCTAACTAATGAAAGGTGTTGGTGTGAGGTAGTTCTTTTTTGTCAATCTATAGTATTTATTGCATTGGATCAACTCCAGATCAATGAATCAAAGACAATGACAGTCCTAACTACTAATATGAGAAACAAATGCCTACACCGAGGCCCAATAGGGAACTTTATATATATATATATATATAGGCGGCTCAGTTTTGTTTTAATTTCATCATTTGTTTTATTTTCCATTTACCACTTCTACATACTAACTCCATACACTTCATAGATTCTATTTTAGTCGGATCTCTCAAAAATAATTATTAAATTTCAGTGTACCATTGGACGTGCCCGAATTATTAGATCATGATAATGGACTGCTGGACTAATCCTTAAACATTTCAACCATTCTATTTTATATGCGTGGTTTAATTTTAAATATCTGCATTTTATTATGTTTGTTAGTTTGTCTAAACTTGAACAGTTCTTGCTTTAAGAGCTCTTTGAAGATGAACACCCCCACATGTATATACGAAATCCCAAGCAGTTGTTGTCACATTTCTTGCTACATTAGCTACCTCCTATCATCTATCAATTCCTTTGATTGATCTTGAATTTTATTTGCGTTAGATTTCTCAATAACTATTTAGATCTAGTAGTTTTTTTTCAAACACTAGATTTATTTGACTAAAATGGACTATAAATACAAGTGTTATATTAAAAAATCAAGCTTTCTTACTGATGCAACACAAAGTTATTATTCGGTCAAGTGGAATGCCATAATTGCGATAAATTGTTGTATACTTGAATTAACTGCTATTGACAATGTTGAAGAGAGATCCATTTATACTGAAAAAGAAAATCAAGAAGAGCTTATTTTGTTTGTAGCATATAAGGGGAAGAAAGAGATAAATGGATTATGTAGCATCTTGACAATGGGCATAGTTGGCAAATGAAGGAATGGTAACTCATTAAAGAATATCTGTGGAGTTTGGCAAGTATCTCTCATGTGATAGTCATCATTGTTATCGTTGATAATTGTTAAAGGTGTTGGGCTTTTGAATAGTAGTTCTTGGTAATAATCACCAAATTTTCTCTACGGCAACTTGGAAGTAGATTATGTTGGCATCCGTTTAAATTCCAAAACTGAAGAATTCATTTGAGAACTTTATAGTGAATGTATCTGTAATACCCTGTATTTTACAAAAAAAAAAAATTACTATTTGGGCAACGCTCGAACGTTCAGGCGCATGACAGAACGTTCAGGTGCATGCCAGAACGTGCAGGCGCAAGGCATGCTAGAACGTTCAGGCGCATGCCCGAACGTTCAGGCGCAAAAATCTCTATATAAGAAACCTCTTTATTTCTCATTCCTCACACCAAATCACCTTCTCTTGTGAATTTCTTCTCCTTTCCACGCATTCAAAGTTTTTGAGACTCTCTGTCCGAGACTCTCGGTGCGGTGCAACAAAGTTCTATCAGGAGGAAAGCGCCAGATCTGAAAGCGATGCAACGAAGTTCTCTCCGGAGGAAAGCGCCAGATCTGAAAGAAGAAGTTTTATCTGAAGGTGGGGAACGAAACATAGGTTTGCGTGCTTCATAACTTTTATTAAAGTTTACATTCAATTATTATTATGTCTACAATTTATTTACACTGCATTATGTCATATACTGTTTATACTGCCGCACTTATGCCTGTATATTTGAAATTCATGTATTGCACTGTTATAATGCCAGATTTGTAGTCAATCTGACTCAACTAAACTCGGTCTTGTCCTCAGTAACTTTAAATAGTGAACGGGAGGCAGCGGGCTACTCTAGGCGATTGGTATTTAAGCAGACCTTATGTCTCACCTCTCAACTGGGGACTGATCTAGTTGGTCTTATTGAAAGCTATCAGCTTATACAATAATATTAAATGTCCTATTCTTGCACGTCGTGATACCGACCTTGATAAGGATCACCAGACGTTGCCAAAGTCAGTCTAAATATCAAAGAAAAGACCAAACCAAAAGACTAGACCAGTTCATGCATTGGCATCATACATATCACCTCCTAGGGACGTATATGGTTTATGACTTATAGAATAGTTAGGAGCATTGCTCGCTATTCATTATATTTCTCTAGAGAGGGACGTACATGAGAACCCGGCTACACCCGGGGAGGGACATCAGTACGTGAATTCAGAGCATCGATCCTGTACGTGAATTCAGGCGATGTACGTTCATCAAACCATTACGAGACGGTGTCATGCATACATACATATTGATTGATTATGATGCTCACATGTGTATTTAAGATATTTGATATTGAAGTATGCTTTATTAATTGTTATAATCATGCACTATTTACCCACTGAGCGCGTTAAGCTCACTCCATTATTATCAAATCTTTCACAGGAAATTAGGGTGGACTGGGTGCAGGTTATGGGGCCCACATTTTGTACCCTTTGTATGATTCATTGGGGATTTTGGGAGTATGTTCCCTTGACCATTTTATGTATAAAAGTATTCTGAATTAATCAGATTTGTACTGTGTACTGTATTTTCGCTGCGCACTCTGTTGTTACCATTGTAATTGTTCCAAATGCGCGCCCCGTCCGTGAGTGTACCGTCGGTTTAGGGGCGTCCGGGCGGGGTGTGACATTTAATGGTATCAGAGCGTACGGTCCACGGCCCCCCATGTCCACCAAATTAGGGGAAGAAAAATTTTATTAGATATATATATCTCTAGAACTATATATACATATGTCAATTATATATAGTTGAGATTTATATTAAATATATATCTAGAAAACTATATGATTTTTATATAGTTTGATTTTAATATACGTATAGTCATGATTTATTAGAAACTATATGTGTAGTTATGATTGAATATATGTATCTATATACCTTATTTTTCGAAGAAAAAAAAAATTCGAAAAACTTTTATTTTTCGAAAAAAAAAATTTTCGATAAAAAAAAAATTGAAATTTTTTTTATTTGATATATCTAAAACTATTTATATATATATATATATGAATTATATATATATATATATATATATATATGAATTATATATATATATATATATATATATATATATATATATATATATATATATGAATTATATATATAGTTAAGATTTGGATTAAAACCAACTATATATGATTTTCATATAGTTTAATTTCAAATATATATATATATAGTTGATTTATGGAAACTATAGTTATCATTAAATATGTCTATACATTCATATGTGAATATGACATATATACATATTTCAAATAGTTGATTTTTGGAAACTATATATGGTTATGATTCAATATGTCTATACATTCATATGTGAATACGACATATATACATCAAATCACTAATGAAGAAAATTTCATGATGATACAAACATCAAACGAAAACTCGAAAATAATGTCTAGCAGACAAAGCATAAATCTTAAAAATGTTAGGAATATGTTTTGTGTCTTTCACACAAATTTATTTTCCTTTCAGCCAAAGAATGGCGTCAAGGAAAGGAACAACTTCCACTAGCAGGGAACCAATTCCCACTAGACTCAAGGAATTGTCCAAAAGAGAGGTTATGACTATGAGGAGTATCGACAATAGCGATCTCTGCCTCCGCCCAATCCTTCACGACAAACTCACAACATTGGATTGGTTAAATATAACCAAAGTCGAGGGACAAGTCTCTTACAACTTGGTCAGATTCTTCTACGAAGCCATGAATTACGTAGGACTTCCAGAAGAAGGAATCAGCCTTGTATTGGAGACAACAGTTATGGGGATAAAAATTTCTATCAACGTCGAACTTATTGCTCGACTTTTGGAGATTCCGATTGAGGAAAGGATTATTGATCCACATGAACCCCAGACAGTTACAGAGATCGCAGAATCTAATGAACAATTGTTCAATTCCCTCGTCAAAGAGCCATACACTCAATCAACATACACCAACCTCCCAACCAATCATCTTAAGCCATCTTTTGCCGGTCTCGGAAAGATTGTATACGACAACATCTTGCCAGAAAGGGGGACTAGAGGCACTATGTCCAGGGCTCAACTCCTTGTGTTGTATTGCATAGAACAGAAAATAAAGGTCTCCCTACCACACATCATCATCCAACAAATGTTGAGGGTGATACAAAACCCTTTGAGAAAAGAATTCCTCGGCTATGGAGTCTTGATTATGAGGATACTATACGCGGCAAACGTCGCCACTTTCGATGGAACGTCAAAGCTCATCACTGAACCAGTTACAACATCCTCTATCTTCAAGACATATGGCACAAGTGGAAGGGTAACTGATGAAGAGGTATTTGGCACGACCATAAGAAATGCCGAAAGAATGAGAGACAAGCATGGGCGTTGCCTTCGCAAAAGTCGACGCAAGATGTCCGTCCAAAAAGGGCCAAATAATGATTCACATCCAAATCTTACATCAGACCCAGCCCCGAATAGTGATCCAACCAATCGACCATTCACTGACGAAGAATTATATGCCACACTAAATCAACCTACACAAAGTCATGATAGACAAGGTACGCAAGCAAATCCACCAACGTGGAACGTGCCCACTCCAGGCACCACTTCGTACCAAAGATTTCCAACTCCTACAGTACAGTATCAGCCAGTTCCACAAGTTGCTGTAAACCAACAACAACAATATTGGCCGTCACCAAATCTTGGAGGACAAAACATCCCAATAAGCCCATTGTTTCAAACTTTTTCACCACAAACAAATTCAAATATTCATGGGGTTCCAGTTAGGGAATCCCCGCACAATCAAAACAACTACCTTCCACCTATGAACCCATACTTTGACCCAATGTCTATGGCCTACCCTTCTCCTACGGGACAAACGACCCATCAACCACCAATGGGACAACCGAATAACCTACTTGAACGGTTAGATGAAATGGAATCCAATATTGCTGCACTAAAAGAGAGCCACACTAATATATTAACTCGTTTGCACAACTCCGACGCAAAGCGTGCAAACTCTCAGTCTTCTGTTAGTAGTCGTTCTCTACGTAGCAGTAGATCTCGAAGGAGTAGTAGTAGACACGAAAGTCACAATTAATTACTGGCATTGTAAACTTTTCTTTGATATATATAAATGAAATTGTTTTGTTTAAAGACTATCTTTCGTGGGGCGACTTACAACCATTTTTTTTTTGTATCACTAACTTTGGAGTGGTATGGGACACAACAAAATTGGAGGATACTAAATAAAATGTGGAAGTAAAAAAACCCATGACCTTGTGTGAAAAGAAATATTTGAAGAAAGTTGCATTACTAATATTATCACTAAGTTTACACGGTATGGGACGAGTAAATTTGGACGATACTATTAGTGAACTTCTATTCAGCTAATGTTTTTAGAGACCGTGTTCATACAACTTAACTTGGTTGACACCTTTATTATTAAATTCATGTGGTATGGGACACATGAACTTGGATAATAATTGAAAAAACTAAGAGTAAGCGTCTGAATACATAAGATTACGATAGAACGTTAGATCAAGATATTTACCGAGGCAAATCTTAGAATTCTTATGACTCGTATGGATTTTCAATGAAATATATATGTATGTTCACAAAAACCTGAACCAAATCATTTTAAATACTTGCAAAATTTTATAGTTATTATATAAACATTCTAACCTTGTTTGTTTTTACACCATGGCCACACATACGAGATATATAAGATTATTTGATTCCTTAACAACAACTTTACAATCTACTTAGAAAAATAGGTGATTTTAATATTACAATACTCTCGAAATTGTTGCTGAGCATACTATAACATTATACTTGCCTACAGTTTCTTAATCTTGGTTTTATTTTCTCTTTGCTGGTGAGAAAATGCAAACAAGAAAGAGAGGAAGGCCACGTACTGTTCGTCCCGCAGTTGAGGCACCTCTTGAGATTCAGGAACCGCCGCCTCCGACAACAGCACAGGCCACACCCCCACCCGCATCCTTTGCCATGCCTTCAAGCATTGAAACCTTCTTCGCTGGATTTATTGAGGCGATGAAAGGCCACTGTTCAAACTGCTGTTCGTGAGACTGCAGCCAGTAAGGTTGCCACGGTTCAAGCACCTGTAAAATTTGGGTCGAAAGCTCAAACCGATCAGATTACTAAATACAAGCGGCTACAACCTCTTACTTTCGATGGCACCATTGATCCTGATGAGTTGCAAAAGTGGCTGGATGAGTCAAAGAAGGCTCTTGATGCCATGAGAGTCGATGAGACTCGCAAAATTCCACTAGCGACCTACCAACTTGTTGGTGGAGCAAACAAATGGTGGATCACAGTGAAAGAAGACCCACGGGTCAACATAGCCGATATGACTTGGCAACAGTTCGAGTTAATGTTTATTGATGAGTATTTTCCCAGCGCAGTGACGAAGCAGAAGCAACAGGACTTCGCTAAGTTATACCAAGGCACCATGACTGTTAGAGAATATGCTGAAAAATTCAAAGAATTATCCGTCTACTCTCTTTCCACCATCTCAACGGAGCGAGATAAGACTGAGAAATTTTATAATGGCCTTCGCCATGACATTCGGCAAGCCTTATCGATCTTGGATCTCAAGATTTACAAAGAGGTTGTTGACAAGGCCATGAGCTTTGAACAAGAGAAGCTCTTATAGGAACAGCGAATGAATAAGGGTAAACGGCCTGCAACATTTTCTCAACAAGGCTTGCACCAGGGCAACAAGAAAAAGCCCTACTACAATCAAAACCCAGCCCTCCCAGCCACGGTTTCGAAGAATGAGGCCACAACACCTGCGGCTGAACCTTCTAACCCTAACCATCAGGGTTTCCGAAATCATGGCCGCGGAGGTCGTTATTGAAGAGGTGGTCGTCGAAACGGCAATGGCAGAGGTGGTGGTCGACACCACATTCAGCATGGCCAGCAGAACAATCAACATGGCCAATAGAACCATCCGCAGTATCATCCGACATGTTTCAACTGCGGTCAGAAAGGCCATGTAAAACATCTTTGTCCGCACCTTCAGCAACCTATTCCGGCTATTCCAGTCCAACAAGCACCACCTGCTGCTAATGCCCAACCCAGGCAGAACCAGCAGAACCAGGGTCAACGGAATCAGGGCCGAGCATTCGCCATCGCTCAACATCCCCTACCAGACAATAATGTCGTTGAAGGTACCTTTCCTTTGTTCAATACAATGGTGCATGTTTTGTTTGATTCAGGTGCTACGCATTCTTTTATATCATCAGCATTGGTAAGACATTTAGATCTGCATCCTGAACCCACAAACATCACACTCCATGTCACATCACCGTTCGGATCTGGTGCTGACGTCAACTTGCAGTGTTCTCGATGTGAGCTTCGAATGTCCGAACATATAATATATGCCGATCTTTTTTTGATGGATTTTGAAGACTTCGACAGCATCCTCGGCATGGACTAGCTAACACCACTGAATGCAAAGATCGAATCTATGAAGAAGCAAGTTCAGTTAACCTTGCCTACAGGAGAGTTGGTCAAGCTTCAGGGAATGAAGCAATGGATACACAAATCAACAGTTGCCCTTCTCAAGGCACAACTCCGAGCTCTATCATTTGGCAATGAAACCAACTCACCAGCACTATACCCTCTCGAAGTACATGATGTTCCAGTTATATCTGAATTCCCAACAATTTTTCTTAATGACCTTCCTGGTTTACCTCCAGTTAGGGAATTCGATTTTGAGATCAACCTCATACCAGGGACAGGGCCTATTTCCATTCCACCATACAGAATGTCAAATGTCGAACTGGTCGAATTAGACAAACAACTTAAGGAATTAGAGAGTAATGGCTTCATTCGAAAGAGTTCATCACCCTGGGGCGCTCCAGTTCTGTTTGTTCGCAAAAAGGATGGTTCGTTACGACTTTGCATCGATTATCGCAAGTTGAATAACGTCACCATCAAGAACAGATATCTGTTGCCCAGGATCGATGACTTGTTCAACCAACTTAGAGATGCCAAATACTTCTCTAAGATTGATTTACGGTCCGGTTATCACCAACTCCAGATTCGAGAGTCGGACATCACCAAGACGGCGTTCAGAACTCGGTACGATCATTACAAGTTCTTAGTTATGCCGTTCGGTCTAACAAATGCACCTGCTGCATTCATGGATTTGATGAATCGCATATTCAGGTTATACTTAGACCGATTTGTGGTGGTTTTTGTGGACGACATCTTGATATATTCCTCAACCGAGGAAGACCATAAAATACATTTGAAGATAGTCCTCCAGACCTTGAGAAGCCACCAACTGTATGCAAAGTTGAGTAAGTGCGAATTTTGGACAAAGAGAGTTCAATTCCTCGGCCATGTGGTTTCAGGCAATGGCATTGAGGTAGATCCTTCTAAGGTTGAAGCAGTTTTAAATTGGAAGCAGCCTACCACTGTTACTCAGATTATGAGTTTTCTTGGTTTGGCTGGCTATTACAAACGCTTCATCAAGGACTTCTCAAAGATTGATGAACCTATGACCAAGCTCACTCGAAAAGATGTGCGATTTATCTGGAATCCCGCCTGTGAAGCATCATTTCAGGAATTGAAGAAACGCCTCACGACAGCACCTGTACTTATCACTCCAAGAAATGCAATTGGATTTTCATTATACACCGACGCCTCTCTCCAAGGCTTAGGTGCCCTGCTAACGCAAGAAGGCCAAGTGGTTACATATGCATCAAGACAACTGAAGATTCATGAGGGTAATTACCTAATGCATGACTTGGAACTTGTAGTTGTCGTCTTTGCACTGAAGTTATGGCGTCATTACCTATACGGTGAACGGTTTGAGGTCTTCTCAAATCACAAGAGTCTTAAGTACATATACACTCAGAGAGATCTAAACCTCCGCCAAAGACGATGGTTGGAATTCTTGAATGATTATGACTTTCAACTCCAGTACCATCCCGGAAAGGCTAATGTTGTGGCCGATGCCCTGAGTAGAAAATCTTATGTTGCTTGCACTCTTAACTACGAAATGGGGAAGTTGGCTACAGAGTTGGAGAACTTTAACCTACAGCTGAACGTCGAAGGACCAAGACCATGACTCTCTCAATTATCAGTCAACTCTGAGCTCGTTCGAAAGATTTCAGCCGCTCAAGCCAATGAACTATGTTAATGGAGAAACGAGACCTTCTACTCAGCAGCCAGGACCTTCCTCATTGGTCGGTCTCTGGAGACGGCACCGTTTTCTAGAAAAAAATGTCTCTGCCTACCGAACGATCCTGAGGTTCGTAAAGAAGTGCTTACTGAGATGCATTGTTCGAGGTACGCTATGCATCCTGGGGGTGACAAGATGTACAAGGATGTCATGGGACAATTCTGGTTTTTTGGAGTGAAGAAGGAAATTGCAGACTTCGTTGCTCGATGTCTCGTTTGCCAGCAAGTCAAGGCAAAACGAAGACTTCCCTCTGGACTTCTCCAGCCGTTACCTATTGGAGAATGGAAATGGGAGAACATCACAATGGATTTTGTCACAGCCTTACCTCGAAACAATAAAGGGCAAGATGCTATCTGGGTAATCATTGACAGACTTACAAAGTCTGCACACTTCTTGCCAATAAAGTTCACGGGTAATCCCGCCAAACTTGCAGAACTCTATGAAAGAGAGATCGTACGCCTTCATGGCATACCACTCACGATCGTCTCTGATCGAGACCCTCGATTCACATCCAACTTTTGGAAAAGCTTCCAGAATAAAATGGGTTCTGAGATCACTATGAACACAGCCAGAGCGGCTTATCCAAATCTTAGAAGACATGTTACGATGTTGCATTTTGGACTTTAATGACGGATGGGCAAAGTATTTGCATCTAGCTGAGTTTGCATACAACAACAGCTACCAAACTAGTATCGGCATGGCACCATACGAGGCTCTCTATGGTCGGCCTTGCAGATGTCCGGTATGCTGGTTAGATATGGCAGATCGACCGCAGTTAGGCCTTGAACTAGTTTAAGAGACTTCTGAGAAGATCACACTAGTAAATGAACGACTTCGCGTTGCACAAAGTCGACAGAAGAGCTATGCTGACAAGCAGCGACAACCTCTAGAATTTGATAAGGGGGACTTTGTTTTTCTGAAAGTCCAGCACACAAGAGGTGTCAAACGCTTTGGAATCAAAGGCAAGCTCTCCCCGCGATATATCGGTCCATTTCAGATCATTGAACGTATTGGCAAACTTGCTTATCGTCTGTCCCTTCCATCGTCCATGCCTAAGGTTCATGACGTTTTTCACGTATCTATGCTTCGCAAGTATCGTCCTGATCCTTCGCATATCATCCCTTTAATTGAGGTTCGGGTTGAGGAAGGCAATATGTATCAGGAGAAAGCAATCCAGATTTTAGATCAAAAAACTCAAGAACTACCGCGCCGTAGCATACCACTTGTGAAAGTACTCTGGGATCACCACGGCGTAGAGGAAGCAACATGGGAACTAGAAGCAACAATTAAATAGAAATACCCTGAATTGTTTTCTAGTACCAACTGATGATGTGGTACATTGTATCATTTTCACTTATCAATCCCAGGATGAAACATTGTTTACACCTACCTTGATCATTGTTTTACTTCAATAACTACGCAGATGTCTGAAAATAATATCAATGGATATAGTGATGCACACATGTATTGGCCTCCTCATCAACCTGTGGCTACTTCTCAAGCCGATAACCCTCATCACTACTTGACTTGATTTTGAGGGCGAAATCCCTTTAACAAGGGTAGAGTGTAATACTTTGCATTTCACAAAAAAAAAAAGTACTATTTGGGCAACGCCCGAACGTTCAGGCGCATGACAGAACGCTCAGGCGCAAGTCAAAACGTTCAGGCGCAATGCATGCCCAAATGTTCAGGCGCATGTTAGAACGTTCAGGCGCATGATAGAACGTTCAGGCGCATGTTAGAACGTTCAGGCGCATGACAGAACGTTCAGGTGCATGCCAGAACGTTCAGGCGCAAGGCATGCCAGAACGTTCAGGCGCATGCCCGAACGTTCAGGCGCAAAAATCTCTGTATAAGAAACCTCCTCATTTCTCATTCCTCACACCAAATCACTTTCTCTTGTGAATTTCTTCTCCTTTCCACGCATTCTAAGTTTTTGAGACTCTCTGTCCGAGACTCTCGGTGTGGTGCAACAAAGTTCTATCCGGAGGAAAGCGCCAGATCTGATAGCGGTGCAACGAAGTTCTGTCCGGAGGAAAGCGCCAGATCTGAAAGAAGAAGTTTTATCTGAAGGTGGGGAACGAAACATAGGTTTGCGCGTTTCATAACTTTTATTAAAGTTTACATTCAATAATTATTATGTCTACTATTTATTTACACTGCATTATGTCATATACTGTTTATATTGCCGCACTTATGCCTGTATATTTGGAATTCATGTATTGCATTGTTATAATGCCAAATTTGTAGTCAATCTGACTCAACTAGACTCGGTCATGTCCTCAGTAACTTTAAATAGTTAGGCAGCGGGCTGCTCTAGGCGATTGGTATTTAAGCAGACCTTGTGTCTCACCTCTCAACTGGGGACTGATCTAGTTGGTCTTATTGAAAGCTATTAGCTTATACAGTAATATTGAATGTCTTATTCTTGCATGTCGTGATACCGACCTTGATAAGGATCACCAGACGTTGCCAAAGTCAGTCTAAATGTCAAAGAAAAGACCAGACTAAAAGACTAGACCAGTTCATGCATTGGCATCATACAGATCACCACCTAGGGACGTATATGGTTTATGACTCATAGAGTAGTTATGAGCATTGTTCGCTATTCATTATATTTCTCTGGAGTGGGACGTACATGAGAACCCGGCTACACCCGGGGAGGGACATCAGTACGTGAATTCAGAGCATCGATCCTGTATGTGAATTCAGGCGATGTACGTTCATCAAACCATTACGAGACGGTGTCATGCATACATACATATTGATTGATTATGATGCTCACATGTGTATTTAAGATATTTGATATTGAAGTATGCTTTATTAATTGTTATACTCATGCACTATTTACCCACTGAGCGCGTTAAGCTCACTCCATTATTATCAAATCTTTCACAGGAAATTAGGGTGGACTGGGTGCAGGTTATGGGGCCCACATTTTGTACCATTTGTATGATTTATTGGGGATTTTGGGAGTATGTTCCCTTGACCATTTTATGTACAAAAGTATTCTGAATTAATCAGATTTGTACTGTGTACTGTATTTCCGCTGTGCACTCTGTTGTTACCATTGTAATTGTTCCAAATGCGCGCCCCGTCCGTGAGTGTACCACCGGTTTAGGCGCGTCCGGGCGGGGTGTGACAGTATCTTGATGTGAACATATTTAATAGGCTCGTGTTTAATAGGTTCATGAATGTATCTAGAAGTTAATGAATACTTGTATGTAACTAGGATAGTGTGATCCATGAACT
Organism: Paratinospora sagittata; assembly: GCA_035771175.1. NCBI lineage: Eukaryota > Viridiplantae > Streptophyta > Magnoliopsida > Ranunculales > Menispermaceae > Paratinospora > Paratinospora sagittata. Next base: position 22,358,688 of record CM069599.1, read on the forward strand.
TAGTGGTTCATGTATGTGAAGATTCATGTATGCATTTATTGTATTTGCCTAGGTAGGGTCCTATAAATACCTCATGTATTTCTCATTTTCAAATCAAGCAAAGTTCACAAGTTCAAGTGCAAGCTCAAGTCCTTCTCCTTCTTCAATATTTTTTTCTTGTTTAGAGTTTGTGTGCTCACTACGTTTCCAACAAAGTGGTATCTGAGCTAGGATGAATTCTTTCCAGCACCAAGTTCCTAAGTTATCAAAGGATAACTATGGTTCATGGTGTATCCAAATGAAAGCCTTGTTTGGATCTCAAGATCTTTGGGAAACCATTAACGATGGTTTTGTGGAACCCACTGGCGAGCAAGAGGCTGCATGTACAGTAGATGAGAAGAAGGCTATTAGGGAGCAAAGGAAGAAGGATAAAAAAGCTTTGTTTATACTCTATCAAGGGTTGGACGAAGCTACCTTCGAAAAGGTTGCTGAAGCAACAACAAGCAAAGAAGCATGGGATATTCTTGTTTCCATCTTCAAAGGAGATGATCGAGTGAAGCGGGTTCATTTTCAAGCATTGCGAGGCGAGTTTGAAGCTCTCCACATGAAGGATGGTGAATCGATGTCCGATTATTTTTCATGGTTTCTAATAATCGTTAATGGCTTGAAGAGAAATGGTGAGAAGCTAGATGACATCCGTATCGTCGAGAAGGTACTCCAATCCCTTTCCTCTAAATTTGAGCATGTAGTTGTAGCTATCGAAGAGTCTAAGGACTTGGAGATACTTACAATTGGGGAATTATTGGGTTCACTACAAGTACATGAGCAAAGGATGCAGAAGAAATCTAATCCAGTTGTATTGGAACAAGCATTAGAGTCAAAACTGACTCTAAATGATCAAAGAAAACCTACCTCCAACCGTGGTCGAGGCAGAGGCCGAGGGCGAGGTACAACTCAACAATCAAGCCAAAGTCAGCACAAGAATCAAAGCTTTAGAGGACGAGGAGGTAACCGAGGTAGAGGAAGATCCTATGGACATGGAGCCAATAGGAATGTCTAATGTTTTAACTGCATTAAATTTGGACACTACGCCTTTGACTGTTGGTTAAAAATTGTTGAACAAGCCAATGTTGTAGAGACATCACATGATATAGGTAATGATTCTATCCTACTTCTTACACATGATGATTCACATACTTCATATAAAAATTGGTATCTTGATTCTGGGGCTAGCAATCATATGTGTGGCGAGAAAGAATTGTTTGTAGACCTCACGGAAGAAGTCCACGGAAAAGTGAACTTGGGAGATTCCTCCAAACTATCAGCTGAAGGCAAAGGGAAAGTAAAAATCTATCAGAAGGATGGTAAACATGGGTATATCTCTGATGTGTATTATGTACCTAATATGAAAAGTAATATTCTTTGCATTGGGCAGCATGTAGAAAAGGGATATAACATACAAATGAGAGACAACTCTCTCATTTTGAGAGATACAAGTGGAAGAATCATCGCACATGTTCCGATGACCCAAAATCGATTGTTCCCACTTCATCTTAGCACAAAGTCAGAGAAATGCTTCTATGGAGTCAAAGAAAGTGAGTCATGGAAGTGGCATCATCGCCTTGGACATCTCCACTTTAGCGGTCTAAAACTACTATCTTCATCAAACATGGTGCATGGGTTACCAATGATCGAGCCGCCAAGTAACACTTGTGATGTTTGTATACTTGGCAAACAAGCACGACTTCCTTTTCCTAGTGGCAAATCATGGAGAGCAACGACACCACTTCAACTGATCCACACTGACATATGTGGACCTATTGAACATGAGTCGCTAGGAGGTAATAGATACTTTATTACTTTCATTGACGACTTCAACATAAAATTATGGGTTTATTTTCTTAAAGAAAAGTCAGCTGCTTTTGTTGTATTCAAAAACTATAAAGCCCATGTAGAAAAAGAAAGTGGTCACAAAATTGTAACTCTCCGCTTTGATCGAGGTAGAGAATACACCTCAAAAGTATTTGATGAGTATTGCAGGGAAAAAGGCATAAAACATCAATATACTGTGGCTTACACCCCACAGCAAAATGGGATCGTTGAAAGAAAGAATTGCACGATTCTTAACATGACAAGAACTATGCTCAAGGAGAAAGGATTGCCAAAGCAATTTTGGGCAGAAGCTGTGGCGTGCTCATCATATGTGTTGAACCGATGTCCTACCAAAAGTGTAAAGCACATGACACCTCAAGAGGCGTGGAGCGGCTACAAACCAACTCTTGCACACCTAAGAATCTTTGGGTGTGTTGCATATTCTCAAGTCCCCAAGCCCAACAGAAAGAAGCTGGATGATCGTGGTGAGAAATGCATCTTTCTCGGCTATAGTGAAGAATCGAAAGCATACAAGCTCTATAATCCACTAACAAAGAAATTAGTGGTTAGTAGAGATGTTATCTTTGATGAAGATAAAGCATGGAGCTGGAATGATGATGAGAAGGCCAAAGAGCAGCAAGTTTTTGAAGAACTTGAAAAACCCCCAACACAAGTTCCACCAGGTATACCACCATCTCCTCAACATGACACACCTTCTCCGAGAAGAAACTCACAATCTTCAGCAGAAAGTAGTAGAAACAGATTTTCCTTACACCAAAGTCCCATCAAAATGAGAAGTCTCGCGGAGATTTATAATCAAAGAGAAGAAGACGAAGAGACCAACCTCTTCTGTTTATATGCTGGTCACGAGCCTCTGACCTTCCAAGAAGCTGTAGAAGAAGAATGTTGGCGATCGCCAATGGAGGAGAAGATTCATGCTATTCAGAAGAATGACACTTGGGAGATGACAACACTTCCAACAAATCAAAAGGCTATTGGCGTCAAGTGGGTGTACAAAATCAAACGTACTGCTGAGGCTGAAGTTTCTCGTTACAAAGCAAGACTAGTTGCTAAAGGCTACAAGCAGAAGTACGGTATCAACTACGAAGAGGTTTTTGCACCAGTTGCAAGACTTGACACGGTGAAATTATTGATTGCACTTGCCGCTCATCATAATTTGAAGATATATCAGCTTGATGTCAACTCAGCCTTTCTCAATTGCATTCTCGAAGAAGAAGTATATATTCACCAGCCAGAAGGTTTTGAAATTGACGGAGAAGAAAACGAGGTATATCGCTTGAAAAAGGCATTATATGGTTTAAAGCAGGCGCCGAGAGCTTGGAATGCACGCATTGATAGCTATCTTCAACATAATGGTTTCACCAAATGTCCATATGAGCATGCAGTCTACATGAAGAAAAATCATCAAGGTGAATTTTTGATTATTTGCCTATATGTTGATGACCTGTTGTACACAGGAACTAGCAGTGAAATGCTTATGGAATTCAAGCTGTCAATGTTTAAGGAGTTTGAGATGACAGACAACGGGCTGATGACCTATTTCCTTGGGATTGAAGTGAAGCAACAGCAAGATGGGATATTTATATCTCAAACAAAGTACATGAAGGAAATTTGGAGAAATTCAATATGAGTAATTGCAACACTGTGAACACTCCAGTTGCTACAGGTATGAAACTATCAAGAGAAGGAAATGGAGGATTTGTGGACTCAACTTTTTTCAAGAGTCTGGTTGGAAGCCTGAGGTACTTGACAATCACAAGGCCCGATATTATGTATGGCGTTGGACTTGTGAGTCGTTACATGGAGACACCAAAGGAGTCACATTGGCTAGCTGCAAAGAGAATACTAAGGTAAATCAAAGGCTCACTTAATCTTGGTCTATTTTATAATTATGGTGAAAATGCAAAATTAATAGGCTATTCAGATAGTGATTGGGGAGGGGACCAAGATGAGAGAAAAAGCACCACTGGTTATGTCTTCTATCTTGGCACAACTGCATTTTCTTGGACCACCAAGAAACAAAAATAGTGGCTCTATCTTCTTGTGAAGCAGAGTATATAGCAGCTTCATCTACTATTTGTGAAGCAATATGGGTATGGAATATTTTGAAGGAGCTGGATCATCCACAGGAGGAGCCAACTATGATATTTGTGGACAACATGTCAGCTATTCAGCTTGCAAAGAATCCAGTCCATCATGGAAGGAGCAAGCACATTGATACTCAATTTCATTTTCTTCGTGATCATGTGAAGCAGAAGACTGTAAAACTCCAATATTGTCACACTACTGAACAAGTAGCAGATATATTCACTAAACCATTATCAGGTGAAATTTTCATGAAGCTAAGAGACATGCTAGGCATGAAGCAGTTTTGATTTGAGGATGCGAATGTTGGCATCCGTTCAAATTCCAAAACTGAAGAATTCATTTGGGAACTTTATAGTGAATGTATCTTGATGTGAACATATTTAATAGGTTCGTGTTTAATAGGTTCATGAATGTATCTAGAAGTTAATGAATACATGTATGTACCTAGGATAGTGTGATCCATGAACTTAGTGGTTCATGTATGTGAAGATTCATGTATGCATTTATTGTAGTTGCCTAGGTAGGGTCCTATAAATACCTCATGTATTTCTCATTTTCAAATAAAGCAAAGTGCACAAGTTCAAGTGCAAGCTCAAGTCCTTCTCCTTTTTCAATATTTTTTTCTTGTTTAGAGTTTGTGTGCTCATTACGTTTCCAACAGATTATGGATCTGAGGAAAATGCATCTATAGTCTATGCGGCTTTAGCTGTTGATAAGGAGGTGATGCTTCTACTTCTCTAAATTCACTCAACATTCAATAACAACAAATCAAAACTTACAAATTTCTCACTGTAAAAAGATTTATCGATGTTCTATCAGTTCATTTATTCTACTTAAACCTCTTGATCAGTTGCAACTAGAGAAAGTTAAAAGACAGATGTGTCGGAAGGAAAACTTTTGGTGTGAGTTTTCTTCTCACGCATTCAACATTATGAAAGTTTTTTTAACACTGAAAGTAACATCAAACTTGTTTAATTCTCATGGTTTCAGGCAGTTTGAAGCAGTTGAAGCAAGGTTTCTTCGTGCATCGTTCAATGCGTTTGTAGACATTCTAATGCTTGCCACAAAAAACATTGAAGAATTTGGGCCGGAAACAAAATTGTAAACCCAAGATCAATCAATTGATTTAAATGAAAAATTTGTCTTTAATCATGATATTTTCTAATATTTTACATTTAATTTTAAATCTTATTAGTTCTTATGTGCTCTTAAATCTTATTAGTCCTTATGTGTTCTTAAATCTTATTTTGTTGATAATCTGATGCTCCACTGCTGTTCGCTTCTATAGTATCCATTTCCTCTTCGATTTGCCTTAGCCATTCTTCTGTGCTCCAATCTACATCTTCACTCATTTTCTCAGTCACCTGCATGAATACATGATCATGATTTATATAAAATCAGACAACGGGCTCTTCAGTTACGTTTTTAGATATAGACGATGGCTTAGTATTTTTTTGATAAAAACCTTCCTGTAAATTGATCCAAGTAATTATAATTAAAAAAAAAGAGAACTAAATTTATTAAGCAATTAAAGTAATTAATATATATAAGGTCAAAAGTAAGATAAATTAATATATTACATAAGGAATTAATAAATTAAAAAAGATTTAATTAATTAATTACCTGCATATATCACATCGTAGAACCATCATCATCAAAATAATTGTCAACCGGTAGATCATCAATTAATAAGTAGTCATCTAACCACGATTGATTTGCTTCAAATTCATAAAATTGTGATGACAAAGATGAGACAACGGGCTCTTTTTGGCTGTTAGATTCATCCAATCAATATATATATATATATATATAAGTTAAATAATTAATAACGGTCATCTATAATATATATGTATGTATGATGACATATAATTATAATTAATAGAAAAGAAAAAAAAATCTATGTCACCTGCATGACTGATGGAAACACTAGAACTGATGACGATTCTTGTAATGCATGTTGCTGATGATGATCATTTGATGATGTAGGTGGCACAACTTGATCTTCTTGCAGCTGTTAAAGACCAATTAATACAAAATTGATTAATATTTAATTTAATTAATCATATATATACACATGCAACGAACCATGTATGATAAATTCAAAAAGAAAAAAGAAATAAAACTAAATAGTTTCAATAAACACACCCGGTGATGATGATCATATGAGACGTTATTGGTGTCAATAACAAGAGGAGTTGTTGATGGCAGATAACTTGATTTTCTTGATACTAAAAACCAATCAATACATACAAATAGATTAATGAATATTTAATTCAAATAAGCATACACACATATAACCATCTATAATAAATTAAAGAAATAAAATAAACTCAAAAAAAAAAAAAACTAACTCACTTGTATGGGTACTTGATCAAAATGCTCATAAGAGCATTGGTACTGGTTGTTGCTGATTTGGTAATCGAATATGCTCATCTTTCTATTGAAACCCATTTAATAAAAGATTAATTAATTAGTTTCAATTTTAGCTAATTAACCACATATATATACATCGCCATATTAATTAAAAAAGAAGAAAAAAAAAATCTTAATATCTAATTGTATCACCTGCACATGTTGAAGATGTTGATCATCTTGTGGAGGCTGGATCATTTGATGATATTGACGTGGGTTTTGTTGCAACTGCTGATGATTTGACTTGGAATCACTACTAATATCAGCTGTTCTTCCGGTATGACCAATTTTACACAAGAGAAATTGTGGAGCCTGCATATACAACATGAGTTAATTAATTAGCAAGTATCAAGTATATTATACATGTAATTAATTGATTCATTAGCATATAAAGTACTATTTAATGTGATCATAAGATAAATATAAGAATTAATTATATGAGAACTATATATATTAATAATTAATTCAGAAAAAAAAAACTCAAAAAAAACTATATAATTATATACCTTTGGATTATAATGAAAATTTTGAAGTGGAAGCTGGTACTCATGCACAATCCACTTAGTCTTCAACCCAGATTTTAAAAGTGGCTTTTCCTTATTATATGATGATTTGTGGGAGTGATAGACCAATGTTCTGTAGTGACCCACAACATTAATTTCACCATTTTCATAATTGGTGACAGTAATAGGCTTTTCTCCAGTACTTGCTTTCCAGAATCCACGGCCTGCTGCCCTTTCTGTTTTCGACATCACAAAGAAATATATGTAGCTCTCTTGTCCAGTGGATTTACTTGATGTTCATTTCATTGTAAACCAAAAATAAAATGTAACAATTAATTAATTATGTAATATGTAATATCATGTATTTTACAAAAAAAAAAATTACTATTTGGGCAACGCCAGAACGTTCAGGCGCATGACAGAACGTTCAGGCGTTGCCCAAATATTAATTTTTTTTTTTGTGAAATACAGGATATTACATAATACCCTGTATTTCACAAAAAATAAAAATAAAAATAAATTTTGAAACATTTAGTTAATTATGTTACTATGTTGATAATGAAAAATTTTGAATGAAAAATTTTATTAGATATATATATATATATATCTCAAGAACTATATATATATGTCAATTATATATAGTGAGATTGTATTAAATATATATCTAGAGAACTATATGATTTTTTATACAGTTTAATTTAAATATACATATAGTCATGATTTATTAAAAACTATATGTATAGTTATATACCTTAGTGTATAAGATATATATATATATATATATATATATATATATCATATTATTGAAAAAATAATTGAAAAATGTTATTAGATATATATATATATAAATAAATAATAAATAAATAAATTTTGAAAAATGTTATTAGATATATATATAGAACTATATATATATGAATTACATATATAGTTAAGATTTGTATTAAATATATATCTAAGAAAACTGTGTATGATTTAGATATAGTTGAAATTTCAAATATATATATAGTTGATTTGTGAAAACTATATATACAGTTATGATTACATATATATATATATCATATTGCTAATGACGAATTTTGATTACATGATGGCATAAACATCAAGAGAAAAATATAAAATCTTATCCAACTAACAAGGCATAAATCTTAAAAATGTTAGGAATATATTTTGTGTCTTTCACAAATTTATTTTCCTTTGAGCAAAGAATGGCCTCAAGTGAAGGAGCAACTTCCACTAGCAGGGAACCAATTCCCACTAGACTTAAGGAATTGTCCAAAAGGGAGGTTATGACTATGAGAAGCATCGACAACAGAGATCTCCGCCTCCACCCAATCCTTCACAACAAACTCACAACTGTAGGTTGGTTGAACATAACAACGGTTGAGGGCCACGTCTCTTACAACTTGGTGAAATCCTTCTATGAAGCCATGAATTACGTGGGAATTCCAGAAGAAGGAATCAGCCCTGTATTTGAGACAACAGTTATGGGGATAAAAATTCCTATCAACGTCGAAATCATCGCTCGACTTATGAAGATTCCGATTAAAGAAAGAATTATTTATCCACATGAACCCCAGACAATTACAGAGATTGCGGAGTCTAATGAACAATTATTCAATTCCCTCACCAAGGAGTCATACACTCAATTGTCGTTCACCAACCTCTCAAACAATTATCTTAAACCATCTATTGCCGGCCTTGAAAAGATCGTGTTCGGCAACATCTTGCCAGAAAGGAGGCCTAATGGCACTATGTCAAGGGCCCAACTCCTTGTGCTATATTGCATAGAGAAGGGAATAAAGGTCTCCCTACCACGCATCATCATCCAACAAATGTTGAGGGTGATTCAAAACCCTTTAAGAAAGGAATTCCTCGGTTACAGAGTCTTGATCATAAGGATGCTACGCGAAGTAAACATCGACACTTTTGATGGGACTTCGACACAAATCGTTGAGCCAGTTACAACATCTTCTATCTTCAAGATATATGTTCCAAGGGGAGGAGTAACTGACGAGGAAGTATTCGGCACAACGATAGGAAATGCCGGGAGAATGAGGGACAAGCATGGACGTTGCCTTCGAAAAAGTCGACGCAAGATTTCCGTCAGAGAAGCACCAAATTTTGGAGGGCAGAACATCCCAATGAGCCCACTATTTCAAAAAATTTCACCTCACACAGATCTAGATATACAAGGGGTTCCAGTTAGGGGATCCCCGTATAATCAAAATAATTACCTTTCACCTATGAATCACACGTACAACCAATACTTTGCCCCAATGCCTATGGCCTACCCTCCACCTATGGGACAATCGAGCCATCAACCACCAATGGACCAATCGACTAACCTTTTTGAAAGGTTAAATAAAACGGAATCCAATATGGCGGAAATGAGAGCGACTCAAAATTATATATTAACACATATGCAAAACTCTGAAGCAGAGCGAGCAAACTCTCAACCTTCTGTTAGTAGTCGTTCTGTACCTAGCAGGAGATCTAGAAGGAGCGGAAGTAGGCAGGGAAATCAAAATTGATTACTGGCATTGTAAACTTTTCTTTTATATACATGAATGAAATGTTTTGTTTAAAGACTATCTTTGGTAGACCGACTTACAACCATTCTTTCTTTTGTATCACTAACTTTGGAATGGTATGGGACATAACAAAATTGGAGGATAATAAATAAAATGTGGAAGTAAGAAAACCCATGACCTTGCGTGAAAAGAAACATTTGGAGAAAGTTGCATTATTAATATTATCACTAAGTTTACACGGTATGGGACGAGTAAATTTGGACGATACTATTAGTGAACTTCTATTCAGCCAATGTTTTTAGAGACCGTGTTCATACAACTTAACTTGGTTAACACCCTTATTACCAAAGTCATGTGGTATGGGACACATGAACTTGGCTAATAATCGAAAAGACTAAGAGTAAGAATTTGAATACATAAGATTGCGATAGAACGTTAGATCAGGATATTTACCGAGGCAAATCTTAGAATTCTTATGACTCGTATGGATTTTTAATGAAATATATAAGTATGTTCACAAAGACCAAAACCAAATCATTTGAAATACTTGCAAAGTTTTGTACTTATTATATAAACATTCTAACCTTGTTTTTACACCCTGCCAAACATACGAATTATATAACATTATATAGGTGATTTTAATATTGCAGTACTCTCGAAATTGTTGCTGAGCATACTATAACATTATACTTGACTACAGTTTCTTAATCTTGGTTTTTTTTTTCTCCTTGCCAGTGAGAAAATGCAAAGAAGGAAGAGAGGAAGGCCACGTACTGTTCGTCCAGCAGTTGAGGCACCTCCTGAGATTCAGGAACCGCCGCCTCCGACAATATCACAGGCCACACCCGCCACTGCCACTCCATCTGGCTAGGCAATACCACCCCCACCCGCACCCTTTACTATGTCTTCGAGCATGGAAACCTTTTTCGCCGGATTTATTGAAGCAATCAAAGCCATTGTTCAAACGGTCGTTTGTGAGACCACGACCAGTCAGGTTGCCACGGTTCAAGCACTTGTAAAATTTGGGTCGGAAGCTCAAACCGATCAGATTACTAAATACAAGCGGCTACAACCTCTTACTTTCGATGGCACCATTGATGATAATGAGGTGCAAAAGTGGCTGGATGAGTCAAAGAAGGCTCTTGATGCAATGAGAGTCGATAAGACTCGAAAAATTCCACTAGCGACCTACCAACTTGTTGGTGGGGCAAACACATGGTGGATGACAGTGAAAGAAGACCCAAGGGTCAACATAGCAGTTATGACTTGGCAACAGTTTGAGTCACTGTTTATTGATGAGTATTTTCCCAGCGCGGTGACGAAGCAGAAGCGCCAGGAATTCGCTAAGTTATACCAGGGCACCATGACTGTCAGAGAATATGCTGGAAAATTCAAAGAATTATCAGTCTACTCTCTCTCTACCATCTCAACGGAGCAAGATAAGACTGATAAATTTTATAATGGCCTTCGTCATGACATTCGACAAGCCTTGTCGATCTTGGATCTCAAGATTTACAAGGAGGTTGTTGACAAGGCCATGAGCTTTGAACAAGAGGAGATCTTACAGGAACAGAGAATGAATAAGGGCAAACGGCCTGCAACGTTTTCCCAACAAGGCTCGCAGCAGGGCAACAAGAAGAAGCCCTACTACAATCAAAACCCAACCTTCCCAGCCCCTGTTTAAAAGAATGAGGCCACAACACCTGCGGCTGAACCTTTTAACCCTAACCATCAGGGTTTTCGTAATCATGGCCGCGGAGGTCGTTATGGAAGGGGTGGCCTTCGAAATGGCAATGGCAGAGGTGGTGGTCAACACCACAATCAGCAAGCCTAGTAGAACAATCAGCATGGCCAGCAACACAATCAGCTGTACAAGCCTACTTGTTTCAACTGCGGCCAGCAGGGCCACGTAAGAAATGCCTGTTTGCACCTTCAACAACCTGTTCCTGCTATTCCTGTCAAACAAGCACCACCTGCTGCTAATGCCCAACCCAGGCAGAACCAACAGAACCAGGGTCAACGGAATCAGGGCAGAGCATATGCCATTGCTCAACAACCCCTCCCACACAACAATGTAGTCGAAGGTACCTTTCCTTTGTTCAATACAATGGTGCATGTTTTGTTTGATTCAGGTGCTACGCATTCTTTTATATCATCAGCATTGGTAAGATATTTAGGCCTGCATCCTGAACCCACAAACATCACACTACATGTCACATCACTATTTGGATCTAGTACTGACGTGAATTTGCAGTGTTCTCGATGTGAACTTCGAATGTCAGAACAGATAATATATGTAGATCTTTTTATGATGGATATTGAAGACTTCGACATCATCCTCGGCATGGACTGCCTAGCACCACTGAATGCAAAGATCGACTGTATGAAGAAGCAAGTTCAGCTAACCTTGCCTACGGGAGAGTTTGTCAAGATTCACCGAACAAGGAAATGGATACACAAATCAACAGTTGCACTTCTCAAATCTCAACTCCGAGCGTTATCCCAACCAGCCCTATACACTCTTGAAGTACACGATGTTCCAGTCATATCTGAATTCCCAACAGTTTTTCTAAATGACTTTCCTGGTTTACCTCCAGTTAGGGAATTCGCTTTTGAGATCAACCCCATACCTGGGACAGGGCCTATCTCAATTCCACCATACAGAATATCAAATGTCGTGGTTCGTTACGACTTTGCATCGATTATCGCAAGTTGAATAACGTCACCATCAAGAACAGATATCCATTGCCCAAGATCGATGACTTGTTCCACTAATACTTCTCTAAGATTGATTTACGGTCCTGTTATCACCAACTCCGGATCTGAGAGTCGGACATCACCAAGACGGCGTTCAGAACTCGGTACGGTCATTACGAGTTCTTAGTTATGCCGTTCGGTCTAACAAATGCACCTGTTGCATTCATGGATTTGATGAATCGTATATTCAAGTTATACTTAGACCGATTTGTGGTGGTTTTTTTGGACGACATCTTGATATATTCCACAACCAAGGAAGACCATAAAATACATTTGAAAATAGTCCTCCAGACCTTGAGAAGCCACCAACTATACGCAAAGTTGAGTAAGTGCGAATTTTGGGCGAAGAGAGTTCAATTCCTAGGCCATGTGGTTTCTGACAATGGCATTGAGGTAAATCCTTCTAAGGTTGAAGCAGTTTTAAACAGGAACCAGCCTACCACTGTTACTCAGATTAGGAGTTTTCTTGGTTTGGCTGGCTATTACAGACGCTTCATCAAGGACTTCTCAAAGATTGTTGAACCTATGACCAAGCTCACTCGAAAGGACGTGCGATTCATCTGGAATCCCGCCTGTGAAGCATCATTTCAGGAATTGAAGAAACGCCTCACGACGGCACCTGTACTTATCACTCTAAGATATGCAATTGGATTTTCATTATACACCGACGCCCCTCTCCAAGGCTTAGGTGTCGTACTAATGCAAGAAGGCCAAGTTGTTGCATATGCCTCAAGGCAACTAAAGATTCACGAGGGTAATTACCCAACACATGACTTGGAACTTGCAGCTGTTGTGTTTGCAATGAAGCTATGGCGTCATTACCTATACGGTGAACGATTTGAGGTCTTCTCGAATCACAAAAGTCTTAAGTACATATACACTCAGAGAGACCTAAACCTCCGCCAGAGAAGAAGGTTGGAATTCTTGAAAGATTATGACTTTCAACTCCAATACCATCCCGGAAAGGCCAATGTTGTGACTGATGCCCTGAGTAGAAAATCTTATGTTGCTTGCACTCTTAACTATGAAATGGGGAAGTTGGCTATAGAGATGGATAACTTTAACCTACAGCTGAACGTAGAGGGACCACGACCACGGCTCTCTCAATTATCAACCACCTCTGAGCTCGTTCGAAAGATTTCAGCTACTCAAGCCAATGATCCTATGTTAGTGGAGAAACGAGAACTTCTACTTAGCGGACAAGATCTTCCTCATTGGTCAATCTCTAAAGACGGAGCCGTTTTCTATAAAAAAAAATGTCTCTGCCTACCGAACGATCCTGAGGTTCGTAAAGACGTGCTTACTGAGATACACTGTTCGAGGTACGCTACGCATCCTGGGGGTGACAAGATGTACAAAGATGTCAAGCGACAATTCTGGTTTTCTGGAATGAAGACGGCAATTGCAGACTTCGTTGCTCGATGTCTCGTTTGCCAAAAAGTTAAGGCAAAACGAAGACTTCCCTCAGGAGTTCTCCAGCCGTTACCTATTGGAGAATGGAAGTGGGAGAACATCGCAATAAATTTTGTTACGGCCTTGCCTCGAAATAATAAAGGGCAAGATGTTATCTGGGTATCATTGACAGACTTACAAAGTCTGCACACTTCTTGCCAATAAAGTTCACGGATAATCCCGCCAAACATGCAGAACTATATGAAAGAGAGATCGTATGCCTTCATGGCATACCACTCACGATCGTATCTGATCGAGACCCTTGATTCACATCAAACTTTTGGAAAAGTTTCCAGAATAGAATGGGTTCTAAGATCACTATGAGCATAGCCTTCCACCCTCAGACTGATGGGCAGTCAGAGCAGCTTATCCAAATCTTAGAAGACATGTTACAATGCTGCATTTTGGACTTTAATGACGGATGGGCAAAGTATTTGCATCTAGATGAGTTTGCATACAACAACAGCTACCGAGCTAGTATCGGCATTGCACCATACGAGGCTCTCTATGGTCGGCCTTGCAGATCTCCGGTATGCTGGTTAGATATGGCAGATCGACCGCAGGCCCTGAACTAGTTCAAGAGACTTCTGAGAAGATCACACTAGTAAAGGAACGACTTCGTGTTTCACAAAGTCGACAGAAGTGCTATGCTGATAAGCGTAGACAACCTCTAGAATTTGAAAAGGGGGACCTTGTTTTTCTGAAAGTCCAGCCCACAAGAGGTGTCAAACGCTTTGGGATCAAAAGCAAGCTCTCCCAGCGTTATATCGATCCATTTCAAATCATTGAACGTATTGGCAAACTTGCTTATCGTCTGTCCCTTCCATCGTCCATGCCTAAGGTTCATGACGTTTTTTACGTATCTATGCTTCGCAAGTATCGTCCTGATCCTTCGCATAACATCCTTTTAGTCGAGGTTCGGGTTGAGGAAGGAAATACGTATCAGGAGAAAGCGATACAGATTTTAGATAGAAAAACTCAAGAACTACGGCGACGTAGCATACCACTTGTGAAAGTGCTCTGGGATCACCACGGCGTAGAGGAAGCAACATGGGTACTAAAAGCAACTATTAAACCGAAATATCCTGAATTGTTTTCTAGTACCAACTGATGATGCGATACACTGTCCTATTTTCACTTATCAATAAACTGATGAAGCATTGTTACACTTATCTTAATACATTGTTTCACTTGAATAACTACACCGATGTCTGAAACTAACATCCATGGATATCGTGATGCACACACGCAGTGGCCTCCTTGGCAACTTGTGATTACTTCTCAAGATGTAGAGTCAAGTCACTACTACTTTGCATCACTAACTCCATCACCGCACAACAATCATTATCGCCAGAACGTGCATGAATTTTTCGCAACAATCCCGTGCCCTCATCTTGGCAGGACCTTCTACCACAATTGCCAAGAGGTCGAATTCAAGCAACAACAAGAAAAAGTATTCCACCGCTCAACCTGCCTCCCCTCAAACAATGTAACCATTGCCCTCCACCACCATCTGTTATGCAAATGTAGGAATCTTTAGAGGATGTGTCACGCCCCGGCCGCAGCCGCGAACGCGGGCGCACCACCACAACCTCAGCCGTGTGGCGAATGCCTAGCCATTATGGATCCATAATATTGTCCCATCTCGGCCAGCCACGCCACACAAGGACGCCGGTCACCGAGATCATTTATCCCCTGCACAATCCACAGCACAGGGAGGGCCTCCCCCAAGTTCGAACTCGCAACCTCTTCCTCATAAGGTTAGATTTCGCAACTTGAGTATCCATTGAACCATTTGGCTCAATGGGTACTCAAGTTGCGAAATCTAACCTTATGAGGAAGAGGTTGCGAGTTCGAACTTGGGGGAGGCCCTCCCTGTGCTGTGGATTGTGAAGGGGGATAAATGATCTCGGTGACCGGCATCCTTGTGTGGCGTGGCTGGCCGAGATGGGACAATATTATGGATCCATAATGGCTAGGCGTTCGCCACACGGCTGAGGTCGTGGAGGTGCGCCCGCGTTTGCGGTTGCGGCCGGGGCGTGACAGGATGAGTCTGATTCCATTTGCCCTCCATGGTTTTATGATGATGAGGACTCCACCGACCACAGTGCAATTCAGGGACCATACTAGCACTATCCTGGACTCGCAAGTGATGACGCCGGCAGTTGATCTCAAACAGATAACCATCATAACTACTTGAATTGATTTCGAGGGCGAAATCCCTTTAAGGGGGGTAGAGTGTAATACCATGTATTTCACCAAAAATAATAATAATAATAATAATAATAATAATAATAATTTTTTTTAGGATAAAGCACATGCCTGGAAGTCCAGGCACATGCCCGGAAGTCCAGGCAGCCCGCCTGAACTTCCAGGCGCCAAAAAACTCTATATAAACCAACCTTCCCTCTTCGTTTTTCACACCAAATTCACTCCAAATTGTGATTTTTCCTCCTTTTTTCACTCATATTGAGTTTGTAGTCTTTTGAGACTCTCTGTCCGAGACTCTCAGTGTAGTACGAAGAAGTTCTATCCGGATGATAGCACCAGATCTGAAAAAGAAGAAGTTCTTACCTGAAGGTGGGGAACGAAACATAGGTTTGCGTGTTTTATAACTTTTATTAAAGTTTACATTCAATTATTATTATGTCTACTGTTCATTTACACTGCATTATGTCATATAATGTTTATACTGTCGCACTTATGCCTGTACACTTGGAATTCACGTATTATACTGTTATAATGTCGGGTTTGTGGTCATTCTGACTCAACTAGACTCGGTCTTGTCCTCAGTAACTTTAAATAGTGAACGGGAGGCAGCGGGCTGCTCTAGGCGATTGGTTATTTAAGCAGACCTAGTGTATCACCTCTCAACTGGGGACTGATCTAGTTGGTCTTATTGAAAGCTATCAGCGTATACATGTAATACTGAATGTCCTAACCATGCACGTCGTGATACCGACTCTGATAAGGGTCACAAGTGTGACGCCCCGAAAATTATTTCATCTAGCCCATAACCCAATTGTATTTTGCCCAAACTCTATGTGTTGCCTTGATATGTTTAGTGATTGTTTAATGTTTGTATAGTTAATGCTTGATAATGTATATAAATATATGTATCATAAATTGTATATGAGTCATGTTAAATTAAAGTTTAATGCATATGTTATTATTTATGCATGGGCTCATTAAACCATGAATTGATATGGGTTAGGATTGATGGAATAAAAGGATAAATGAAATTGAAGATTTGGTGTATTAAATGGATTGGACATTTAAAATACATGTGGTTGGTATGGGTAGTATGAGACCAACACATGTGAAGGTTGGTGCATGAAAGTGGACAAGTGTCCAATGCCCACTTGTCTTCTTCAAGGAAGTGCTAGAATGAGTGGAGGGAACCAAGGAGAGGAAAACAAGGAGAGAATCAAGGAGAGAATCAAGGAGGGAATCAAGGAAGTGCTAGAAAGAGGTGAGTGGAGAGAAAAGAAAGAAGAAGAGAAAGAAAAGAAGAGAAAGGAAAGAAGAAGAGAAAGAAGGAGAGAGTTGCAGGAGTAAGAACCCTGCGAGATTTTCATCAAAAAATTGGATCTTTGGAATTTACGGTCAGATTGAGCTCAAATTTTGTCAGCACGTTCGTAGCTTATGGTTCTTCATTCTGGTCGGTGGAGATCTTGATCAGAGGTTTCTTCTGAGAGATCTAACCTCTCAAACAAAGCTGGCCGGAAAGTCTGGATTTCTCGCACTGTTTCGCTCAAACTTATAGATCTCCTAACTCTACCGTTAGATGGTTATCAAATTTGGTTATGTAGTTTATAACTGATATTTATACATTCTGAACGGTGGAGATCGTAATTAGAAGCTTGTGCTAAGAGATATAACCTCTGAAACAAAGCTGGTCGGAATTTCTGGGTTTCTCGTTCCGTTTCGGTAAAACTTGTAGATCTCCTCAACGTACCGTTGGATGGATATCAAATTTGAGTATGTAGTTTACAACAGATATTTCTATATTCTGAACGGTGGAAATATTTATACGTTAATTATTTTGTGTGATATAGCCATCTGAGTTTGGGTATTTGCAGCAGGAAAGGAGAAACTGTCTGATTAGACACTTGCTCATCAAAGATACATATCTTTTCGGTCCACCGTTGGATTGGGCTGATATTTGGACAGAAGGTTTGTTTCTTCACATACTTCAATCTGTACGGTTGATTTTGTGATTACATATTTCTGTTGGTAGATTGATACATCTGAACAGAATAATACATGTGAAGAATTGGTAGGGTTGTTTGTATTAGACCTACATTTAGAATATGAACTTAGACCTTTCCAAATAGCTTGCATGTCAACTATGTTGACCTAGTTGCCATTGTGGATGAACCCATGATGCAAAATCAGTGATATACATGGCTGAACATGGCGACCTAGTGTAAATCGACAATATGGCCTAAGTATGGAAAATTTCATATTTTAGGGCTTTTGATGCTTTTGGCTTAGAATCATTGAATTGATGCAACTTATGTTTAATTAAGCATGATTAGGGTTGATTATGCTACTGATTTGGTGGTTGTGACCATATCATGGGTTAGGCCTACTTGTGATCAAGTGAACCAAATTTGGACATGTTTATGCCTAAGGAATTGAAAATCAGTATTTTTGATTAATAGAATGGTTTATGAATGAGAACTATGCATTAGAGGCCTAAGTCATGTGATTTGAGTTGAATGATGGGATTAAATGGGATTTAGGCCTATTAATTATATGTGGGCTGATTTAGGGTTGATTTGTAATGTCTATGTAATTGAGCATAGAAATTGATGTATGGTAGGATATTGATGTATGTTTCAGGATCTTGATTGGGTTGATTCGGTTTGGTGGTCGTGTGTGATTAAATACTCTCGCGAGGCTTGGTTGTGAGTAGGCTTCACTTATGATTATATCATTTATGTCATCATATCACTTATATATATTGTATGTTGAAAGCATGAATGTGTTCTAATGTTTTGAATGATGCATTGATTTGAGAAAACCTTATGACTTTGGTTGGGCCCATCTATCTGGCTAATAGGGGGACTTGACCTTGTCATAGGAGGGTTTTAAGAAGGGAACGATTGGGATCAACGGCACGGTGAAATAGACGTGGACTAGTAACCCAAGTAAACATGATTGGGATCAACGGCACGGTGAAATAGACGTGGACTAGTAACCCAAGGCATGTGGAATGTGGATCCAAATTGATAAACTTTTACTTGCATCGAACTTATTATAAATGCTTGATATATATATGTTATGAGCTTTTAATCATGCTACACATTGACATGCATACATGGTTTTTATTGATGAGTATTGATAGCATATTTGAATTCTATTCACTGGGCATCGTTGGCTCACCCTCATTTTCCTCTTTCAGGTCCTTCTGTCCCGAATAAGGGCAAGGGAGTAGTCATATCTTGAGGGCCTTGCCTGCGAGAGAATCCAAGTCCTCTATGTGAGTTGAGAGGCATTTTGATTGAATTGTGTTTTATATTATGAAGTATTATATTTTGGATTATGTAATTATAATACTTACCACATTTTAGTATGGGTGAGTTGGGACTTGCTAGATAGACCATGTGGGCACATGACGGTTTTTTTTTTGTACCCACAATTTTGGACTTTATGTGTATGTCAATTTTTAATGGACTGTAGGAATTATGATTTTATTTATGGTTCATTTTTATGGATTATCTCGTCTTTGATGATTAATACAGTGGGTAGTTTTGTTTAGTACCTTTTGATATTATGTCGTTGTTTGAGATAAGGCTCGTAGGGTCTCAACCACCTCACGGGAGTTGAGGAGTGGTCGGAGATGCCTACGCCGGGCGTCCCGCCCCGGCATTCCGCATGCCATTCCCTGTGGGGTTGGTGGTCCGGGGCGCGGGGTCGCCACAACAAGACATTGCCAAATTCAATCTAAATGTCAAGAAAACACCAGACCAGTAGACTAGACCAGTTCATGCATTGGCATCATACATATCACCACCTAGGGACGTATATGGTTCATGACTCATAGAATAGTTAGGAGCATTGCTCGCTATTCATTACATTTCTCTGAAGAGGGACGTACATGAGAACCCGGCTACACCCGAGGAGGGACATCAGTACGTGAATCCAGAGCATCGTTCCTGAGGAGGGACGTATTGTGAGAACCTGGCTACGCCCGGGGAAGGACACCTATACGTGAACTCAGGCGATGTACATTCATCAAACCATTACGAGACGGTGTCATGAATACATACATATTGATATTGAAGTATGCTTTATTAATTGTTATACTCACGAACTATTTACCCACTGAGCACATTAAGCTCACTCCATTATTATCCAATCTTTCACAAGACCTAACTATTCTGAGTCATAAACCATATACGTCCCTAGGTGGTGATATGTATGATGCCAATGCATGAACTGGTCTAGTCTACTGGTCTAGTCTTTTCTTGACATTTAGACTGACTTTGACAACGTCTGGTGATCCTTATCAGAGATGGTATCACGACGTGCAAGGTTAGGACATTATATGACATAATGCAGTGTAAATGAACAATAAACATAATAATAATTGAATGTAAACTTTAATAAAAGTTATAAAACACACAAACCTATGTTTCGTTCCCCACCTTAAGATAAGAACTTCTTCTTTTTCAGATCTGACATTTTCCTCCGAACAGAACTTCGTCGTACTGCACTGAGAGTCTCGGACAGAGAGTCTCAAAAGACTAAAAACTCAATATGAGTGAAAAGAGGAGGAAAAATCACAATTTGGAATGAATTTGGTGTGAAAAATGAAGAGGGGAGGGTTGGTTTATTTAGAGTTTTTGGCGCCTGGAAATCCAGACGAGTTGCCTGAACTTCCGGGCATGTGCCATGTGCCTGGACTTCCAAGCATGTGCTTTATCCTAAAAAAATTATTATTATTATTAATTTTTATTTTTATTTTTTGTGAAATACTAGGTATTACACTTTAAATGTCACACCCCGCCCAGACGCACCTAAACCGGCGGTACACTCGAGGACGAGGCGCGCATTTGGAACAATAACAATGGTAACAATAGAGTGCGCAGCGGAAATATAAAATAGTACAAATCTGATTTCATTTAATTCAGAATATAATTTGTGCATAAAATGGTTAAGGGAACATACTCCCCAAAATCCCCAATGAATAATACAGAGGGTACAAAAATATGGGCTCCATAACCTGCACCCAGTCTATCCTAATTTCCTGTAAAGATTTGATAATAACGGAGTGAGCTTAACGCGCTCAGTGGGTAAAATAGTTCGTGAGTATAACAATTAATAAAGCATACTTCAATATCAAATATCTAAAATACACATGTGAGCATCATAATCAATCAATATGTATGAATGTGTGACACCATTTCGTAATGGTTTGATGAACGTACATCACCTGAGTTCACATACAGGTGTCCTTCCTCCAGCGTAGCCAGGTTCTCACTGTACGTCCCTCCTCATGAACGATGCTCTGGATTCACGTACTGATGTCCCTCCCCGGGCGTAGCCGGGTTCTCATGTACGTCCCTCTCTAAAGAAAATAATGAATAGTGAGCAATGCTCCTAACTATTCTATGACTCATAAACCATATACGTCCCTAGGTGGTGATTTGTATGATGCCAATGCATGAACTAGTCTAGTCTACTGGTCTGGTCCTTTCTTGACATTTAGACTGACTTTGGCAACGTCTGGTGATCCTTATCAGAGACGGTATCACGACGTGCAAGGTTAGGACATTCAGTATTACTTGTATAAGCTGATAGCTTTCAATAAGACCAACTAGATCAGTCCCCAGTTGAGAGGTGATACACTAGGTCTGCTTAAATAACCAATCACCTAGAGCAGCCCGCTGCCTCCCTTTCACTATTTAATGTTACTGGGAACAAGACCGAGTCTAGTTGAGTCAGATTGACCACAAATCCGGCATTATAACAGTATAATATGTGAATTCCAAGTGTACAGGCATAAATGCGGCAGTATAAACATTATATGACATAATGCAGTGTAAATGAACAGTAGACATAATAATAATTGAATGTAAACTTTAATAAAAGTTATAAAACACACAAACCTATGTTTCGTTCCCCACCTTCAGATAAAAACTTCTTTTTCAGATCTAGCGCTTTCCTCCGGACAGAACTTCATCGTACTGCACTGAGAGTCTTGAACAGAGTGTCTCAAAAGACTAAAAACTCAATATGAGTGAAAAGAGGAGGAAAAATCACAATTTGGAGTGAATTTGGTGTGAAAAACGAAGAGGGAGGGTTGGTTTATATAGAGTTTTTGGCGCTTGGAAGTCTTGGCGAGCTGCCTGGACTTCCGGGCATGTGCCATGTGCCAGGACTTCCAGGCATGTGCTTTATCCTAAAAAAATTATTATTATTATTATTATTATTATTATTATTTTGTGAAATACTGGGTATTACACTCTACCCCCCTTAAAGGGATTTCGCCCTCGAAATTAATTCAAGTAGTGCTAGTATGGTCCCTGAATTGCACTGTGGCCGATGGAATCCTCATCATCATAAAACCATGGAGAGCAAATAGAATCAGACTCATCCTCTGAAGATTCCTACATTTGCATAGCAGATGGTGGTGGAGGGCGATGGTTACATCGTTTGAGGGGAGGTAGGTTAAGCGGTGGAATACTTTTTCTTGTTGTTGCTTGAATTCAACCTCTTGGCAATTGTGGCAGAAGGTCCTGCCAAGATGAGGGCACGAGATTGTTGCGAAAAAGTCATGCACGTTCTGGCAATAATGATCGTTGTGCGGTGATGGAGTTGGTGATGCAAAGTCCAAAATACAGCATCGTAACATGTCTTCTAAGATTTGGATAAGCCGCTCTTACTGCCCATCAGTCTGAGGTTGGAAGGTTGTGCTCATAGTGATCTTAGAACCCATTCTATTTTGGAAGCTTTTCCAAAAGTTTGATGTGAATCGAGGGTCTCGATCAGAGACGATCGTGAGTGGTATGCCATGAAGGCGAACGATCTCTCTTTCATATAGTTCTGCATGTTTTGTTGGATTATCCGTGAACTTTATTGGCAAGAAGTGTGCAGACTTTGTAAGTCTGTCAATGATAACCCAGATAGCATCTTGCCCTTTATTATTTCGAGGCAAGGCCGTAACAAAATCCATTGCAATGTTCTCCTACTTCCATTCTCCAATAGGTAACGGCTGGAGAACTCCTGAGGGAAGTCTTCGTTCTGCCTTAACTCTCTGGCAAACGAAACATCGAGCAACGAAGTCTACAATTGCCATCTTCATTCCAGAAAACCAGAATTGTCGCTTGACATCCTTGTACATCTTGTCACCCCCAGGATGCATAGCGTACCTTGAACAGTGCATCTCAGTAAGCACGTATTTCCAAACCTCAGGATCGTTCGGTAGACAGAGACTTTTTTTTATAGAAAATGGCTCCTCTTTAGAGACTGGCCAATGAGGAAGATCTTGTCCGCTGAGTAGAAGTTCTCGTTTCTCCATTAACATAGGGTCATTGGCTTGAGTAGCTGAAATCTTTCGAACGAGCTCAGAGGTGGCTGATAATTGAGAGAGTCGTGGTCGCGGTTCCTCTACGTTCAGCTGTAGGTTAAAGTTATCCATATCTGTAGCCAACTTCCCCATTTCCTAGTTAAGAGTGCAAGCAACATAAGATTTTCTACTCAGGGCATCGGCCATAACATTGGCCTTTCCGGGATGGTACTGGAGTTGAAAGTCATAATCTTTCAAGAATTCCAACCATCGTCTCTGGAGGAGGTTTAGGTCTCTCTTAGTGTATATGTACTTAAGACTTTTGTGATCCGAGAAGACTTCAAATCGTTCACCGTATAGGTAATGACGTCATAGCTTCAGTGCAAAAACAACAGTTGCAAGTTCCAACTCATGTGTTGGGTAATTACCCTCATGAATCTTCAGTTGCCTCGAGGCATATGCAACAACTTGGCCTTCTTGCATTAGTACGGCACCTAAGCCTTGAAAAGAGGCGTCGGTGTATAGTGAAAATCCAATTGCATTTCTTGGAGTGATAAGTACAGGTGCCATCATGAGGCGTTTCTTTATTTCCTGAAATGATGCTTCACAGGCGGGATTCCAGATGAATCGCCCGTCTTTTCGAGTGAGCTTGGTCATAGGTTCAGCAATCTTTGAGAAGTCCTTGATGAAGCATCTGTAATAGCCAGCCAAACCAAGAAAACTCCTAATCTGAGTAACAGTGGTAGGCTGCTTCCAATTTAAAACTACTTCAACCTTAGAATGATCTACCTCAATGCCATTACCTGAAACCACATGGCCTAGGAATTGAACTCTCTTCGCCCAAAATTCGCACTTACTCAACTTTGTATACAGTTGGTGGCTTCTCAAGGTCTGGAGGACGATCTTCAAATGTATCTTATGGTCTCCCTCGGTTGAGGAATATATCAAGATGTCGTCCACAAAAACCACCACAAATCAGTGTAAGTATAACCTAAATATGCGATTCATCAAATCCATGAATGCAGCAAGTGCATTTGTTAGACCGAACGGCATGACCAAGAACTCGTAGTGACCGTATCGAGTCCTAAATGTCGTCTTGGTGATGTCCGACTCTCGGATCCGGAGTTGGTGGTAACCGGACCGTAAATGAATCTTAGAGAAGTATTTGGCATCTCTAAGTTGGTCGAACAAGTCATCGATCCTGGGCAATGGATATCTGTTCTTGATGGTGACGTTATTCAACTTGCGATAATAGATGCAAAGTCGTAACGAACCATCCTTTTTGCGAACAAACAGAACTGGAGCGCCCTAGGGTGATGAACTCTTTCTGATGAAGCCATTACTCTCTAATTCCTTCAGTTGGTTGTCTAGTTCGACCAGCTCGACATTAGACATTCTGTATGGTGGAATTGAGATGGGCCCTATCCCAAGTATGAGGTTGATTTCAAAATCGAATTCCCTAACTGGAGGTAGACCAGGAAGGTCAATTAGAAAAACTATTGGGAATTCAGATATGACTAGAACATCGTGTACCTCAAGAGGGTATAGTGCTGGTGATTCATTTCCGTCACCAAGGGATAACGCTCAAAGTTGTGATTTGAGAAGTGCAACTGTTGATTTGTGTATTCATTTCCTTGTTCCCTGAATCTTGACAAACTCTCCTGTAGGCAAAGTTAATTGAATTTGCTTCTTCATACAGTCGATCTTTGCATTTAGTGGTGCTAGCCAGGCCATGCCGAGGATGATGTCGAAGTCCTCAATATCCATCACAAAAAGATATGCATATATTTTCTGCTCCGACATACGAAGCACACATCGCGAACACTACAAGTTCACGTCACCAGATCCGAACGGTGATGTGGCATGGAGTGTGATGTTTGTGGGTTCAGGATGCAGGCCTAAATGTCTTACCAATGCTGATGATATAAAAGAATGTGTAGCACCTGAATCAAATAAAACATGCACTATTGTATTGAACAAAGGAAAGGTACATTCGACTACATTGTTGTCTGGGAGGGGTTATTGAGCGATTGCATATGCTCTGCCCTAATTCCGTTGACCCTGGTTCTGCTGGTTCTGCCTGGGTTGGGCATTTGCAGCAGGTGGTGCTTGTTGGACTGCAATAGCTGGAACAGGTTGCGGAAGGTGCGGACAGGCATTTCTTACGTGGCCCTACTGGCCGCAGTTGAAACAAGTAGGCCTGTACTGCTGATAGTTTTGCTGGCCATTCTGATTGCTGGGCTGGCCTTGCTGATTGTGGTGTCGACCACCACCTCTGCCATTGTCGTTTTTACGGCCACTTCTTCCATAATGACCTCCACGGCCATGATTTCAGAAACCCTGATGGTTAGGGTTAGAAGGTTCAGCCACAGGTGTTGTGGCATCATTCTTCGAAACAGGGGCTGGGAGGGCTGGGTTTTGTTTGTAGTAGGGCTTCTTCTTGTTGCCCTGTTGCGAGCCCTGTTGGAAAAACGTTGCAGGCCATTTTTCCTTATTCAATCTCTGTTCCTGTAAGATCTTCTCTTGTTCAAAGCTCATGGCCTTGTCAACAACCTCCTTGTAAATCTTGAGATCCAAGATCGACAAGGCTTGTCAAATGTCATGGCGAAGGCCATTATAAAATTTCTCAGTCTTATCTCACTCCGTTGAGATGGTGGAGAGAGAGTAGACTGATAATCCTTTAAACTTTTCAGCATATTCCCTGACGGTCATGGTGCCCTGGTATAACTTAGCGAATTCCTGGCGCTTCTGCTTCGTCACCGCGCTGGGAAAATACTCGAACTGTTGCCAAGTCATATCTGCTATGTTGACCATTGGGTCTTCTTTTACTGTCATCCACCGTGTGTTTGCCCCACCAACAAGTTGGTAAGTCGTGAGTGGAATTTTTTGAGTCTCATCGATTCCCATTGCATCAAGAGCCTTCTTTGACTCATCCAACCACTTTTGCACCTCATCAGCCTCAATGGTGTCAGCGAAAGTAAGAGGTTCTAGCCGCTTGTATTTAGTAATCTGATCATTTTGAGCTTCCGACCCAAATTTTACAGGTGCTTGAACCGTGGCAACCTGACTGGCTGCGGTCTCAGGAACGGCCGTTTGAACAGTGACTTTCATCGCCTCAATAAATCCGGCGAAGAAGGTTTCTATGCTTGAAGGCATGCCGAAAGGTGCGGGTGGGGGTGGTATTGCCTGCCCAGATGTAGTGGCAGTGTTGGGTGTGGCCTTTACTGTTGTCAGAGGCGTCGGTTCCTGAATCTCAGGAGGTGCCTCCACTGCTGGACGAACAGTACGTGGCCTTCCTCTCTTCCTGGTTTGCATTTTCTTACTGGCAAGGAAAAATAAAACCAAGATTTAGGAACTGTAGCCAAGTATAATGTTATAGTATGCTCAGCAACAATTTTGAGAGTACTGTAATATTAAAATCACCTATTTTTCTAAGTATAGTGTAAAGTTTTTGTTGAGCAATCACAAAATCTTATATAACTCGTATGTTTGGCCATGGTGTAAAAACAAGGTTAGAATGTTTATATAATAAGTACAAAACTTTGAAAGTATTTCAAACGATTTGGTTTTGGTCTTGGTGAACATACTTATATATTTCATTAAAAATCCATACTAGTCATAAGAATTCTAAGATTTGCCTCGGTAAATATCCTGATCTACCATTCTATCGCAATCTTATGCATTCAAACTCTTACTCTTAGTCTTTTCGATTATTATCCAAGTTCATGTGTCCCATACCACATGACTTTGGTAATAAGGGTGTTAACCAAGTTAAGTTGTATGAACACGGTCTCTAAAAACATTGGCTGAATAGATGTTCACTAATAGTATCGTCCAAATTTACTCGTCCCATACCGTGTAAACTTAGCATTAATATTAGTAATGCAACTTTCTCCAAATAATTCTTTTCATACAAGGTCATGGGTTTTCTTACTTCCACATTTTATTTAGTATCCTCCAATTTTGTTATGTCCCATACCATTCCAAAGTTAGTGATACAAAAGAAAGAATGGTTGTAAGTCGGCCCACCAAAGATAGTCTTTAAACAAAACATTTCATTCATGTATAAAAGAAAATTTTACAATGCCAGTAATCAATTTTGATTTCCCTGCCTACTTCCGCTCCTTCTAGATCTCCTGCTAGGTACAGAACGACTACTAACAGAAGGTTGAGAGTTTGCTCGCTCTGCTTCAGAGTTTTGCATATGTGTTAATATATAATTTTGAGTCGCTCTCATTTCCGCCATATTGGATTCCATTTCATTTAACCTTTCAAAAAGGTTAGTCGATTGGCCCATTGGTGGTTGATGGCTCGATTGTCCCATAGGTGGAGGGTAGGCCTTAGGCATTGGTTGTACGGATGATTCATAGGTGAAAGGTAATTATTTTGAAATATTTGACTCATTGGGATGTTCTGCCCTCCAAAATTCGGTGCCGCCCAATACTATTGTTGTTGGGTTACAGGAACTTGTGAGAATGGTTGACATGGTACCTCAAGTGTTGGAAACCTTTGGTACGACGTGTTGCCCTGAGTTGGCATGTTCCAAGCAGGTAGATTTGTTTAAGTACGTTGTCTATTTGAGGTTGATTTAGGTTGGTAAATAAATCTTCCTCAGCGAATTATTGAGTGGTTGGATCATTATTTGGGGCTAGGTTTGATGTGGGATTTTGATTTGGTACTTCTTTGACGGGAATCCTGCGTCGACTTTTTTGAAGGCAACGTCCATGCTTGTTCCTCATTCTCTCGACATTTCCTATCGTCGTGCCGAATACTTCCTCGTCAGTGACTCCCCCCTTGGAACATAGATCTTGAAGATAGAAGATGTTGTAACTGGCTCAACGAGTCCCATCAGAAGTGTCGATGTTTACTTCGCATAGCATCCTCATGATCAAGATTCCATAACCGAGGAATTCCTTTCTTAAAGGGTTTTGAATCACCCTCAACATTTGTTGGATGATGATGTATGGTAGGGAGACCTTTATTTCTTTCTCTATGCAATATAACATGAGAAGTTGGGCTTCTGACATAGTGCCATTAGGCCTCCTTTCTGGCAAGATGTTGCCGAACACGATCTTTCCAGGATGGGCAAGAGATGGCTTAAGATGATTGTTTGGGAGGTTGGTGAACGTCGATTGAGTGTATGGCTCCTTGGTGAGGGAATTGAATAATTGTTCATTAGACTCCGCAATCTCTGTAATTGTCTGCGGTTCATGTGGATCAATAATTCTTTCCTCAATCGGAATCTTCATAAGTCGAGCGATGATTTCGACGTTGATAGAAATTTTTATCTTCATAACTGTTGTCTCCAATACAGGGTTAACTCCCTCTTCTGGAAGTCCCACACAATTCATGGCTTCGTAGAAGTATCTAACCAAGTTGTAAGAGACGTGGCCCTCAACCTTTGTTATGTTCAACCAACCCACAGTTGCGAGTTTGTCGTGAAGGATTGGGTGGAGGCGGAGATCTCTGCTGTCAATGTCTCTCATGGTCATAACCTCCCTTTTGGACAATTTCTTGAGTCTAGTGGGAATTGGTTCCCTGCTAGTGAAAGTTGCTCCTTCACTTGAGACCATTCTTTGCTGAAAAAAAAATAAATTTGTAAAAGACACAAAATATATTCCTAACATTTTTAAGATTTATGCCTTGTGAGTTGGATAATATTTTATATTTTTCTCTTAATGTTTATGTCATCATGTAATCAAAATTCTCAATATGATATATATAAATATCTTATATAGATATAGATATATATATATATATATTTAATCATAACTGAATATATAGTTTTCATAAATCATAACTATATATATATTCAAATCAAACTATATAAAAATCATATAATTTTTTAGATATATATTTAATATAAATATTAACTAAATATAATTCATATATATATATATATATATATATATATATATATATATATATATATAGTTCTAAAGATATATATATCTAATAATATTTTTCATTCAAATTTTTCATCAATAATATGATATATATATATATATATATATGTGTGTGTGTGTGTGTGTGTGTGTGTGTGTGTATCTCATATATACTAAGGTATATAGATATATATATATAGCTATACATATAGTTTTTTTTTTTTATAAATCATGACTATATGTATATTTAAATCAAACTAAAAAAAAATCATATAGTTCTTTTTTAGATATATATTTAATATATCTCACTATATACAATTGACATATATATATATATATATAGTTCTAGAGATATATATATCTAATTAAATTTTTCATCAAAAATTTTTCATTGATAACAAGGTATATATATATCTCCTATAGATATATAGATATATATATTTAATCATAACAATATATATAGTTTTCATAAATCATAACTATATATATACTTAAATCAAACTATATAAAAATCATATAATTTTCTAGATTAATATAAATCTCACTATATATAATTGACATAAATATATATATATAGTTTTAGAGATATATATATCTAATAAAATTTTTCATTCAAATTTTTCATCAATAATAACAAGGTATATATATATCTCCTATATGCATAAATATATAGATATATATTTAATCATTAATATGTATAGTTTTCATAAATCACAGCTATATATATATATATTCAAATCAAACTATATAAAAATCATATAATTTTCTAGATATATCTTTAATATAAATCTCAACTATATACAAATCACATATATATATATATATATATATATATATAGTTCTAGATATATATATATATCTAGTAAAATTTTTCTTCTCGTAATTTGGTGGACTTGACGGGTCGTGGACCGTACGCTCTGATACCATTAAATGTCACACCCCGCCCGGACGCGCCTAAACCGGCGGTACACTCGCGGACGGGGCGCGCATTTGGAACAATAACAATGGTAACAACAGAGTGCACAGCGGAAATATAAAACAGTACAAATCTAATTTCATTTAATTCATAATATAATTTGTACATAAAATGGTCAAGGGAACATACTCCACAAAATCCCCAATGAATAATACAGAGGGTACAAAAATATGGGCCCCATAACCTGCACCCAGTCCATCCTAATTTCCTATGAAAGATTTGATAATAATGGAGTGAGCTTAACGCGCTCAGTGGATAAAATAGTTCGTGAGTATAACAATTAATAAAACATACTTCAATATTAAATATCTAAAATATACATGTGAGCATCATAATCAATCAATATGTATGAATGCGTGACACCGTCTTGTAATAGTTTGATGAACGTACATCGCCTGAGTTCACGTACAGGTGTCCTTCCCCGGGTGTAGCCAGGTTCTCACTGTACGTCCTTCCTCAGGAACGATGCTCTGGATTCACATACTGATGTCCCTCCCCGGGCGTAGCCGGGTTCTCATATACGTTCCTCTCCAGAGAAAATAATGAATAGCGAGCAATGCTCCTAACTATTCTATGAGTCATAAACCATATACGTCCCTAGGTGGTGATATGTATGATGTCAATGCATGAACTAGTCTAGTCTACTGGTCTGGTCTTTTTTTGACATTTAGACTGACTTTGGCAACATCTGGCGATCCTTATCAGAGATGGTATCACGACGTGCAAGGTTTGGACATTCAATATTACTTGTATAAGCTGATAGTTTTCAATAAGACCAACTAGATCAGTCCCCAGTTGAGAGGTGATACACTAGGTCTGCTTAAATAACCAATTGCCTAGAGCAGCCCGCTACCTCCCGTTCACTATTTAAAGTTACTAGGGACAAGACCGAGTCTAGTTGAGTCAGATTGACCACAAATCCGGCATTATAACAGTATAATACGTGAATTCCAAGTGTACAGACATAAATGCGGCAGTATAAACATTATATGACATAATGCAGTGTAAATGAACAGTAGACATAATAATAATTGAATGTAAACTTTAATAAAAGTTATAAAACACACAAACCTACGTTTCGTTCCCCACCTTCAGATAAGAACTTCTTTTTTTTCAGATCTGGCGCTTTCCTTCAGACAGAAGTTCGTCGTACTGCACTGAGAGTCTCGGACAGAGAGTCTCAAAAGATAAAAAAACTCAATATGAGTGAAAAGAGGAGGAAAAATTATAATTTTGAGTGAATTTAGGGTTAAAAATAAAGAGCGGAGGGTTGATTTATATAGAGTTTTTGGCGCCTGGAAGTTCAGGCGGGCTGCCTGGACTTCGGGACATGTGCCTAGACTTCTGGGCATGTGTCTGAACTTCCAGACATGTGCTTTATCCTAAAAAAATTATTATTATTATTATTATTATTATTTTATAAAATACAGGGTATTACAAATTAATTAATCATTATAAATAGAATCATATATATGAAATTAATGAGAGCATAGTAATATATTTATATAGTACCAGAAAGTGGGAGATTCCATGGTTCAGTGGTGTAAGGATCCATGTCGAGAAAGGAATTGAAAGGAAGAGGTTGATTGGTGGCTCTCAAGAGTAAATAGGTTAAAAGGTCTACATTGGTTGGATTGAAGTAGCACCCCAATCCCAGTTCTCTTTCTAGGGCAAGGTGATTGAAAAGATGTTGCATTATTTATTTCTTGATGATATATCACTGACGTAGTAGTACTCGAACAATCAAATTGCAAGAGTGAACGAGTAATATTAATTAGTTAAAAAATTAATATTTAAATAAATCAATTACTAGTACATATTAATCTTGTATGAATTGATTAATTAATTAAAGCAGGCAACCATGGATAATCAAACTTAATTAAATTCTATTGCTATCGTCTCATTTCTTTATTAATTCATTTATTGTGAAAGAAGATAAATTTATTATTTGATATACAAAATTTATATAATTTAGCGGCAAGATGTTGGTATATTTTAAAAAATATCTAAGGTGTGACAAAAAAAGAAAAATATTTAATTTCAAATATAAAGTTCTTGTTAAACTGAAATAATTTCATAAATCAAAATAAATTAATTAAGGAGAATATTAAATCAACACTAGATGTTACTTTTACAAAGTATTATTTTATTACAAAAAGGCAAAAGGTCAAGTACATCAATTTAGGGTGCATCATTCAAAAGGGTACATCAGTCAAAAGGTCAAATACATTGCCCACTGCCCACATTGATTGGGCAATATTCTGATTAATTAATTTTAAAAGTATTTTCAATTTAATATATAATTTATCACTTGTACAATATTCCTATTAATTAACTTGATATCATAATTTTATCTAATAAAAAAAGGAGTTTATATAACATGAGGACAATACTACGTCAAATAAATATGATCTAGTCAGTGGAACAAATATTGTATAATATGATTTTAAAACTAACTCCAACAATAAATTTAATGATTATCACAGAAAAAATAAAAATAGAAGAAAAAAATATTTATAATGCATGAACAATGTAATAAAATAATAGTTGTGTAAAAGGTTAAGTAATATCTTGTATTGATTTAGCATTCTCCATTGAGTAATAGTGGATCAGACCCAATACAAGAGAATAAAAAAAAAAATCATCGTATAAATTAGAATAACATATATATAAAACAAATGTCTTATCATAGAGCAGAAAATAATTTATAAATGTTTTACAGGTTCTTTTCTTTTTGCTAACAGTTTTGCATGAAATTACCTGAATACCTTAAACCCTAAAACATCAATTTTTACATAAAATTAATATAGACTGAAAATGGTAGAAAGTTATTAAATTACTGCATATATAACGTTAATATGAAAAATAAAATTTAAGTTCTCAAATTCCATAATCAATTAACGTTATACCATTTTGAGTGTGTACCCTTTTGACTGAGGTCCACACCAATATTAATGGAATTGATGGCAATTAATATATATATATATATATATACACATGAAGCAATTAATATGAAACAAACGCCCTCCAAAACAAAAAGAAGAAGAACCTGACACTAAAGCAAACCTAGCTAATCTATGGACTAGCAGATTTTCATTCCTATTTACAACAATCTCAACTACGTAAAAAAATTACAGTAAGAAGGATAGTGAAACAGTAGTATTATATATCACTACGCCGATGAAGATGCATGAAACAGTAGTATTATATATCACTACGCCGATGAAGATGCATGAATTGTTATGAACAGAACATGACAGCCTGGTTGTTGAGTACTCATAATACCCGAATGGAATTGAATCGAATGATCTTCTAGAAACCAATGTACCTTCTTCTGCTTCTTTGATTTGATTAATAATTGCTTATCGTCTTTCCTTGCTACTTACTTGTTGAAGGCTCTTCTTCAATTTCTTGAATGTATAAATCGTCTCTTCTAGCTTAATTTAACATCCAATCGCAAGAAAAAAAAAAAAAAAAAAAAGGACAAGATTAAAAAGAAAGATTATTGGAAAACAATACCAAGAAAGCTTCATTTTCTCTCTTCTTGAAATCAAGAAAGCTTCATTTTGTCAGGTCTTGAAATCAAGAAACCATGGAAGAAGGAAGCTCGAATCAAGAAATCCAATGCTACAAAAATACTGAGAACATTCTCAAGATTGACGCTATTACCATAACTCAACAATGACGGTATAACAGACATCTTCTAAATTATATATATCATAGTCTTTCATAGCATACAAAGATAAATCGATCAATCATGCACATTCAAGATCATAAATCCAGAAAACCGCTCAGATCATGCATGCATGTACATTTAAGATAGATTCGCCAACACAACTTAATGCCGAAACAAATTAAAAAAAAACAGCCTCAACATCAATATCAAAATCTCTCTCACACACACACACACGCACGCACAGGCAGAGAGACAGAGCTAAAGAGAGATTTAGAATCGAAGCATGTAGAAAAAAGAAAAAAAGAAAAGAAAAAGTTTACCATTGTCGTTGTTCTCAAGGGTGAAAGTTGCCGCTGCAACTGTATGCGAGAGAGAAATAAAAGAGAAGGAGAAGTGTAGAGAGCATAATAGAGAAAGCGTGTAGTATTATATGTGGCGACCCCGCGCCCCGGACCACCAACCCCGCAGGGAATGGCGTGCAGAATGCCGGGGCGGGACGCCCGGCGTAGGCATCTCCGACCACTCCTCAACTCCCGTGAGGTGGTTGAGACCCTACAAGCCTTATCCCAAACAACGATATGATATCAAAAGGTATTAAACAAAACTACCCACCGTATTAATCATCCAAGACAAGAGATAATCCATAAAAAATGAACCATAAATAATAATCATAATCCCTACAGTCCATTAAAATTGGCATACTCATAAAGTCCAAAATTGTGGGTACAAATAAAACCGTCATATGCCCACATAATCTATCTAACAAGTCCCAACTCACCCATACTACAATGTGGTAAGTGTTATAATTACATAATTCAAAATATAGTACTTCATAATTTAAACACAATTCAATCAAAATGCCTCTCAACTCACATCGAAGCCTTGGATTCTCTCGCAGGCAAGGCCCTCAAGATATGACTACTCCTTTGCCCTTATTCGGGACAGAAGGACCTGAAAGAGGAAAATGAGGGTGAGCCAACGATGCCCAGTGAATAGAATTCAAATATGCTATCAATACTCACCAATAAAAATCATGTATGCATGTCAATGTGTAGCATGATTAAAAGCTCATAACATATAGATATCAAGCATTTATAATAAGTTCGATGCAAGTAAAAGTTTATCAATTTGGATCCACATTCCACATGCCTTGGGTTACTAGTACACGTCTATTTCACCGTGCCGTTGATCCCAATCATGTTTATTTGGATTACTAGTACACGTCTATTTCACCGTGCCGTTGATCCCAATCATTTTTATTTGGGTTACTAGTACACGTCTATTTCACCGTGCCGTTGATCCCAATCATTTCCTTTCCTAAAACCCTCTTATGACAAGGTTAAGTCCCCCTATTAGCCAGATAGATGGGTCCAACCAAAGTCATAAGGTTTTCTCAAATCAATGCATCATTCAAAACATTAGAACACATTCATGCTTTCAAGATACAATATATATATAAGTGATGTGATGACATAAAAGATATAATCATAAATGAAGTCTACTCACAACCAAGCCTCGCGAGAGTATTTAACCACACACGACCACCAAACCGAATCAACCCAATCAAGATCCTGAAACATACATCAATTTCTATGCTCAATCACATAGACATTACACATCAACCCTAAATCAGCCCACATATAAACAATAGGCCTAAATCCCATCTAATCCCATCATTCAACTCAAATCACATGACTTAGGCCTCTAATGCATAGTTCTCATACATAAACCATTCTATTAATCAAAAATACTGATTTTCAATTCTTTAAGGCATAAACATGCCCAAATTGGGTCACTTGATCTCAAGTAGGCCTAACCCATGATATGGTCACAACCACCAAATCAGTAGCATAATCAACTCTAATCATGCTTAATTAAACATAAGTTGCATCAATTCAATGATTCTAGGCCAAAAGCATCAAAAGCCCTAAAATATGAAATTTTCCATACTTAGGCCATATTGTCGATTTACACTAGGCCACCATGTTCAGCCATGTATATTACTGATTTTGCATCATGGGTTCATCAACAATGGCAACTAGGTCAACATAGTTGACATGCAAGCTATTTGGAAATGTCTAAGATCATATTCTAAATTTAGGTCCAATACAAGCACCTTACCAATTCTTCATTTAATATTCTGTTCAGGTGTATTAATCTACCAATAGAAATATGTAATCACAAAATCCACCGTACATATTGAATTATGTGAAGAAACAAACCTTCTGTCCAAATATCAGCCCAATCCAACGGTGGACCGAAATGATATGTATCTTTGATGAACAAGTATCAAATCAGACAGTTTCTCCTTTCCTGCTGCAAATACCCAAACTCAGATGGATATATCACACAAAATACTAACTTAAAAACATCTCGACCGTTCAGAATACATAAATATCTGTTATAAACTACATACCCAAATTTGATATCCATCCAACGGTAGATTGAGGAGATCTATAAGTTTGACCGAAACGGCACGAGAAACCCAGAAATTCTGACCAGCTTCGTTTGAGAGGTTATATCTCTTAGAAAAAGCCTCTAATTAAGATCTCCACCGTTAATAATGTAGAAATATTAGTTTTAAACCACATACTCAAATTTGGTAGCCATCTAACGGTAGATTTAGGAGATCAATAATTTTTAGCGAAACGGTGCGAGAAATCCAGACTTTCCGACCAGCTTTGTTTGAGAAGTTAGATCTCTTAGACGAAACCTCTGATCAAGATCTCCACCGACCAGAATGAAGAACCATAAGCTACGAACGTGCTGATAAAATTTTAGCTCAATCTGACCATATAGTCCAAAGATCCACTTTTTTGATGGAAACGTCGCAGGGATCTTCCTCCTGCAACTCTCTCCTTCCTTCTCTTCTTCTTTCCTTTCTCTTCTTCTTTCCTTTCTCTTCTTTTCTTTCTCTTCTTCTTTCCTTTCTCTCCACTCACCTCTTTCTAGCAATTCCTTGATTCCCTCCTTGATTCTCTCCTTGATTCTCTCCTTGATTCTCTCCTTGTTTCTCTCCTTGATTCTCTCCTTGTTTTCCTCCTTGATTCTCTCCTTGATTCCCTCCACTCATTCTAGCACTTCCTTGAGGGCATGGGACACTTGTCCACTTTCATGCACCAACCTTCACATGTGTTGGTCTCATACTACCCATACCAACCACATGTATTTTAAATGTCCAATCCATTTAATACACCAAATTTTCAATTTCATTTATCCTTTTATTCAATCAATCCTAACCCATATCAATTCATGGTTTAATGAGCCCATGCATAAATCATAACATATGCATTATACTTTAATTTAACATGACTCATATACAATTTATGATACATATAGTTATATACATTATCAAGCATCAACTATACAAACATTAAACAATCATCAGACAAACACCAAACATATCAAGACAACACGTAGAGTTTGGGCAAAAATGCAATTGGGTTATGGGCTAGATGAAATAATTTTCGGGGCGTCACATTATATATCAATGAAGATGAATTGTTATGAACAGGACAACCTGGTTGTTGAGTACTCTTAATACCCGAATGAAATTGAATCGAATGATTTTCCAGAATCCAATTTGTTGAAGGCTCTTCTTCAATTTTTTGAATGTATAAGTCATCTCAAAATTAAGCTGTAAGACTTTTATCACAAAAAATCATGGAATCATTAAATATACTTGAGAAAGCTTAATCATATTTAAATTACTAATTTTTAACCCAATTTCTAATTACTAATTCTTAACCATTCAGTTTAGAAAAACTGAATTATTGTGATTTGAGAACTCAGAAACGTGCGTTTGTTTAGCAAAATAGAACCCAGAAAAATAATAAAACATATTCAAATTACTAAGCTACCCTTCTGTCGATGGTGCAACTGAATGGGAAAACAAAATTTGAAGTTAACAGAGAAAGGGCAGTATAGGGAATAGTCATAAAATGGCTTAACGGTGGAAAGTACCTTCAAAATTTTGATATTATTCTTTTAGTGGTATGATGCAATACGTATATGAGTTAAGTCTAAGTTTCGTTGGGGTTTTTATTTGTTTTAGTTGTTTTATTTTATTTGGGTTGTTATTTCATTTAGAGATATATTTTGATTAGAATTTAAGTTTGTTCAAGATTCCTAATTTGTGTTAGATTTGAACCGTGAAATATGATCAAACTAAGAAGGGAGTTTACCCTTTCAGAAATTTGTTTTATATTTAATGATGAACGCATTTAAAGACTTTTATACCTGAGAAAGCTTCATTTTCTCAGTTCTTGAAACCAAGAAACCACAGAAGAAGGAAGCACGAATCAAGAAATTCAATGCTACAGAAATACAAACAACATTATTAAGACTGACACTATTAGCATAACTCAACAATGACTGTATAACAGACATTTTCTAAAGTATATCTACAAACACATTACAAATTTCATAGCATACAAACATAAATCGATCGATCATACATGCACATTTAAGATAGATTTGCCAACACAACTTAATGCGAAACAGATCAAAAACAAAAAGCCACCTCAACATCAAGATCAAAATCTCTCTCTCTAACACATGCGTGCGCGCGCAGAGAGTAGTTGGTTTTTTTATTTATTATATATTTTTTATATTCTATGTATGCATGTGATTGATGAAAATTTGAAGATGAAAATGTTATACTACTTTGTTCGGTTATGCACGGGTAATGTTACACAACTTTCTTAAAAATACTATAAAACTGTGTTTGGTAGCACATCAGAATATTAGATAATAAAATTATCTTTATTGTAAAAATATTAATTTCATTAAAAATAATAAAATTGGTAAAAAATATTTATTAAAAATAATAGTAAAATTGGTTTGTTATTAAAAATAATAAAATTAGTTGTTATCAAAAAAAAATAATGAAATTATTTTTTAAAGAATAATAAAATAAATATTTCATAAACATATAATAATTATTATTGATAATATAAAGTTAGGATAAAAAATATTTTTTTAAATAATAAAGTATTTTTTACAAAAAAAAAGAAACTTTATTTTAATTAAAAATAGTAAAATTATTTTTTTTATTAAGAACAATAAAATTAGTTGTGATAAAAAATAATAATAAAATTATTTTAAAAAATAGTAAAATAAATATTTCATAAAAATATAAACATTATTATTATTAATATTATTAAGTTAATAAAATCAATATATTTTATTAAAATATTATCTTTTTTGCCTTTTTTAAAAACAATAAAACTAAAAACTTTCAAAATCACTTTCCAATCTTAGTTGAAAATCTTACTTTTTCGAAAATCACTTTCTCACTCTTAAAAGAGTGTAAATAATGAAACAAATATGAGATTCTCGTTTCTATCTCCAAAATTATCTCATACCAAAACCCTCATGAAATCATGCATGCACATTCAAGATAGAAAAACATTCACCGTTGTCGTTCTGTGAAAGTTGTCGCTTGCAACTCTGCGAGAGAGAAATAAAGGAAAGAGATTGAGAGCAGAGCACCTGAAATTTGCTTGTTGATAATAGAGAGAGCGTGTAGTAGACTCTCCTATCTTATTTCTCTTCTTTAAATAAACCCATAAGAAACCTATCAGACCCCGCCCAGACGCGCCTAAACCGGCGGTACACTCGTGGGCGGGGCGCGTATTTGGAATAATAACAATGGTAACAACAGAGTGCGCAGCGAAAAATATAATACACAGTACAGATCTGATTTCATTTAATTCAGAATATAATTTGTACATGAAATGATCAAGGGAACATACTCCCCAAAATCCCCAATGAATAATATAAAGGGTACAAAATGTGGGCCTCATAACCTGCACCCAGTCCACCCTAATTTCCTGTGAAAGATTTGATAATAATGGAGTGAACTTAACGTGCTTAGTGGGTAAATAGTTCGTGAGTATAACAATTAATAATGCATACTTCAATATCAAATATCTTAAATACACATGTGAGCATCATATTCAATCAATATGTATGTATGCATGACACCGTCTCGTAGTTGTTTGATGAACGTACATCGCCTGAGTTCACGTACAAATGTCCGTCCGGACGTTGTCCCCCGGCGTAGCCAGGTTCTATTGTATGTCCCTCCTCAGGAACGATGCTCTGGATTCACGTACTGATGTTCGGGTTCTCATGTATGTCCCTTTCCAAAGAAATATAATGAATAGCGAGCAATGCTCCTAACTACTCTATGAGTCAAAAACCACATACGTCCCTAGGCGGTGATATGTATGATGCCAATGCATAAACTGGTCTAGTCTACTGATCTGGTCTTTTCTTGACATTTAGACTGACTTTGGTAACGTCTGGTGATCCTTATCAGAGTTGGTATCACGACGTGCAAGGTTAGGACATTCAGTATTACTTGTATAAGTTGACAGCTTTCAATAAGACCAACTAGATCAGCCCCCAGTTGAGAGGTGAGACACAATGTCTGCTTAAATACCAATCGTCTAGAGCAGCCCGCTGCCTCCTATTCACTATTTAAAGTTACTGAGGACAAGACCGAGTCTAGTTGAGTCAGATTGACCACAAATTCGACATTATATCAGTATAATACGTGAATTCCAA
The DNA here is from genome assembly GCA_035771175.1 of Paratinospora sagittata. Taxonomy (NCBI): domain Eukaryota; kingdom Viridiplantae; phylum Streptophyta; class Magnoliopsida; order Ranunculales; family Menispermaceae; genus Paratinospora; species Paratinospora sagittata. The sequence continues at coordinate 22,398,933 of CM069599.1, forward strand.
GTGTACATGCATAAGTGCGACAGTATAAACATTATATGACATAATGCAGTGTAAATGAACAGTAGAGATAATAATAACTGAGTGTAAACTTTAATAAAAGTTATAAAACACGCAAACCTATGTTTCGTTCCCCCCTTCAGATAAGAACTTCTTCTTTTTCAGATCTGGCGCTTTCCTCCGGACAGAACTTCGTCGCACCGCACGAGAGTCTCGAACAGAGAGTCTCAAAAGACTAAAAACTCAAAATGAGTGAAAAGAAGAGGAAAAATCACAATTTGGAGCGAATTTGGTGTGAAAAATGAAGAGGGGGGGTTGGTTTGTATAGAGGTTTTGGCGCCAGGACTTCCGGGAGGGTACCCGGACTTCCTGGCGGGCTGCCCGGACTTCCGGGCACATATGCCCAAATGAATTTTTTTTTTTGTGAAATACAGGGCATTATACTCTACCTCCCTTAAAGGGATTGTGCCCTCGAAATCAATTCAAGTAGTTATGATGGTTATCTGCTTGAGATTCACTGCCGGCGTCATCTCTTGCGAGTTCAGGGTAATGCTTGTATGGTCCCTGAATAGCACTGTGGCCGGTGGAATCCTCATCATCATAAAACCATGGAGAGCAAATGGAATAGGACTTGTCCTCTGAAGATTCCAACCTTTGCATAACGGATGGTGGTGGAGGGCGTTGGTTACATCGTTTGAGGGGAGGTAGGTTGAGAGGTGGAATACTTTTTCGTGCAGTTGCTCGAATCCGGCCACCTAACAATTTTGGTAGAAGGTCCTGCCAAGATGATGGCACGGGATTGTTACGAAAAAGTCATTCACGCTCTGGCGATAATGATCACTCTCTGTGTGGTGATGGAGTTGGTGATGCAAAGTAGTTATGACTTGACTCTAATTCTTGAGAAGTAGCCACAAGTTGCCAAGGAGGCCACTGCGTTTGTGCATCACTATATCCATTGATATTATTTTCAGACATTTGCGTAGTTATTCAAGTGAAACAATGTTTCATCATTTTATTGATAAGTGAAAATAATACAATGTATCGCATCATCAGTTGGTACTAGAAAACAATTCAGGGTATTTATGTTTAATTGTTGCTTCTAGTTTCCATGTTGCTTCCTCGACGCCGTGGTGATCCTAGAGCACTTTCACAAATGGTATGCTACGTCGTCGTAGTTCTTGAATTTTTCTATCTAAAATTTGTATCGCTCTCTCCTGATACTTATTTCCTTTCTAAACCCGAATCTCGACTAAAGGGATGATATGCGAAGGATCATGAAGATACTTGCGAAGCATAGATACTTGAAAAACGTCATGAACCTTAGGCATGGATGATGGAAGGGACAGACGATAAGCAAGTTTGCCAATACGTTCAATGATCTGAAATGGACCTATATACCGCGGGGAGAGCTTTCCTTTCATCCCAAAGCGTTTGACACTTCTTGTGGGCTGAACTTTTAGAAAAACAAGTCCCCCTTATCAAATTCTAGAGGATGTCTCCGCTTGTCAGCATAGCTCTTCTGTCGACATTGTGCAACATGAAGTCGTTCCTTTACTAGTGTGATCTTCTCAGAAGTCTCTTGAACTAGTTCAGGGCCTAACTGCGGTTGATCTGCCATATCTAACCAGCATACCATAGATATGCAAGAGCGACCATACGGTGTCATGCTAATACTAGTTTGGTAGCTGTTGTTGTATGCAAACTCAGCTAGATGTAAATACTTTGCCCATCCGTCATTAAAGTCCAAAATGCAACACCGTAACATATCTTCTAAGATTTGAATAAGCCGCTCTGACTGCCCATCAGTCTGAGGGTAAAATGATGTGCTCATGGTGATCTTAGAACCCATTCTACTTTGGAAGCTTTTCCAAAAGTTTGATGTGAATCGAGGGTCTCGATCAGAGACGATCGTGAGTGGTATGCCATGAAGGCGTACGATCTCTCTTTCATATAGTTCTGCAAGTTTGGCAGGATTATCCGTGAACTTTATTGGCAAGAAGTGTTCAGACTTATTAAGTCTGTCAATGATAACCCAGATAGCATCTTCCCTTTATTATTTCGAGTTAAGGCCGTAACAAAATCCATTGCGATGTTCTCCCATTTCCATTCTCCAATAGGTAACGACTGGAGAAATCCAGATGGAAGTCTTCGTTCTGCCTTAACTTTCTTGCAAATGAGACATCGAGCAACGAAGTCTGCAATTGCTTTCTTCATTCTAGAAAACCATAAATGTCGCTTGACATCCTTATACATCTTGTCATCCCCAAGATGCATAGCGTACCTCGAACAATGTATCTCAGTAAGCACATTTTTTCGAACCTCAGGATCGTTCAGTAGACAGAGACGTTTTTTTTATAGAAAACGACCCCGTCTTCTGAGACCGACCAGTAAGGAAGGTCCTGTCCGCTGAGTAAAAGTTCTCGTTTCTCCATTAACATAGGGTCATTAGCTTGAGCAGCTGAAATCTTTCGAACTAGCTCAGAGTTGGCTGATAACTGAGAAAGTCGTGGTCTTGGTCCCTCTTCGTTCAGCTGTAGGTTAAAGTTCTCCATCTCTGTAGCCAACTTCCCCATTTCGTAGTTAAGAGTGCAAGCAACATAAGATTTTCTACTCAGGGCATCAGCCATAACATTGGCCTTTCCGGGATGGTACTGGAGTTGAAAATCATAATCTTTCAAGAATTCCAACCATCGTATCTGGCGGAGGTTTAGGTCTCTCTGAGTGTATACGTATTTAAGACTCTTGTGATCCGAGAAGACCTCAAACCGTTCACCATATAGGTAATGACGCCATAACTTCAGTGCAAACACAACAGCTGCAAGTTCCAAGTCATGTGTTGGGTAATTACCCTCATGAATCTTTAGTTGTCTCGAGGTATATGCAACAACTTGGCCTTTTGGCATTAGTACGACACCTAAGCCTTGGAGAGAGGCGTCGCTGTATAATAAAAATTCAATTACATTTCTTGGACTGATAAGTAGAGGTGCCGTCGTGAGGCGTTTCTTCAATTCCTGAAATGATGCTTCACAGGCGGGATTCCAGATGAATCGCACGTCCTTTCGAGTGAGCTTGGTCATAGGTTCAACAATCTTTGAGAAGTCCTTGATGAAGCGTCTGTAATAGCCAGTCAAAACAAGAAAACTCCTAATTTGAGTAATAGTGGTAGGCTGCTTCCAGTTTAAAACTGCTTCAACCTTAGAAGGATCTACCTCAATGCCATTGCCAGAAACCACATGGCCTAGGAATTGAACTATCTTCGCCCAAAATTCGCACTTACTCAACTTTGCATACAGTTGGTGGCTTCTCAAGGTCTAGAGGACAATCTTCAAGTGTATCTTATGGTCTTCCTCGGTTGAGGAATATATCAAGATGTCGTCCACAAAAACAACCACAAATCGGTCTAAGTATAACCTAAAAATGCGATTCATCAAATCCATGAATGTAGCAGGTGCATTTGTTAGACCGAACTGCATAACCAAGAACTCGTAATGACCGTACTGAGTTCTGAACGCCATTTTGGTGATGTCCTACTCTCGGATCCGGAGTTGGTGATAACCGGACCGTAAATCAATCTTAGAGAAGTATTTGACATCTCTAAGTTGGTCGAACAAGTCATCGATCCTGGGCAACGGATATCTGTTCTTGATGGTGACGTTATTCAACTTGCGATAATCGATGCAAAGTCGTAACGAACCATCCTTTTTGTGAACAAACAGAACTAGAGCACCCCAGGGTGATGAACTCTTTCTAATAAAGCCATTACTCTCTAATTCCTTCAGTTGTTTGTCTAATTCGACCAGCTCAACATTTGACATTCTGTATGGTGGAATTGAGATAAGCCTTGTCCCAGGTATGAGGTTGATCTCAAAATCGAATTCCCTAACTGGAGGTAAACCAGAAAGGTCATTTAGAAAGATTGTTGGGAATTCAGATATGACTGGAACATCATGTACTTCGAGAGGGTATAGTGCTGGTGATTCATTTTCATTGCCAAGGGATAGAACTCGAAGTTGTGCCTTGAGAAATGCAACTGTTGATTTGTGTATCCATTTCCTTGTTCCCTGAATCTTGACAAACTCTCCTGTAGGCAAGGTTAACTTAACTTGCTTCTTCATACATTCGATCTTTGCATTCAGTGGTGCTAGCCAGTCCATGCCGAGGATGATGTCAAAGTCTTCAATATCCATCACAAAAAGATCTACATATATTATCTGTTCTGGCATACGAAGCTCACATCGAGAACACCTAAAATTGACGTCAGTACCAGATCCGAACGGTGATGTGACATGGAGTGTGATGTTTGTGGGTTCAGGATGCAGGCCTAAATGTCTTACCAATGCCGACGATATAAAGGAATGCGTAGTACCTAAATCAAATAAAACATGCACCATTGTATTGAACAAAGGAAAGGTACCTTCGACTACATTGTTGTCTTGGAGGGGTTGTTAAGCGATTGCAAATGCTCTGCCCTAATTCTGTTGACCCTGGTTCTGCCTGTGTTGGGCATTAGCAGCCGGTGGTTCTTGTTGGACTGGAACAACGGGAATAGGTTACTGAAGGTGTAGACAGAGAAATTTTACGTGGCCCTCCTGGCCGCAGTTGAAACAAGTTGGCCTGTACTGCTGATTGATTTGCTGGCCATGCTGATTGTTCTGTCGACCACCACCTCTGCCATTGCCATTTCTACGTCCACCTCTTCCATAACGACCTCCACGGCCATGATTTCGGAAACCCTGATGGTTAGGGTTAGAAGGTTCAGCCACAGGTGTTGTGCCATCATGCTTCGAAACAGGGGCTGGAAGGGTTGGGTTTTGATTGTAGTAGGGCTTCTTCTTGTTGTCTTGTTGCGAGCCCTGTTGGGAAAACATTGCAGATCGTTTTCCCTTATTCATTCTCTGCTCTTGCATGATCTTCTCTTGTTCAAAGCTCATGGCTTTGTCAACAACCTCCTTGAAAATCTTGAGATCCAAGATCGACAAGGCTTGTCGAATATCATGGCAAAGGCCATTATAAAATTTCTCAGTCTTATCTTGCTCCGTTGAGATAGTGGAGAGTGAGTAGACTGATAATTCTTTGAACTTGCCAGCATATTCCTTGACTGTCATGGTGCCCTGGTATAACTTAGCGAATTCCTAAAGCTTCTGCCTCTTCACAGCGCCAGGAAAATACTCATCAATAAGCATTGACTCCAACTGTTGCCAAGTCATATCTGCTATGTTGACCCTTGGGTCCTCTTTCACTGTTATCCACCATGTGTTTGCCCCACCAACAAGTTGGTAGGTCGCTAGTGGAATTTTTCGAGTCTCATCGACTCCCATTCCATCAAGATCCTTCTTTGACTCATCCAACCACTTTTGCACCTCATCAACATCAATGGTGCCAGCAAAAGTAAGAAGTTGTAGCCTCTTGTACTTGGTAATCTGATCGGTTTGAGATTCCGATCCAAATCTTTCAGGTGCCTGAACAGTGGCAACCTGACTTGCCGCGATCTCACGAACGGCCGTTTGAACAGTGACTTTCATCGCCTCAATAAATCCGGCGAAGAAAGTTTTCATGCCTGAAGGCATAGCAAAGGGTGCGGGTGGGGGTGGTATTTCCTGCCTAGATGTAGTGGCAGTATCGGGTATGACTCGTGCTGCCGTCGTAGGCGGCGGTTCCTGAATCTCAAGAGGTGCCTCCATTGCTGGACGGACAGTACGTGGCTTTCCTCTCTTCCTGGTTTGCATTTTCTCACTGGCAAGGAGAAAAATAAAATCAAGATTTAGGAACTGTAGCCAAGTATAATGTTATAGTATGCTCAACAACAATTTCGAGAGTACTGCAATATTAAAATCACCTATTTTTCTAAGTACTATGTAAGGTTTTTGTTGAGGAATCAAAGAATCTTATATATCTCGTATGTTTGGCCATGGTGTAAAAACAAACAAGGTTAGAATGTTTGTATAATAAGTATAAAACTTTGCAAGTATTTCAAATGATTTGGTTATGGTCTTTGTGAACATACATATATATTTCATTGAAAATCCATACGAGTCATAAGAATTCTAAGATTTTCCTCGGTAAATATCCTGATCTAACGTTCTATCGTAATCTTATGTATTCAAACTCTTACTCTTAGTCTTTTCGATCATTATCCAGATTCGTGTGTCCCATACCACATGAATTTGGTAATAAGGGTGTCAACCAAGTTAAGTTGTATGAACACAGTCTCTAAAAACATTGGCTAAATAGAAGTTCACTATTAGTATCGTCCAAATTTACTCGTCCCATACCGTGTAAACTTAGTGATAATATTAGTAATGCAACTTTCACCAAATGTTTCTTTCCATACAAGGTCATGAGTTTTCTTACTTCCACATTTTATTTAGTATCCTCCAATTTTGTTATGTCCCATACCATTCCAAAGTTAGTTATACAAAAGAAAGAATGGTTGTAAGTCGACCCACCAAAGATAGTCTTAAACAAAACATTTTATTCATATATAAAAGGAAAGTTTACAATGCCAGTAATCACTCTTGATTTCCCTGCCTACTACCGCTCCTTCTAGATCTCCTGCTAGGTACAGAATGACTACTAACAGAAGGTTGTGAGTTTGCTCGCTCTACTTCAGAGTTTTGCATATATGTTAATATATTATTTTGAGTCTCTCTCATTTCTGCCATATTGGATGCCATTTCATTTAACCGTTCAAAAAGGTGAGTCGATTGGCCTATTGGTGGTTGATGGCTCTATTGGCCCATAGGTGGAGGGTAGGCCATAGGCATTGGGGGAAAGTATTGGTTGTACGGGTGATTCATAGGTGAAAGGTAATTGTTTTGAAACAGTGGGCTCATTGGGATGTTCTGCCCTCCAAAATTTGGTGCCGCCCAATACTGTTGTTGTTAGGTTACAGGAACTTGCGGGAATGGTTGACATGGTACCTCAGGTGTTGGAAACCTTTGGTACGACATGTTGCCATGAGCTGGCATGTTCCAAGAAGGTAGATTTGCTTGAGTACTTTGTCTATTTTGAGGTTGATTTAGGTTGTTAAATAAATCTTCCTCAGTGAATAGTTGAGCGGTTGGATCATTATTTGGGGCTGGGTTTTACGTGGGATTTCGATTTGGCTCTTTATTTGGTACTTTTCTGATGGGAATCTTGCGTCGACTTTTTCAAAGGCAACGTCCAGGCTTGTCTCTCATTCTCTCGGCATTTCCTATCATCGTGTCGAATACTTCCTCGTCAGTTACCCCTCCCCTTGGGACATATATCTTGAAGATAGAAGATGTTGTAACTGGCTCAACGATTTGTCTCGAAGTCCCATCAAAAGTGTCGATGTTTGCTTCGTATAGCATCCTCATGATTAAGACTTCGTAACCGAGGAATTCCTTTCATAAAGGGTTTTGAATCACCCTCAACATTTGTTGGATGATGATGTGTGGTAGGGAGATCTTTATTTTCTTCTCTATGCAATATATCATGAGAAGTTGGGCCTTTGACATAGTGCCATTAGCCCCCCTTTCTGGCAAGATGTTGCCGAACACGATCTTTCCATGGCCGACAAGATATGGCTTAAGATAATTGTTTGGGAGGTTGGTGAACGTCGATTGAGTGTATGGCTCCTTGGTAAGGGAATTGAATAATTGTTCATTAGACTCCGCGATCTCTGTAATTGTCTGGGGTTCATGTGGAGCAATAATTATTTCCTCAATCGGAATCTCCACAAGTCGAGCGATGATTTCGAAGTTGATAGGAATTTTTATCCCCATAACTGTTGTCTCCAACACAGGGCTGATTCCCTCTTCTGGAAGTCTCACACAATTCATGGCTTCGTAGAAGGATCTCACCAAGCTGTAAGAGACGTGGCCCTCAACTTTTGTTATGTTCAACCAACCCAGAGTTGCGAGTTTGTCGTGAAGGATTGGGCGGAGGCGGAGATATCTATTGTCGATGCTCCTCATAGTCATAACCTCCCTCTTGAACAATTCCTTGAGTCTAGTGGGAATTGGTTCCCTACTACTGGAAGTTGCTCCTTCATTTGAGGCCATTCTTTGTTGAAAGGAAAATAAATTTGTGAAAGACACAAAATATATTCCTAACATTTTTAAGATTTATGCCTTGTCAGTTGAATAATATTTTCTATTCTTAATGTTTATGCCATCATTTAATCGAAGTTTTTTTGTCGGCAATATGATATAATATATATCGTATTTATATATGAATGTGTAGATATATATATATATATATTTAATCATAACTATATATATAGTTTTTAATAAATCATGACTATATATATATTTAAATCAAACTATATAAAAATCATATAGTTTTCTAGATATATATTTAATATAAATCTCAACTATATATAATTGACATATGTATATATAGTTCTAGAGATTATATGTCTAATAAAATTTTTCATTCAAAATTTTTCATTATCAACATGGTATATATATATCTCCTATATGCATAGATATATAGATATATATATTTAATCATAACAATATATATAGTTTTCATTAATCATAACTATATATATATTTCAAAACTATATAAAACTATATAGTTTTCTTATATATATATTTAATACAAATCTTAACTATATATAATTCATATATATATATAGTTCTAAAGATATATATATCTAACGAAATTTTTCTTCCCCTAATTTGGTGGACTTGGGCGGGCCGTAGACCGTACGCTCTGATACCATTAAATGTCACACCTCGCCCGAACACGCCTAAACCGACGATACAATCGCGGACGGGGCGCGCATTTGGAATAATAACAATGGTAACAACAGAATGCGCAGCGAAAAATATAATACACAGTACATATCTAATTTCATTTAATTTAGAATATAATTTGTACATGAAATGATCAAGGGAACATACTCCCCAAAATTCCCAATGAATAATACAAAGGGTACAAAATGTAGGCCCCATAACCTGCACCCAGTCCACCCTAATTTCCTGTGAAAGATTTGATAATAATGGAGTGAGTTTAACGCGTTCAGTGGGTAAATAGTTCGTGAGTATAACAATTAATAAAACATAATTCAATATCAAATATCTTAAATACACATGTGAGCATCATAATCAATCAATATGTATGTATGCATGACACCGTCTCGTAGTTGTTTGATGAACGTACATCGCTTGAGTTCACGTACAAATGTCCGTCCGGACGTTCTCCCCTGGTGTAGCCAGGTTCTATTGTACGTCCCTCCTCAGGAACGATGCTCTGGATTCACGTACTAATGTCTCCCCCCAGGCGTAGTCGGGTTCTCAAGTACATCCCTCTCCAGAGAAATATAATGAATAGCGAGCAATGCTCCTAACTATTCTATGAGTCATAAACAATATACGTCCCTAGGTGGTGATATGTATGATGTCAATGCATGAACTGGTCTAGTCTACTGGTCTGGTCTTTTCCTGACATTTAGACTGACTTTGGCAACGTCTGGTGTTCCTTACCAGAGTTGGTATCACGACGTGCAAGATTAGGACATTCAGTATTACTTGTATAAGCTGATAGCTTTCAATAAGACCAACTAGATTAGCCCCCAGTTGAGAGGTGAGACACAAGGTCTGCTTAAATACCAATTACCTAGAGCAGCCCGCTGCGTCCCATTCACTATTTAAAGTTACTGAGGACAAGACCGAGTCTAGTTGAGTCAGATTGACCACAAATCCGGCATTATAACAGTATAATACGTGAATTCCAAGTGTACAGGCATAAGTGCGAAAGTATAAACATTATATGACATAATGCAGTGTAAATGAACAGTAGATATAATAATAATTGAGTGTAAACTTTAATAAAAGTTATAAAACACGTAAACCTATGTTTCGTTCCCCACCTTCAGATAAGAACTTCTTCTTTTTCAGATCTGGCGCTTTCCTCCGGACAAAACTTCGTCGCACCGCACCGAGAGTCTCGAACAGATAGTATCAAAAGACTAAAAACTCAAAATGAGTGAAAAGAGGAGGAAAAATCACAATTTAGAGTGAATTTGGTGTAAAAAATGAAGAGGGGGGCGGGGAGGGGGGGTTGGTTTATATAGAGGGTTTGGCGCCTGGACTTCCGAGCGGGCTGTCCGGACTTCTGGGCATGTGCCCGGACTTCCGGGCACATATGCCCTAACGAATTTTTTTTTTTGTGAAATACAGGGTATTACAAAACCTTTCCCACGTTAGGGTCGCGGAATCAAAGTTTTTGGGGTGTTCACAGCCCAAACCAATAACTTACTGTTGAAATTACTTAACCCAATAAACTCTTAAACCCAATTCATAAATTTCTAATTGATTTAGGTCGGGTAATTTGTTTAGTCTACTAATATATTTGTTATAAAATTATATAATTCACTTAATATATCTATGAATTTCAAATAACATTTTAAAAAAATTATTTTTAAATCAACCGTAAGTGTTATGATAGTTATTAAAATACTTTCTTTCGTACTATTTACATTATAAAATTTTGACTAATTTATTTTCTTTTTGAAGGCATGGGTTCCTGAAGGATTTTTCTTTTGGGGCTAAAGATATATACGTGTGAGAATGTGCCGAAGGAACTAATTTCTCTACCCATCATTTAAAATTAAATAATCTATATTTTTAATTGGTAAATAGTACTAGAGTTTAAACCCATTATAATCTAGTCTAACTAAGGGTGTCAATTCGGCCCATTTAGATCGGTCCGACCTAACTCAATCGAACCTAAGGATATATGAGCAGAGTCGAATCGAGTCTTATTTTATTAATGGACCAAGCCGAACCAAAGTTATATTTGAAATCAAGGTCCAAATATAATCAAATTAATATACGAGTCGAACATTTGGACCGGACTTGCGAACTGAACCTACGAACTAACTCTGTGAAGCTGATTTATAGGCTGGATTGAACATATTAAAATAAACATTTTGATACTATAAAATTTATATCTATAACAAATAAAATACACAAATCATAAATTAAAAAGAATATCGTTTGTAATGTTAAAAAATTCTAATAGTACAATTTATGATTACAATATTGAATACATTATAATAAATTAAATAAAAAATTACATTTTTGGATTCATATTTAGAAATATATAAATAAATTTTAATTTATAAAATTAACATTTGAACTGAGCCTATGGGCTTTCGATGGTAGTTTATATATAAACATAAAGAGTTTTCAAAAAGAAAAATGATAATAAACAGAAAGAATGTGTTATTTTAAATACAGAAAACATACCCGTATAATAACGCATTATTATGATTACTACACATGTATGTATCACTCATTTCACAGCTCTACGCCTCTACTAGGGTCACAGTTACCTCTAATCCTGTATCAATTTGCCAAAAACAAAATAAAATACACACACACACACACACACACACACACACATATATATATAATCAATGATGATGATAACATATCTTTACGTGTAATATTTTTTTTATAGTTACACCATCATTCCCCTTAAAATTTAAAATATATACAAAAAAATAAACTTTTTTTGAAGTACAAAGATAACATCATGTGAAGAAAAAGTAAAATTATACTGAGTTGGCCTTCTGAACAGACGACTGCGCCTGCTCGAAAACCTGCATCTGCTCAAGGTTGAAGGCGGGAGTGCTCATCTTCTTAGCAGACATGATCTCGGTCAGATAACTTGCAAACAGATCAATAGTAAGAGGCCAGCTTGGGACAAAACCAGAAAGCCATTGAAATCAATAAGTATCACTTACCCGTGAAAAGTTCTTGTTTGTTAATAAGGCCTGTTCAAGAAGATGAGCTGGAGTCAAGATGACCTCGTAGGAGCGATCCCAGTAATTCATGCGGTAAATCTCCTCCAATTTAGAGAGGTCGGTCCTGGTTGTCTTTGCTAGACTATCCTAGTGAACTGCAAGGAAGAGCATAGCAGAATTTAGGCCGAGCTTAACAGAAATACACACAAGGCAATAGAAACAGAAGGACAGAGGTCAGCTCAGTACCTTGGTATTTAAATCGGGTCGGCATGCCAGCTTCCTCAAGCTAGTCCCCTGAGGCAAGGAACCAGGTGTCCTTCCACCCTTTGTTAGCAGTTAGGTTCTCAGTGATTAAGGATGTATGCTTATCCCCGCTCGCCCACGTGCTCACCTAGTACCAACCAGAGCAACGTGGGTGGAGTTTGAGCTGGTAGCCAAGCTTGAACTCCATGGAATTGAAGGATGGCCAATTACGTTTCTTTCATAGCACCATCAGGCCGAGGAAGGCCTGTCAAACATTGGGGCTAAGCTGAGCTGGGGCAACACTCAGGTTGGCTAATAGACGGAAAACGACCTTAGGTAGAGGAAGGGTAGCTCCGTACTTAAACAAGCTGGTGTAGAAAGTTACCCAACCTTTCTTAGGGCAGCTCGATCTGTCGCTGCGTCGGGGAACATGCATATGAACAGATGATGGGATGCCGAGAAGAGCCCTCAAATATGAAAGTTGGTCCTTGGTGATGGTAGAAGAGAACTCGTCAACTGAAAAAGGACCCGCCACCGCTACAGCCTTATCCGACTTGGTGTCGAACTCGGACTCAACCTCAATCGCTTCATCGTCTGAGGAGGCCTCCTCGGCTCGATGACCGGATGTGTTTGGCTTGTCTTGGACCCTATCACTTTGAACTTAGTCCCGAGCAGAGCAATGGTTGAGGGTTACATCACCTTGGCTAAGGATCTCGACGCCCTCAGACTCTCTTTCCTTTAATGGTTGAGCAGCCTCGGCCTCATTGCAAAACGGTTGTTCGGTGTCATCTCCACTTCGTGGAGAGTCCGCCAGGTAAACTAGGAAGTCTTCCATGAAAGCCATAAATACCAAATAAACTAGAAAGGAAGGAGAGTAAAAAAAATATCGAGCAGGAAACAAGAGCCAGACGTTAAAATGTCCGAGCTGGAACAAAGACGAGCTGGTAAAATTTTGTGCTGGAAGAAAAACTGTGGAAAGATATCGACAAATGAGTAGAAACCACTATATAGAGAGGGACCGCTCAACTCAGAGCCGCTAAATCAAAGTGACGCAAATCTCGAGGAGTATCCGACGACCCTAGCCCGAGCAGACCAACCGATGCAATGCTTAGCAGGAGGGGTTCTCAAAGGTACGAATCTCGAGGAGAATTCGGCGGTTCTGAGCCGACCAACTGTGTCAACACTCCGATGAGATCCACGAGTACAGTCTTCGAATCCCGAGGAACATCCAACGGTCCAAAAGATATCAAACCTGACATGAATCTCGAAAATCGAAGATGAAGGTATGTCTTTCACCCCAACTAGGGCTAAAAGGCTTGGGGGGTAAATGTTGGATGGTCAGCTCGGGTATAAGCTGACCTAAACATCAGTAGAGTCAACCTGGCATTATAGAAAGTATACGCCATGTGAATGAGCTGGCGAGCCGAGGTAGCAGAGTAAAAATTGCGTACGATGATACGACCAACAGATCAACTCAGCCGACTCAGATGTTACTCAACCGAGGAAAACAGTCTGAGCCGATCCAGCGAGATGATGTTTGCAAAAACCCCAAAAACACGATGGTAACGATAGCTCAGTGCGGTACTGGTCAGGGTTGGCAGCTTGGCCTTGAGCCGAGGTGATCATTCCATACGAGATAGAGAAGATAAAAGAACCCTTCCTAGCACGCCACATCCCGAGGAATCCAAAATAGTTGTACGTATCAAACACAGACTTCGACATAGAGACGGAATGAGACTCCTTCTCCAAGACGAACTAGGAAGATATCCTTCTCCAAGATGAACCAGGAAGATAAGGATCATCCGATTCGACCAACCCAAAATAGATGATCTCATCCAGCTCATCTCAACCAACGACGAGACGATATGTGGCACATGCCTACTGGGCAGCTAGCCACTCCGGCCAGAGGACCTCCTCTATAAATAAAACCTATGACCTCCTCATAAGGTATGGACAACTTTCTACTAAAGTTATTGCTATAGTCTTAAACAAGCTCTAACTTAGGCATTGTAGGGTCTTTGGCCAGCACCACACCGGTGTTCCTTACGATAGCCCTATTTCTTTCTCTCTTCTTCTTAGATTTAGCTGATAAAACCTCACCAGAGCCAGAGAGTTCATACTTCTAGATTTGAACATCTCCTCCAGGTGTTTATCTACTTGGTGTTGGTCAGATTTTGCACCAACAATAATGATTACTTCTCACTTGAATAAACCTTTAACATAGATTTGTCACACCCAGTTCTCATATAATAATTACTTGGAAAATATACAATAAAACACGGAGAATCGAGGTGCGAACAATCTTGGGCATCAACGAAAATCTTTTATTTATCCTCTTTTAATTAAAGAGGTTTAAAGAACACAAGGTACATTTTTACACACATGAATACTCAACGGAATTTACATAATAAATAACCTAGATCTAAGTTGACATCTGAACTCTACGCGCCTCATTCCGCACGTAGCTCTCGTTGGTTCTCACTCTTGCTCAAAACGTCTAAATTATGGAAAGATAACAATAGGGTCAGCTAAAAAGCCTAGGAGATCGAGTAGATATTCCATGGTTTATGATAATCAATAAAATAATCATCACATATCATCAATCATTATAAGCACAACATCACATCATACATAATAATGGTTAAGCATCATTTAATGAATGAATATGGTAAACTTGCTCCAAGTTCACAAATCGAGCATAAAATAATAACTTAATAAACTTGCTCAAGGTTCACAAGCCGAGTTATAAACGTGTTCAAGGCTCACAAGCTGAACATTCAAATTAAATATTCGAATCTACCCAATATGGTTACGCAAACCCGATAGTTGCCTTTCGCACGAGCTTCTTTAGGCTCTCAAGCCGAGAATCAATGGGTGTACCGAAGTTGTAGATCCTCGAAAATCCTCCAAATATAGTTCTATGGTGTGTAAATGAACCGAAGATCATTACCGATCTACCAAGTATAACCTCATGCATGTAGATATATGACAATATAAATATATGGATGACAAATCTATGGAAACACACAAAACGTGCAAATCTATACCTTCATCCTCACCTAGGGGGTATTTGTATTGATAGGAGCCTCAAAGCCCGACGGATGCATGACATCGACGCCCAAGTCTTATTAGCAGGAACGCAACACCACCAAGTCTTCGAAAATAGGAGCATGACTCTGTCGACGCATCTTTGAGGAACCAGGGGGGTCAGAGCATCGTGCCATGGCTCAAAATGGCACACCCCAATGGCCTATTTATAGGTAGTTTCTGCAAAGACATCTTCACATATTTCACAAATACATCTTCCACAAAGACGTCTTCCATAAAAAAGTCTTCCGCCAAGGTGTCTTTTGTGAAAAACGCCTTTCAATTAAACCCTATTATAAGGTCATTAATTCAATATCATTAACTTTATTTACTTAGTAAGGTTATTTATATAATAAATTTTCCTTATTTATCTAATAAGGCTATTACTTTTGTAGACTATTCATAATATTATTGTAGACTATTGTTTGTTCAATTGTTATTAAAATTCATTAATGCACTAAAAAGTAGGTATGTAAATTGAGGCTTCTCTCCTTTTGCATGTACCTCCATGATGGAATTATCTAAAACATTATCAACGCCATCTTCATCATTCTCATACCATATCTTTTTCGATGTCCTGTACTTTTCTAAATCTTGAGCATTGAAAAATTTTCAGACCCCATCATTTTTAGCTTTTTTTTTGCTCTTTTTTAGCACTTAGTACTTACATTTTATATTATAAATCCAACATATTACTTGCTCACGAATGAATTCAATGGTGACGGATTTTTTTATAAAATTTAGAAATGTTATAGTGTTTAAACTAAGGTTAAAACCCTTATTTTTTTTTCTTAAAATTAAGCATCCCTTCAATATAACACATTTATCTTTTGAGATCGCAATCAATTAGTATCTCCTTCATTGCCACCACTAGCTACAACTCTATGTTTCTTCTTCTATTTAGTGAGATGTTTAGATGTATGATGATTTCCTTCTCCTTTTTCTTTGTCACGGATTACTTTTGGTCACTTTTGTCATAAATATTACTAATTTTTCTATTTTTTGGTTTATTCAATTTACTGTATTTATTCTTCTTCAACTCCTCTGCCTCTAAAAAAACTTATTTCATTAAAGTGCCCTTGCATCCAAATAGTGGCATGGTCTAATTTTTATGAAAATTCATTGATGCACTGAAAAATGGGTATATATGGAGTTTCATCTCTTTTTTCAGAAAATGTTATGGTAGAATCAACCAAAACGTCGTCAATGTTATCTTTGATATGTGATATTGTTCTAAATTTTGAGAATTTGAAAATTTTGTGCCCCGGTAATTTTTAGCTCTTTTCCGTCATTTTTTGTAATTGCGCTCATACAACTAATCGTACATTTTATTTGCTCACGAGTGGCTCAATGGTGAGAATTATTCATTAATAGAACACGTTTATATTATGAGATCTACCATTATTGGATAAAAGATTTATTATTCCTCTGGTTGCTATGATTATCTCCTTCATTGTTACTACTAGCTACAACTCTAAAATAAGAAGACCTTGACTTTAGATTGCTTGAAAATTTTGAATGAAGCTTGAAACCAAAGTATAAACTCCGAAGATTTTTAAAAGCAATTTTAGAAAACGTTTTTAGTTTACAAAACATAGTGAAAATCAAAGAAACTTGCAAATCGTGCTAAAAAGTATGTCTAACAATCATCTTATTCCACCCAACATTAGGTTGGGCGAGTGGTGGAGTTGTGAGGCATAAGGTTCTAATATAGAATAGATCCCTAGTTTAAGCCTCCCCACTTATACAACGACGTCCTAAGGTGTTTATGATCGTGTCTCAAAAGCCTAGTGGGGGTGGGTCCCCCCAATCCCCTGACCTAAAAAACAATCATCTTATTCCTTATATATATAAGACTTGAACAAAAGGTGCAAGGTTAAGATTTTAATCTCCCAAAAAATTTAGAATTTAAATTTCGAATTTGGCTCAAAGAACCTGGTTTTGTACACAAATGTAAGAGGACAAGTTTGTTGTAAATCCTAAACAAGTTGGACTTGCTAAAAAGAGAAATGTAATAAAAAAAATTCTCTCTTTCAAAACCTAGGAAAGTCTGTTTGCTTTGATAGGAGGGACTAACGCGTTGGTGCTCAGGGCGAGAAACGCAAGAACACTAACTTGATGTCTAAACTTTGGACTAGTGTGTTGGTCTCTATACTAGCATGCTGGTCTAGGTAACCAAGAGCACTCAGTTTTCTTGGGCTTCCAATATCGCATTGCTCACTTTTCAAAGACCACCACTTGGTTTTTGGGTTGCACTAACGAATTGGTGACTGCATTGGCACGCTAGTTGATCCATAACATTAAAAATGGTTTTTCCTTTCGAAATTGACACTTAAATTCTTTTCTCTTTAACCAATGACGTAAAGAAGTTTCAAATAATTTGAATATATTCATTTGACAAAAATAATGGTTAATTAAAAATCATTCAAATCAACTTTTATGCATTTTACAAAATCAGTGAAAATCTTTTAAAGAACTTAAAAGCAGATTTATGCATGCAATTGGTTGTGAGAATAGATAAGATTCTAATCCTTATCAAGAGCTAAAGAAATTACTAATAAATAAAACTTGAAGCGTTTTATGCTTGATCTTGATCGAGCATTTAGTTATCTTGTGTATTTGAGATGATCTTGATAGTGGAGTTAAAATTCTCAATTTTTAATGATCAATATTATGAAATATTGTCTGTAATCATCAAAGCATCCATCATGGGGGTCATCTGTTAATGCACCCAAGAGGGGGGTGAATTGGGTGTGATGGTCAAATTAAAACTTTTTCAATGACTTAGTGATATACATTGGTACATTGGAATTAAATGCACATACTAACCATAAAGTAAAATGCATAACGTAAAGTACACTAGGATTTATAGTGGTTCGGCTAAGCCTACGTCCACTACCTAATCTCCGGATTAGGATTTTCTCAATCTACTAACTGATTTTCTTACAGGTGAGAACCAAACCGTTATACATGCCCTTTTACAGGTTCAAGGCAAACCTATCCTTTTGCGGCTAAGGATGAACCGCATTTCCTTTTTTCGGGATGAGGAAAAACCCATGTTCCTTTTACGGGATCAGGAAGAACCATTTCTCTTTTACAGGTTCAGAGATAACCTATCATTTTACAGGTTAAAGACGAACCTATCCTTTTACGGGGTAAGGATAAACCGATTTCCTACTTACAGGTGAGGATGAACCTTAACATGGTTTCAACCATGAAATCATTAAGTGAATTACATTCACTTGACCTGGTTGTTTCAATCTAGAAACATACCAACATTACAACACAAAATAATAATGTTGGTTCTAACTGAGTAGAACACTTTATAATTAAGCTCATATGCATAACATTACAAAGATGTATAAATTTGAATACGTAATGTTAAGAGACACGTAGTTACAGTCCTTTACCTTTCAATGTTCGGTATTGCTCAAATGCAGTTTTGAAAAGCGTGAATGATATATAAATCAATTAAGTGCTTCTTCGAAAACATTATGATATCATTAAGACATTGAAGTTGAAAATGCAGGACCAGTGTAAAAACATAGGCATAGATAGTTTTCATAATAGATAAAATATATAGCGTGAAAACTTATGGTTCAATATTCAATAGTTAACACAACTACTGATATAGTTCGACACAGTAATTAAGATATGAAATCAAATACAACTGTATTTCTCATGAACTATTTTTCAAATTCCTTCATAAGCATGATTGATGTTAAGTATAAATCCAGGCTGAGAATTTGAGTAGAAACCAGTTCAAAATAGATTTTCAAAGATAGAATATAATTGAAGCTCAATAAAAAAAATATTTTGACTAAGTAAAGTATTAGTGAAGAATACTTTGAAAACTTAGAACATTTGAAAACTTCTGAAAGATTGAACAACGACTAACATTCAAAAAGTTTTTGGTACAATAAAAATTATCGGCGAGTTGTTTGATTCAGAGTATTGGTATTTATAGACTTAATAGATAATAGTCGTTAGATATTTAAAGTTCAAATACAATGTGAACGTTTACACACAATGCCTAGAATGTTATATGAAAATAACAACTGCAATTTTCACTAACATTCTGGTTCTTTTCAGATTACATGAATAAAGAAAGTTTTAGAAAACTTGATTTATGCATCAGAGAAGATCTCTAATAAATTTGAAAAGTATTTTGTACAAAGATTCGTTCTGAAAAAGTAGACTGATATAACGTACTTGTCAGAACAATGACGGTTGTTGAATTAGCGTCCTGATTCCGTAATCAGCGTCCTGACGCATAATATCAACTTTGCCATTTTGTTCCTTGAGGATGCTCATTATATATAAACATCTTGCTGAACAATGAAGTGAGGGCACTACTAACTCGTAAGCGTCCTGACTTGCTTTGCGACATAAACAACTAAACCTTGAAGGCGCTAATACATAGTTACCATCCTGTTTACTTTTAAAAACATTTGGAGACATGAGGGCGCTACTTTCCAAGTAAGCGTCCTACCTTTTAAAACATAAAACACAAGGACGCTACAACTATGCAAGCGTCCTGTCATTTCAAAATATTTGAAAACTTTTCAAGTGCGCTGAAGGACAATCAACGTCCTTAAAGTTATTAAGTTGGTTCCCAAATATGAGGGCGCTCCTATCCAGGTAGCGTCCTGATAGTTTATCCAACTTATAACTATCAGTGTCCTTAAAAATAAATTCTTTGAAGAACTTAAAAATCTTTCAATAATTTGATGCTGATTCAACGTCCTGACAACTTCATAGGTTGACTAAAGGGAGGCAACTACTTACAAGTAAGCATCCTGATGGATTAGCTCAATTCAACCTTGAATGTTATTAGCGTCCTGACTTATCAAGTTAAGGAGAGCTCTGCTAAATCATTAGCGTCCTGAAAAACTCTTGAAAAGTGGTTGACTCGCGATTAATTAAAAATACGATGAATGCGAATAAAAACTCGGTAAATTTCAAAATAAATATAGAAAATTAAATCATTTGAAATACCTCAAAGTGTATGATCAAAACATGCAGAGTTGAAAAACATATGCAAGTGATTTGTGCATGATTTTGAAAAACGTTTGAGCAATATCGATTAAAGAAAGATATACCTTAAATATTGTGTATTTCTCATAGTTCTCATAATCTTTAAATCCAACTCTTCATTATGAGATCTTCGATTTGAACTTCATGCTTGAGTTGAATTTCGTGAACGTTGATCAAATGATGTAGTCTTGAAACTCTTGATCGAATCATTCGAGTGGTGTGATCTTGAAATCATGATATTATCTTTGAGGTCCTTTGATTGAACCGATCTTGAACATCTGATATGATCTTGAATTCCTTGATCGAATTATTCTTTGGCTTTTTGCTTTCCTGAGGTGCTGAGATAGGTTTTTGATTAAAGTTCGTTAGCACCGAAAGAGATTTTGTTTGTGATCATCAAAATATACTTCATCAAGTATACTTAGGAACATGCTAAGTGATGAACCGCTTAGGTCAACATCATCAAGTCAACAAAAATATATTAAACAAACACACTTGAGGAATGGTAGGAGTAGCCCTAATTAAAAATAAAATGAGAGAAAGTCGATTAAGTTGATTTGGGCACATACAACTAAAACCTTTAGATGCTCTAGTTAGGAATAGTGATCTATTGACAATTCATGTTAACAATAGAGGTAGAGGAAGACTTAAAATTACATTGATAAAAATAATTAAGAAAGATATAAATATTTATATTTTAAATGTTAATTTATCCCTTTTATAGAAAGAGTGAAGGAAGCAAATTCATATGACTGACCCATGTTGTATGAAAAAAGCTTACTTAAGTTGAGTTGAGTTAGATGATGGTTTCTTATAAATATAGCACTACATAAGAAAAAAAATTATTACTTTTATGAGCAAAATTTCATCTTGGCATGCATTTACTTGTTAGGTCACATGACACTTCAAAAAAACAAAAAATAAATAGTTACCAACAACGGTAGTTTTTGACTCTCATTTCTATCTTTCTTGAATCTTAATCTTATGGAAATCAAGTGTTTATATTATTAGATTGGGAATCTAAATGTAATATTATTTGCTGATCTTTAAAAATAATAATAATAATATTTAGGTGCATGCATTTATGTGCTTTCTTAAATCCATCACGCTTTCTATTGTCTATAATATCAAACTGATGTGACATTTCTGTGAATAATCTTTGTCAAAATATCAAGGTTAATCAATCAGTGTTAAATTTCGTTGAAATTAATTGAGATTGAGGTGTAATATTCATCATTAATTGACATAGTAGCATTTAACTCCATTTCCTTTGTAAACTTAAAATGCAACAGATTCTCATATAATACTAAAGAAAAATATATAAATGAGTATATGACGTTGACACCCCGACAAACTAATCGATTCACGAGGCCTGATCTCTTTGATTGCTCTTTCCATTTGTACCAATGTGTCGAAATGACCACATATTACAAGTTACGTAACGTGCCCTCTTTTTTTCGTCCATGATAAGATCGTTATTGCTTTCCAACAAGCGTGCCGAATTTGTTCGTGTGCCTCCAATGATCATATGTTTCTTTATAGATAGAAAGATCAACTTAATATTATTCTCTTATTTTCAATTTGACTTATGTAGACTAGACAGACCTATTAATTTTTATATATTAATATATATTTTATATTAATATAAATATAAGAGAAATTTTTTTAAAAAAAAAACATACTTTAAAAAAATGTAAGTATAGTTTAATCTTAAGAAGTACCCACTAAAAGCTTATTTTATCTTTTATAACAAAAAAAAAATATTATTCAATCTATAAAAATGAGAAGACGGTAAAGTAGCTAAAGCTCCTATTCATGATTTATAAGGATAGGAGTTCGAGTCTCATCATTAAGTAGGAGTAGAGACAATCTATGCCTGAAAAAAATTTCTTGGGTACTGGACTACATGTGGGTAGCGAAAAAAAACTTAAATTGTTAAAATTTTAAAACTATAGTTTTAAATTTTAAAATGTAGTTTTAGAAAAATATAGAGTAATATAATATTTTAACAATTTAAGTTTTATTTTCACTAGTGCTCTCACATTTCTTTGACTATTTAAGGTTTTAATTAATATTTTAATTTAGTCATCTTTAATTACAATATTTCATCCTATTTAAAATAAGAAAGTTTTGGTTTTTTTTAAAAAAAATTTCATTAAAAGATATAAATTTGTTAACAAAAAATAATAATACCAAAATGTTACAAAATTCAAAATTTTGTTGAAAAATAACACGTGAACTCATGTACAACTCAACTCAACTACAAATGGTCAATTACATAAATCTACTTCCTCCATACTTCGCTCTATCTAAGACATTGTTAAAAGATTTCTCTTCTAAATTGGAACATCTAAAGGTCTTCGTTATATATATTTAAATCACCTTAATCGATCTTCTCTCATTTTATCTTTAATTAGGGTTACTTCCACCATTTCTCATATATCTCCATTTTTAATTCTATTTTTAAAAGTTTTACCGTAAATCCATCATAACGTGCACATCCCCATTACACTTAATTTATTCACATATAGTTTTTTTTATTACCCAACATTAATCCCTTCCACGTAGCATAGCTGGCCTAACAATAGGTTTATAAAATCTTTACTTTAATGGAATGCGTTGATCATATAATACTTTCGAAACATTATTTCATTTAACCCATCCTACTCAAGACTTTTTGTTTTTTTTTTTTGGAGAAAAAATAATGGTAGTAGTTAGTTATATAACCAACTCTATTACCATACCGCACTCTCAGGAATGTATCAGGCTTGTTCTTGACCCATTAAACCCCTCGCACCCTAAAGTGAGACAATAATAAAGTTGAATGTAGAACCTTTGGGTTCAAAAGTTGTCTCTTTTCCAACTATACCAACTTCATATTAGCATCCTACTCTAACTTTTTGATTCACATCCTCACCTATTTTACCTTCTTAATGAATAATCGATTTCAAATATCTAAAATTTTTACTTATTGGTATATTTTGACTTTCAATCTTTACTATCTCTTGATTTATATTTCTACTTTTACTAAAAGTACATCTAATTAATGTATGCTATTTTGGTCCTACTAATCTTAAACTCTTACTACTCTTTACAAACCTCTATTTTAGCAATTACTTTAGATTTAATCTTCATCGATTAACACTATCTTGTCTATAAAATATCATCTTGAATATATATGTTTAGTTAATTCAATTATAACTAGTACAAAAGGATATGGGCTTAATGTGCACTCATCTTAGTGAATATAATAGATCACGTTTTTACTAAGTTAACTTGCATGCCTTACAAGAGAATGTTAATCCTTATCTTTTAGGTGTACATGTCATACCTATCTAGTTTGGTCAAACTCATTTGTGTGTGCCTAACATAAATCATCAAATTATCTTTAATTTATTAATAAAAAATATTAATGAAAATATTAAGTTTTTTTTTTAAATTCAAATATTGTGTTAGTGAACCAAAGTTTATAAAATAGAAACTCTCATGAGATTTTTTAGCTGCAAATTTATAATATATTCTATTATAACATATATTTTCCAAGAAAAAAGCCCATCTAGTTACTTGTAATATAATAATTCAATGAATAAATTAATACAAATGAATTTAATTGGTACGAGAAAATTCATAAAATGAATTTAAATGATATCACAAGAAATTATGGAATTGGACGGAAAAAAGTGGGGTGCGTTTTTGCGGACGACCTGCAGGTCCTCAAAGACTCGGATACGCGCCACGCTACTGTCGCGTGGCGCATGTCTCCTTTTTTTAATTTTTTTTTATCAATTTTTTTTTTAAGAAAAAAACTAATAAAATTAGCTCTCCCAAAAGGACGTATTACGCCTATATAAATACAAACCGTTTTTAACTAAAGGCAAACCACATATATATAATAATATTATATAATTTTGATTATTTCTTTATATTTCTAATAAAATTATTTTTAAGAAAACTAAGTAAAAATATATTTTTGTAACATTAATTTTTAAAATAAAAGCTAATAAAATCTATAAAATTGATTTTCCTTTCCAAAAATTAATAAGTTATATTTCAAATAAAATTTAAAATTAATTTTAAGAAAACTGATAAATGATTTTTTTGATAAAACTAAAAATTATTTTTAGAATCTTCACTTTTTTTGAATTTTTATTATTTTATTTTAATTTTCCGTCCTTTATTAACTTTTTTTTAAAAAGAAAAATAGATAAATCTTTTTTTGATAAAACAGGGAGACACGCGCGACGCGGAGAGTCTCTGCGGACCCCCGGGTCCGCTAAAACGCACCGAAAAAAGTGACGCTGGAACGGGGCTATTAGCTGAGAACACATTTAAATATTTAATCAATCAATGAGCAAGGTTCCTATATCGCTGACAACACTTCCCAAGGCCCAACAGCTTCTTCGCTGGTAAAAATGGCAGATTCTAGTTCCGGCCGGTTGTCTCAGAAAGTTCTCCAAGTAGCTGCTGGTGAATCTCATACTCTTGCTCTCACAGGTAATCTTTTCAACATATCTTCGTCTTTTTTCTTAGAATTTATTCATTTAATTGAATAATCCAATGAACATAGGGGAAAATCTTTGATGTTTTTGTGATTTTGGATTAATGGGTATTTGTTAATGTAGGAGATGGTAAAGTATTTTCATGGGGTAGAGGGACGTTTGGTCGAATTGGGACTGGAAAAGAAGAAGATGAAGTTTTGCCAGTAAGGGTTGAGTTTGATTGTTCAAGAAAAAGTGGAGTTTTTGCTGAGAATTCTGGAGGAGGAAGGACTGTGAAACCTAAATTTGTACAAGTTGCAGCAGGGGCATATCACAGTCTTGCATTACAAGGTTATCTTCATTTGAAGATTTTCAAATCTTCATCTTTTTTTTTTTTTTTTTTAATTAATTATTGTTTATGCTTTCTACATATTCAATCTTATAATTTGTAGATAAATCTGGGTTTTTAGATTCTTGTGCTACGGAAATTGAGATCCACTACTAGACACTCCTGTGTGGTTACTTTGGTGGAATTCATAAAAAATTGAGAATTGTGAGATTCAATTCTTTTACAAACTTCTGCTAAAGCTTAATCTGACTTTCCTTAATTCTCATCAGTTTTTACATATGTTCTTCAATTAACAAAGTTTTACTAATTTTATTACCATTTTGTTTATTTCGGAAGATTGACGTCTTTGCTTGCTTTGTAATCTAATATTGCTCTCTGAAACTATACACTATACCACAGAAAAAAAAGGTTTACGCGAGATGGCTAATCTATGTTTATTGAGGTGGGTGGGGCTTTAATGTTATAGGTGTGCAATGACCCATAATAGAACCCGCCCAATTGATGCGACTGGAGATACTCATAGATCTAGGTTCAATGGGGGAAAATAAAACGAATTGATTGTGTAAAGAATCTTGTGCTTTGGAGCAAGACTCCAGCCCATACTTTTGTTTGGTATCAGGGTAAGCTTCTAAAAATCTTATTGTTTATATTGGTTATTAGCCAGAGGATTGTGAAAACATGGTACTCATGATCCCTTATATTGAATATGGAAGTGAGATACAAAGGAGTTCCGCTGGTTGGTGCAATCTTTTGTCGTACGAAGATAAATCTAAGTATGCATATCATCATTAAATCATTATTGTAATTAGAACTCTTTTGATCCCCTGGGCTTTCGGCCCTTCCATTCTTTACTGTTATGCAAGTAATGCTTATTCTTAATAATATTGTCATACTTAAAACATTTTTTGCAATTCATAATGATTTTTCTTCTAAAGAGAATTTGATTAGGTTTAAGAAATGTTGATTGCTTTCCTCTATAATCAGTTGCAAAAAAGGATGATGTGCAGAGGATGTGCCTCAATCTTTGTTGGATGTGAAAAAGCAAAATCCTTTCTTTTCTTTTGGATGCTACAGATGCTTGATTTGCTTAAGGGAGCTTGGAATTGTTATAACTAATAAAATTTAATATCTGCCTAGTTTTCATTTGTATTATGTGACTACCGTAAAGTGATCAATAAGTTAACATCATTTTTCTAATCCTTCCATGTAATTTTAATCAAACAGTTTTGGTTTGTAGAAAAATTCTTGATAATCTACAAAATCAATAGTCACACAAATAGGTTTGACAGTGCAAGATAGTACTGATGGAACTGTGGGCATTCAAGTGTGAGTTAATAGTTTCGAAATGGATTGTCATCACTCATTAGTAAACTTTTAAGTGTCTTTTAAAGTAACTAGGAGCATTAGATGGATATCATTGGAAAGACAACTAGTGTAATGAGAAAAGCATGGGTAGTTGGAGCTTACTTTTCTCTCTCTCTCATTAACTCTTTAGTATGTAAAGCAATTGTAATTGAAGCAGATATCCTTTTACTTTTTGAATTACAGATGATGGATCAGTTTGGTGCTGGGGTTATAATGTCTGTATCCTTCATAGCTGATGCATTTTTTTCAGATCAGTTTGATTCATAAATATAGAAATGTCTGAACTTTTGTTCTTGATGTTTCTATCTCCTGGATGCCTCTCCTGTATTTCTTTTACTGTTTCATAGATGGCCAACTTGGTCTCAATCTTGAGAACTCCTCAGTTCCGCGTCTCTTGGACCAATTCCTTGAGCTGGGTCCTCCTGATTCTTTAAGAGATGAATCCAACACTGGCGGCCAAACACCTCTAAAGGTAAACAAAAGCTTTATTTGTGTTCTAACAGCATTTATTTTTTTATTTTATTTTTTTGCGAACAAACTGAATCTATACTGGCAGGTACGTAGTGTCAAAGCAGGGGGGATGATGTCACTCGCAATTGATACCCTCGGAGGCCTTTGGATATGGGGACACTGCCCATCACAAGGCAGCAGTGGTTATACAGACTTCTCTCTTGTTAGCATCTCTACTCCATTGCCTGTTTGGGACTTCCACGGCCACACTGTTGTTAAAGTAGCATGTGGAAACGAGCATGTTGTAGCCTTAGTCAGCGCTGGAGAAACATTCACCGGAGGTGACCTCATATGCTATTCTTGGGGCGGCAACAACCATGGCCAGTTGGGCCTAGGTGACCGGCAGAATAGGGTGCGCCCTGAAATCATTGAAACTTTTAATCGAGGATGCCCATGGCAAGCATATGAGGTAGCATGCGGGGCATTTCATACAGCTGTGCTTACACATAAGAAAGACGGTAGCAGTGTAAACTCATCTCCCCTCGGTGATGTAGGACTAGAAGAGAAGGAAACGATTTGTTGGACATTTGGTCTTGGGGATAACGGGCAACTTGGCCATGGAAACACCGATACCGCATTATCACCAAAAGCTGTTGAGGAACTACCTTCAGATGTACTCCTGATTTCCGTTGATTGTGGCTTCTTTCACACTTGTGTAGTATCTTCAGCTGGGGAAGTTTGGTCATGGGGTATGGAAAAGGGTCTTGGCCTATGCCCGGATGCTACTTTTACTGGAACTGATCCTGGTGATGCGCTTTCTCCTCTAAGGATTTTATGTTATGAGCCTTATGCCCCGAAGGTTCTTGATCCAGTCCAAGTTGTATGTGGAGCTGCTCATACTGTTCTCGTCGCTCACAGTGGATATAAGCTTTGGGCTTGGGGTCGGGGACGAAGTGGAGTCCTTGGAAGAGGTAACACCATTGATAGCTTTGCTCCTTGTCTTGTAATGTGGCCACCACTCGACGAGGACTTCAATAACGGAACAGAAACGAGACGGGGGAAAGCAAAGGTAGATGAGAAGAAGCCGAGAGAACTCCTGGATATGGAAGAAAGCTTATCCTTGGCACTGGAACAAGTGCAACTTCTCCAGTCTAGACTAGCTGTCATGGAGCGGTATGCTAGTATATTACACGGCTCTATTTTTGGAAAACCATTTGAGGAGAAGGATTTGCCGCATTCGCTGCAGCATTCAAGTACATTCGATATTGCTAAGGAATGGGAGAATGTATTAGAGGCAGCGGATAATGAGACGGTCGCAAGGATGGAGATGTTCTTCCGTAATATGCTTATGAGCGTGAAGAATAAGCGGCTCAAGAGAAGGATTCAGGAACTGATTAAGGAATGTCTGCAACCTCCCACCAAATGAAGGCAGCCAATGTAGATTACAGATTAATTTGCATATACTATTCTACATGTAAGTTAAATACATTTAATTTGGCTGTGCCATGCATCTCAGGCATTTTTTTCCCTGGTGCTAGTGCGTGTAAAATATATTACAAGTTAGAGGAGGGTGATTCTTGTGGAGGCGCTTGAGCTCATATATCACGATATGGACGCCATATATTTTTCCAAATTTGACATTATTGGCTGTTTACCAGTGTATATACTCTACAGAATTTTTTACTTTAAGTGGCCAAATATTTTGAAAATCCACAAATTGTCGCAAATAATTCTAGCGACATCATCAGTTCCGTCGCTAGCTTGCTTACCAATTCACTGTCGTTGAAAGATTCACCGAGATTTTTTGCCACTTTCGTTGCAAAAAGTATTAGTGACCGTTAAAACATTGTCGCCAAAGACAAATTTCGTTGCTATTGGTCACTTTCCGTGACGAATGTTTTCTTTTTTCACGATGAATTTTTTCGTAGCTAATAAATATTTTAAAATTATTTTATAATATCTTTCTTTTATTTTTATTTTTTATGTAAACCTGCTACAAGAAATTTTGAATTTTTACAAATTTTTAAACAGAAAATATTTGAGAAATTTTTGAACTTCATTGTATATCTTGAAACTTTGGGTCTACTTGTTATTCTTTAAAACAAAATTACAACCAAGGTTTAAAAATTCGCGAGATGCAATTTGAGGTGGTTTCCTTTTGTGAGGTTAGGCATAAGCCTCAAGGCGGTACAACGCGTAAGCCTCATATTTTATGAAAAGAATACATAAAAGCTTTTAAATTAATTCTAAAAAATTAATATCATTAATAAATAGATAAACATGAAATATAAATAAACTTGAGCTATTTTTTGTATCCTTATCTCATCACATAACATTGTTTTTCAAATTTTATGTTTTAATATATCAAAAAATAAAACTTGTAGAAAATTAACAAATAAAAGACAACACTATAAGATATTACTCACTTTCTAGTTTTCTCATTCTTTAGTAACTTTTAAAGTCTCTTCCTAGTTTTTATATTCTTTAGTAACTTTTAAGTTTTTAAACTTTTTCTTATGATGCGCCTTGCGATTCACTTGGTAATGTGTATCTAGTTTATAAAAAAAATAGGCTTTGAGCTTCAAAACTTGGAGCTCTCCTAATACTTGATATTATAGATTTTGAAAAGAAAAAGAGCTAGCGTATTTATACTAATATCAATCGAAGTGTTTTGGGAAGAATAATGTAATAAGTAAAATGATTTAGAGTTTAGGCTTGCAATTTTAGAACTTGGATCGCTCTTAAATAATTAAGATTAGAACTTTAAATAAAAAGTGTATTTATTCTACTATTAGTTGAAGTATTTTGGAAAATAATAGAAAAATGTAAATATAAAAATGGGGGATTAGATTGAGCTTTATGGTTAAGCCTCACGTAACCTTAAAGTGTAAGTCTCAAGGCATAAGCTTTATGTAATTGAGTAAGTCTCAATAAGGTACCACTGAGGCTTAAGCCTTAAGACGGTTTTCAATAGCCTCGAGGCGATGCTAGCCTTAAAGGTGCAAGTTTCAATGAATTTTTAAGGCTATGATTACATCAATATATTCCATCAAAATAATAATAATAAATACTACATGTTGCATCGTAAATATCACTATGCACTTTGATTTCATGTTTGGTATCAGCTCCCTCATGAGTGCAACAACATAGCCCTTCCCAACATCTTCGTATATATATGCCATCAAACTTCCAACCATAACTATTTTGTTGTCCTCACATGAACCAAGTGAGCTTCAAGAGCAAACCTGCATAGAGATAGTTATACATATGGAACACGTCAATACTTTCAGAGATTCCATGAAACAGTGGAGACAGTACAAATGGGAATTAGTTTATTAATTAATTAGATTTATAAGCGCCTCTTACCATTAATAGTGTGCTCTGAGAGGGAGGGATAGTGCCCCAATGGCATTGTTTGATCATATAGTCAGTGGTATTAATTTCAATGAACCACACGCCACTCTTCCCATTGAAGCTGCATTATATATACCATTAATCAATCAAGAATATATAACATTATAGAGAGGAGACTTGCAATATAATTGCAAACAAGCTGCAATTAATTGCAACTATATATATCATGGCCTTTATTCCTGAGAGTTGCATGGGAGAGCTTGTAACTCCTTTTTAGCTTCTCCAACTTTGGCATCACTTCCACCCTTTTGTTCAATAAATCAACTGGAGATTGGTAGCACACTCTTTATGAAGCTCTACCCAATGATTTAAAGGCCCTTTCCCACTTCCTTCCACATAATCAATGTGACGCTCCGAAAATTATTTCATCTAGCCCATAATCCAATTACACTTTGCCCAAACTCTATGTGTTGCCTTGATATGGTTGGTGTTTGTTTGATGGTTGTTTAATGTTTGTATAGTTGATGCTTGATAATGTATATAAATATGTGTATTATAAATTGTATATGGGTCATGTTAAATTAAAGTATAATGCATATGTTATTATTTATGCATGGGTCCATTAAACCATGAATTGATATGGGTTAGGATTGATTGAATAAAAAGATAAATGAGAATGAAAATTTGGTGTATTAAATGGATTGGACATTTAAAATACATGGAAGCATGAGATTGGTTAAAGTACATGTGGTTGGTATGGGTAGTATGAGACCAACACATGTGAAGGTTGGTGCATGAAAGTGGACAAGTGTCCCATGCCCACTTCTCTTATCCAAGAATGTGCTAGAAAGTGAGGTGAGTGGAGGAAATCCAAGAATGTGCTAGAAAGTGAGGTGGGTGGAGAGAAAGGAAAAAAATAAAAGAAAAGAAGAGAAAGGAAAGAAGAAGAGAAAGAAAGAGGGAGTTGCAGGAGGAAAATCTCTGCGACGTTTTCATCAAAATCTAACTTCTCAAACCAAGCTGGTCTGAAAGTTTGGATTTCTCGCGTCATTTCGCTCAAACTTATAGATTTCCTCAATCTACCGTTGGATGGATATAAAATTTGGTTATGTAGTTTAAAACCGATATTTCTGCATTCTGAACGGTGGAGATCTTGATTAGAGGTTTCGTCTAAGAGATCTAACCTCTCAAACGAAGCTGGTAGGAAAGTTTGGATTTCTCGCGCCGTTTCTCTCAAACTTATAGATCTCCTCAATCTACCGTTGGATGGATATAAAATTTGGTTATGTAGTTTACAACTGATATTTATGCATTCTGAACAGTGGAGATGTTTATGGGTTAAGTATGTTGTGTGATATAGTCATTTGAGTTTGGGTATTTGCAGCTGGAAAGGAGAAATTGTCTGATTAGAGACTTGTTCATCAAAGATACTTATCTTTTCGGTCCACCGTTGGATTGGGCTGATATTTGGACAGAAGGTTTGTTTCTTCACATACTTCAATATGTACAGTTGCTTTTGTGATCTTTCTGTTGGTAGATTGATACATCTGAACAGAATATTAAATGAAGAATTGGTAGGGTTGCTTGTATTAGACCCAAATTTAGAATATGAACTTAGACCTTTCCAAATAGCTTGCATGTCAACTATGTTGACCTAGTTGCCATTGTTGATGAACCCATGATGCAAAATCAGTGATATACATGGCTGAACATGGTGACCTAGTGTAAATCGACAATATGGCCTAAGTATGGAAAATTTCATATTTTAGGGCTTTTGATGCTTTTGGCCTAGAATCATTGAATTGATGCAACTTATGTTTAATTAAGCATGATTAGGGTTGATTATGCTACTGATTTGGTGGTTGTGACCATATCATGGGTTAGGCCTACTTGTAATCAAGTGACCCAATTTGGGCATGTTTATGCCTAAGGAATTGAAAATCAGTATTTTTGATTAATAGAATGGTTTATGAATGAGAACTATGCATTAGAGGCCTAAGTCATGTGATTTGAGTTGAATGATGGGATTAGATGGGATTTAGGCCTATTGTCTATATGTGGGCTGATTTAGGGTTGATGTGTAATGTCTATGTGATTGAGCATAGAAATTGATGTATGGTAGGATATTGATGAATGTTTCAGGATCTTGATTGGGTTGATTCGGTTTGGTGGTCGTGTGTGGTTAAATACTCTCGCGAGGCTTGGTTGTGAGTAGACTTCGTTTATGATTATATCTTTTATGTCATCATATCACTTATATATATTGTATGTTGAAAGCATGAATGTGTTCTAATGTTTTGAATGATGCATTGATTTGAGAAAACCTTATGACTTTGGTTGGGCCCATCTATCTGGCTAATAGGGGGACTTAACCTTGTCATAGGAGGGTTTTAGGAAAGGAAATGATTGGGGTCAACGGTACGGTGAAATAGACGTGCACTAGTAACCCAATGCATGTGGAATGTGGATCCAAATCGATAAGCTTTTACTTGCATCGTACTTACTATAAATGCTTGATATCTATATGTTATGAGTTTTTAATCATGCTACACATTGACATGCATACATGATATTTATTGATGAGTATTGATAGCATATGTGAATTCTATTCACTGGGCACCGTTGGCTCACCCTCATTTTCCTATTTCAGGTCCTTCTGTCCCGAATAAGGGCAAATGAGTAGTCATATCTTGAGGGCCTTGCCTGCGAGAGAATCCAAGGCCTCGATATGAGTTGAGAGACATTTTGATTGAATTGTGTTTTAAATTATGAAGTATTATATTTTGAATTATGTAATTATAACACTTACCACATTGTAGTATGGGTGAGTTGGGACTTGTTAGATAGACCATGTGGGCATATGACGGTTTTTATTTGTACCCACAATTTTGGACTTTATGTGTATGTCAATTTTAATGGACTGTAGGGATTATGATTTTATTTACGGGTCATTTTTATAGATTATCTCTTGTCTTTGATGATTAATACGGTGGGTAGTTTTGTTTAGTACCTTTTGATATTATGTCGTTATTTGAGATAAGGCTCGTAGGGTCTCAACCACCTCACGGGAGTTGAGGAGTGGTCGGAGATGCCTACGCCGGGTGTCCCGCCCCGGCATTCCGCACGTCATTCCTTGCGGGGTTGGTGGTCCGGGGTGCGGGGTCGCCACAATCAAACTCTTTCTGATCCTCTGCACCACCATGGCAAACTCAAATTATGAGAATTCTAATCATTCATTGATCACAAAAAATTATTAGGAGTAACTTCATATTGGTTGTAATTTATTCTGCTCCCCCAATCTCCAAGCACCAAGAAGTTAAGGGTGCCATCAAAATTAGCTAGGTGTTGAAATCTCTAAAACTTGGCAAAGGTAGAGAGTAGGCATAAGTTAAGAACACTCGGCCCTTGTTCCATACAAAGCACATCAAGACCACATCAAAAGTCATTATAACTTGGAATCTACATCAGGTAACTTGGTCACATTTCACATTATAAAAGAGAAATGTATACAACCTTGTGGCTGAAATTTAACTTACGTAAAAGGTGCTTGAAGCAAGCAATAAGTGAGAGATCACAATCATAGCCAAACACCCTATCAATACCAGAGAATAAATAAAAGGCAAATTTAAGTAAACAAAGCAAGATACTCATCAAACATTAGAAGAAATGGTTAAACACCAACATATCTCTTTATAGATGAAAGAAGATCACGTGATGTACTTTTTCTTGGATTAAGAGCTCCACTTGCCCAACCGATAAGAATATTCGAAAAAAGAACATTCATATTATAAATTGTTGGATCACCAGCTCGACTGGCAGGAAGGTTCAGAAGAGAAGATGTTGAGCTGGCGATTGTCGCTCGATGACGAGTGTTATCCCAGAATTTGGAATGAAGTAGACGACAGGTCGGTTTGATGACCAAAAGAACGAAAAACACCAAAGACGATAGCTTGGCTAGACCGAGCTCTTGTCTCCTGATGCACTAAGAACGTCACGGTTGAAAACTCAAAAAATCCGTGGATGATAGCTCGACCAATGCTGAGCTATCGTCAGAAAAGCCTACAATGAGTTTCGAGATTCTCACGTAGCAATAGCTCGGCCTATGCCGAGCTATTGTCAGAATAGATTCGTGGTGAGTTTCGAGATTCTCACCTAGCGATAGCCAGAATGGATTCGTGATGAGTTTTCGGGATTTTCATCTAACAATACCTTGGATAAATTACAATACGAAGGTATAAGCAGGACCGACCTGACGAGTTGATATGTTTCACTACAACACCAAGAGGATCCCAAAATATCCGGGGCAAATGAGTGTATGAGAGCAACACTTATCCCGACAAATCCGGGATACATTCCAATATGTGAAGAAAGATAAATCCCACTTCCTATTGGATATGGAGACCAACTATCTCGGAGTAGATGAGCTCAATAGCTCATCCTATCTACTAATCAACCAATCACGAATCGACACGTGACACATGCCTACTGGGCAGCTAGCCACTTCTGCCAGAAGGCCTCTTCTATAAATAGCTCACCATTCACTTTCAAAAGGTATGCAATCCTTGCTATATGAATCTAAGCCTTGTTCTGAGCAATTCATGACTTAGGCATCGAATGATCTTCGGCTGGCACCACATCGGTATTCCTCACGACAACCTTTTTTCCTCAGATTTCACCAGAGAGTATTATTGGAGCCAAGGTTCTCAAAGTTCCAGATCACCTCATTCCTTCAACGTCATCATCTACTTGGTGTTGGTCAATATTTGCACCAACATTTGGAGCAATCTGTGAGAACGAGGAGAGTTTGAAAGCCCAATTTAGCTCATTCGCCATGAGCCAAGATGCAAATCATAAACAAATTGAAGAACCAGTGGCTTCGCCAGAGCCTCCTCCTATAAAGTGAGGAAGACCACCAAAGAAAAAAAAAGGTTCGGCTCAGCAACATCGAAAAAAATGTTGAAAGATTCTCCCAGATATTGTTCGAGCAGCAACGGGCACAACAAGCAGCCTTCCCTCCTGTGCTAAAACGCCCGACAGACGTCCGGAGACACGAAGGACGTCGTTATCAGAGCGTTAATTAGAAATCGAGGCCAATGAAGAGCTGTAGTCGACGCCTTGATGGGTCTAGACAAAAGTTCCTTTTCATTGGAGACCTTCGTCACTCCTTCGAGGCAAAGAAGATGAATGACGAGCTAAGCTTCTCTCAAGTCCATTCAACACAGAGGAATGAGATTCGTTACCCTACATTGAGGACGGTACTGTCCAGGTCGGCCAACATCTGTTGGCCCTGACAAAAACCCTGCAATCCACGAAAGCCAGGTCAGCTCGGTCGGTTCACTCACGACTGACCTGGTCAACAGAGAGCGATCAAGCTCGACATTATGAGGAATACAAAGATTTTCCCTCACCTTTCTACAGAAGAGGTACTCCAGACCCCATTGTCAAAACATGTTAAAACGACTGAGGTCAAAACCTACAAAGGTAAGATCGATCCAAGCAAGCATGTTGAGAATTACAAATCGTGGATGAAATTCAAAGGATACGACAATGCCACGATGTGCAAAAAATTTCAAATTACCTTAGAAGGACCAACAAAGAAGTGGTATTGGAAACTACAACTAGGGTATATCTGCTCTTTTGGACATTTAGCTCATAGATTCATTGACCCATGAGTCAAGGTAGACGATTGCGATGATAAGATCGCTATTACTGCTTTTATGGCGGGTTTGAGGCTCGGGTGATTTCACTACTCATTGGGTAAAAAGAAAGCTCGAACGCATAAAAAGATTCTGGATCGAGCTGAAAATACATCAACGCAGACAAGCAAGCTGATGCTAAAAAGGAGAAAGAAGACCGTTCCAAAAGCTCGAATAAAGACAAGAAAAAAAAGTGTGAGGAGGACGCCAAAGAAGATGACAGAGGAGGTAAGAGATCCGACACGAATCAACGAAATAAAAAAAAAAAAGAGGAACTCTCAGGTAGTGTATTCGACCTATACACCTTTAACAACCTCAAGGGAGCAGATCCTCTTAGAAGTGCAAGATAAAGATTACCTGAGATGGCAAAAGAAGCTAATCACCCCAGTAGATCGGCGAGACAAGAAAAAATATTATTGATACCACAATGACCATGGTCATAATATGGATTAGTGTTACAACCTCAAGGAAGAGATTGAGACCCTAATCTGGCGAGGTCATCTAAAAATATTTGTAAAAGGCACGGAGGAGGGAAAAACTCATTTACCTGATTAGGTAAGAACCGACCAACCCTGAGAGATTTGAACCATCTTTGGAGGCGACCTCGAAACGACGTCGAATAGAGCTTTAAAGTCTTATGTATGGGCACCTCAGGCAAATGTCATGAGCTTAGCAAGTCAACCCAAGAAACAGAGGAAAACAGACTTCTCCATCACTTTTACAAAAGACGAGGCTCGAAACATATGCCAACTGCATGTCAAT
This sequence comes from Paratinospora sagittata, assembly GCA_035771175.1. Lineage (NCBI taxonomy): Eukaryota > Viridiplantae > Streptophyta > Magnoliopsida > Ranunculales > Menispermaceae > Paratinospora > Paratinospora sagittata. Next base: position 22,435,473 of record CM069599.1, read on the forward strand.
GCCTTAGTGGTGACCATGGATATCGCAAATTACAAGGTTCACCGGATCCTGGTCAATAATGAAAGTTCGACTGACATATTATACATGAGTGCGTTCGAGAAACTTGGCTCGTCAAGGAGCAACTCAACCAGTCGATGTCCCTTTGATTGGTACGGGAGATGGAATAATGTCAGAATGTCAAATTTCTCTCCCAATAACGACAAGGGAAGAGGAACTCCGAGCCACTGTGTTGGTAAATTTCTTAGTTGTAAAAGGCCAGTCGGCTTACAATGTCATTATAGGTCGACCTCTTCTCAATGACTTAAGAGTTGTCGTATCCACTTACCACCTTGCCCTCAAGTTTCTAGTTGAAATGGGGTAGGTATAGTGAGGGGAAGCCAAAAAGAATCGAGAGAATGCTACGTGATCTCCTTAAAGAAAAAAAACCAGGCGGAGATGATCTTCTGACCATCCGAGGAAGGGCTCATGTAGGTTGATGCAATACCACACCATGACCTGGATCCAAGAGAGGAAGCCACAAATCTAGAAGCACAAAGAGAATGGAAGGAAGTTCCAATCACCGCAGATCCCACGAAGGTCTTCAAGATCGAAACTGAGATGAGCCCAAAATTAGCAGATCGGGTCATCCAGGTCCTGAAGGAATACAAAGACATCTTCGCATGGTCCCATGAGGACATGCCAGGCATTCCAATGGACGTAATCGTCCACCGTCTCAGCATTGACCCAAAAATGAATCTGATACGACAGAAGAAAAGAGCTCTTAGTGCGGAGAGAGCCAAAACCCTGAGGGAAGAGGTGGAGAAGCTCATACAAGCTCGGTTTATTCGGAAGGTATAATACACGAATTGGCTGGCCAATGTTGGTTAGGAAACCAAATGAAAAATGACGAACTTGTGTTGACTTCACCGTCCTTAACAAGGCAGGCCCTAAAAACATTTTCCTACTCCTTCGCATAGACTTACTTGTTGATGCTACCACAGATAATGATTTGTTAAGTTTCATGAATGCATACTCGGGATATAACCAGATCAGGATGTACCACCAGGATGAAGAAAAGACTGCATTCATAACCGACCGTGGTCTATATTGTTACAAAGTTATGCCATTCGGGTTGAAAAATGTCGGAGCAACATATCAAAGGTTGGTGAACAAAGTCTTTGAGACCAGATTGGTCGAAACATGGAGGTTTATAAGGATGATATGTTGATCAAAAGTGCCAGGTCAGTAGCTCATCCAGATAACCTGAGAGATGTGTTCAACACCATCCGACACTTCAACATGAGGCTTAACCTAAATAAGTGCACCTTTGGAGTCACCACAGGAAAGTTTTTAGGGTTTCTCGTCAATCAGAGAGATATAGAAGAAAATCCTGACAAAATCAAAGCAATCCTCGATATGAAACCACCTAGGACAATTAAGGAAATACAATGACTCATTGGATGCATAGCAGCGCTAAATCGGTTCATGTCAAAATCAACCGATAAATGTCTCCCCTTCTTTAAATTGATCAAGAAAAAAATGGTTGAATGGGATGAAGAATGTGAGAGCGCTTTCCAAGAATTGAAAGCTTACCTCAGCTCCATCACCTCATTTATCAAAGCCCGTTCTTGGGGAAGAGATCTTCCTGTACTTGTCTACCTCAGAGGCAGCTGTGAGCTTGGCTCTGGTTAAAGAAGAAATGGGTGTTCAAAAGCCAGTATATTATGTGAGTAAATCTTTACTAGATGCGGAAATTAGATACCTAGAGATAGAGAAGCTTGTCCTAGCCTTGATCACCTCGGCTCAGAAGCTCAGGCCTTATTTCCAAGCACATTCCATAGTCGTGCTCATGCAACATCATTTGAAGCAGGTGTTGCAGAGACCTGAGACATCTGGGCGATTGGCTAAGTGGGTCGTTGAACTAAGTGAATTCGAAATTGGATACCGACTTAGGACATCCATCAAAGGACAAGCACTCGCCAATTTTGTTAAGAAATTTTTGGCTGGCCGAAAAAAAGAGGAAATTACGGCTGAGCTAGGGATGACCTGGCAATTATTCGTCAACGACTCCTCGTGCAAACATAGCAGTGGGGTGGGGAAGGGGGAAAAACACCTCGGAGGTTTTTGATTCGGCTTCATGGCATCTAAAAATGAGTCGGAATACGAAGCATTGGTTGTAGGACTACAGATGGCTCTCAGCTGGGGGTTCGCAAGGTAACAATAAACTATGACTTGCAACTCGTGGCTGGGCAAGTCACCGGGGAGTACTAGGCAAAAAGATGAACGTATGCAAGCATATCTTCAAGTCGTGCATGATCTCCTAGCAAAGTTCGATGAGCACAGCGTCATCCAAATTTTGAGAGCAAAGAATTCTCTGGCCGACGCCTTATCCAAGCTTGCCTTCTCATCCGTAGATGAGCTCGTTCTTCAAGTACCAATAGAGTTTCTAAATAATAGGAGCATCACAGAAGGAGGATAGGTCAGCCTAGCTGAGGTCAACTCTTCATGGATGGATCTGACCGTGAAGTACTTGAAAACAAGAGAGCTCCCAACAGATAAAGTTGTTGCAAGAAAAATGCAATGACAGGGAGCGAGGTATATACTTATTGACGATGAATTATATCGGAGAAGTTTCAACTTGCCATACCACAAATGTCTTTGTGGAGAGCAAGCTCAACTTGTTCTTGACAAAATACATGCAGGGGTATGTGGAAATCACTTCGAAGGGAGAGCTCTCGCATACAAGGTCAATCACCAAGGATATTATTGGTTGACTATTAGTCGAGATGCCTTAACAACAGCAAAGAGATGTGATGGTTGCCAGCGTCACGCTACGATCATAAGAGCTCTGCCTGAGAATCTCACCTCAATCCAAAGTCCCTGGCCTTTTGCTTAGTGAGGGGTGGACCTAAATGGACCATTTCCAGTCGGTAGAGGCCAAATTAAGTTTGCGATTGTAGCGGTCGATTACTTTACTAAATGAGCCGAAGTAGAACCATTGGCTCACATAACTGAGCATAAGACCACCAAGTTCGTGTGGCAATCCATAGTTTGTCGGTTTGACGTACCATATGCCATAATATCAGATAACGACAAGTAGTTCGACAACTCCAAGTTTCGCTCATTTTGCGACGAGCTGGGGATCCGTCATTTCTTCTCCATACTAGCTCATCCCCAAGCAAACAGACAAGTTGAAGCAATGAATAAGATCATCAAACATACTCTGAAGGCAAGAATAGAAGAAAAAAAAGGGCACCTAGGCCGATGACCTCCCACAAGTGTTGTGGTCATATAGGACGACCACAAGGAAAACAACTGGAGAAACTCCTTTCTCTTTGGCTTTTAGGATGGAGACAATTATTCTCGTAGAGATGGGGATCCCAATCTTGAGAACTACCTACTTTGATGAGACAAGGAATGAGGAAACACTAGAAGCTGAGCTCAACCTCTTGGAAGAGAAAAAAGACCAGCCACAAATTCGACTCGCAGCCTATCAAAGGAAGACCGCGAGATACTACAACTCTAAGGTAAGACCTAGAAGCTTCAAAATTGGTGACCTGGTACTGAGAAAGGTGATGCAAAACATAAAAGAAGTAGGAGCTGGAGCATTTGGTCCTAACTGGGAAAGACCATACAAAGTCGTAACAATTCCAAGGACACGAGTTTATGAATTAGAAGACCTGAGTGGAAGAAAAATTACAAAGCCATGGAACGCAGAACACCTTAAGTCTTACTACTAGTAGTAGTGACGACGACGACTTGGATTGCTTAGTTCTAACTTTAATATTGTTTGAATATATTTACTTTAATAACTGGTATAAGAAGTGGAACCCATTAGGGGACCCACTGAACTTCTGCTCATTCCTTTATTTTATCTTCAGGAAATTAGTACAGAATTTGGTGATGCCAGTAAAAGTGATGGTGGTGATGCTGACCCGACTTTTTAAAGGTTGTTTTGCATTGATTATAGTAGTTTAAAAAAAAAGTTTTATGTTTGTATAAGAAAAACCACGACCTTTTGGTTGTAAGAAAGAAAAATATAAGTCATGGTTTTCTATTTAATATATATATATATATATGAAGTAGTTAGACAAATATGTTGTTAAGCAGAATAATATAAAAATGAAATATTTTGTAAATAGTAATTGTGATGGCTAAGAGCGGGCAAAGTGACTACGTAAATTTCTTATAGATGTAATAATATTTACAAGCTTTATTTAGAATGTTCTGGTATAGTGAGAAAAAATTGTAACCCTTTAAATTCTCTGAGTTCTATGATGATAGTAATTTGTTATTCTTATAAAACAAAAGAGATTTGGTAAAGGTGAGAATTTGGGGTGTTACAAAATTGATCCAAACCGTACCGATGACACCCCTAACTTTAGCAGCAAAGTGGTTATATATGGAGGTTCCCTAAGGAGAGACATTCTCTTGAAGCCCAAATTATACGCACCAAACATGGGTGAATCAAGACAGGAGTGATCACCCAGAACACATTGTCACAGGCATACCTGTAAGACAGACATGTTACCTATGTGGCACCTCAAATACACATATTCTCGGTCATCCATTCACACATATACTCATGTTACAGCGGAGTACTCGAATATCTCACTTGTGCGTAGAGCCGGATAGTCACTCGGACAGATCACTCGGATACCTTCGATAGCAGTTCTTGCACAGTGCTGCCCCGGACCATGCAATACTGGTAAGTTCCATGGATAACTCACTCATGAGTATCCCCACAAGCACACTCTAGCACGTAGGCTAAAGATAGCTCAATGAGTTCAACTCGATAGCGGGTAGCATAACAGTGTTAGATACCCAGCACTGTATACCGGTGAACCCCGCACTGCTAGCCCAACAACAGTGTCCCATAACTTACCCAAATGTTATGGGAACTATCATTACCCCCTTCAGGATGATGGTAGTCGGCCCCCTGGGTTGCGCCAAAGGAATGTCCTATGCATGGCCAATACTTGGCTATGAGGAAGAGTTGGACAACTACTCCTCCCCAAGGTAGATGTTAAGCTTTTGGCTTGTTTCCAAAAGGAAATATCAAAATGTGAGGCCAATCATACTGGGCCATATTTACGAGATTGCCACCTCCGATTGAGACGAAACTTCACAGACCCCCTTCTTAAGTGACGGTGCATGTCTTGACATGACCGTGACAAAATACCCCACTTGAATGGTCGATGCCCTTCATCGATACAATCGCTGAGTTCATCTACCTGTTGCATCTTCCTGACAGACCCTCTCTCATCGGCATCTCTATATGCACCTTCTGATTGTTGCACCCCTACTCGTGGCCTCGCTGCTTGACTTGAACCTGGAACTCTATCCTATTCAACTTCTTTGCATGAGGAACCATTATCCTATTCAGTCCTACGATAATCATCTACACTTGGGTATTGTGCTATTATTTGATGTAGCAATGATCTTCGTCCTTGAGATCTTCAGTATCCCCTTTGAGACAAGCTATCATTTACCTGATGTAGCTTACTCTCGCACCTTCGTGTTTCCACTCACTGAGATTGTTCTTCACCCTGTGCGTCTGCTTGCACTAGTACCTCGAACCAATCACGATATGGAGTAACACTATGCTGAAGGGCAACCCCACTAGATTCTCAATCTCCTTTGTTGCGGGACCTCCACAATAACAAAGTTTGCTTCATTGATGGAGCTTCTTTCAGTATCTCGACCACTGTCTTCACCTATGAAGAAATAATCGCCACAACCGATGTACATGTCCATACGTTTCTCAAGAGTTCCTCCAAATGGAACTACTTGAATCACACCATCATTTCACATATGACATGCGCTTGATTCCTTGTCTTCGCAACCCGAAACAACTATTATAGCCATCTTGTCCCATATGCTTCACTTGACATACATCCCCACGCATGTTCTTATGTCAGCACACCTGTCAACCATTGAAGCTCTACTTGCTTATCGGATATTGCTCGGGTCAACTATTGTATCGTGTATTCTCCCATCATTGTGTCACTTTAGGCATTGTACCAACACCACTGTTGTATATCTCATTCCCCATAGTGGTTCCATTGCACACAGCAAATATTTCTTCGACTGTATCTCTTCTTTTCACTAGCTCACCATGAAGTTCGTGCAATCTTGTTTCAGCACTGATACCACTTGTCACGGGCATACCTGTAAGACAAATATGTTACCCATGCGGCACCTCGAATACACATATTCGAGGTCAGCCATTCACAGATATACTCATGTTACAGTGGAGTACTCGAATATCTCGCTTGTGCGTAGCGCTGGATAGTCACTCGAACGGATCACTCGGATACCTTCGATAGCAGTTCTTGCACAGTGTTACCCCGGACCATGCAATACCTGTAAGTTCCATGGATAACTCACTCATGAGTATCCTCACAAGCACACTCAAGCACGTAGGCTAAAGATAGCTCAATGCGTTCAACTCGATAGTGGGTGGCATAACAGTGTTAGATACCCAGCCCTGTATACCGGTGAACCCCGCACTGCTAGCCCGATAACAATGTCCCATAACCTACCCAAATGCTATAGGAACTATCATTACCCCCTTCAGGATGATGATAGTCGGCTCCCTGGGTTGCGCCAAGGGAATGTCCTATGCATGGCCAAGTATTGGCCATGAGGGAGAGTTGGACAACTACTTCTCCCCAAGGTATATGTTAAGCTTTTGGCTTGTTTCCAAAAAGAAACATCAAAATGTGAGGCCAATCATACTGGGCCATATTTACGAGATTGCTACCTCCGATTGAGACGAAACTTCACAGACCCTCTTCTTAAGTGACGGTGCATGTCTTGACATAACCGTGACAACATGCACCTCCAAATTTACCTTTAGGAAACCTTGGAAATTTATATTCTCTCTCAATGTTGAGTTTTGCACTCATTTGTTCCTTAGGAACAGTGATGGTTGCACATTCTGGTTGTGAGAAGAAAGAGAAGTGAGAATTCCTTCTTTGTGGACCTTTTCCCTAGACTCTATAGGTTATCAAGCCTTCACAACCAGCCTATCCCTTCATTTCTCATCCTTACATCTTAAAATGCACCTTCCCACCATTTTGGGAGTTTTCACTTTCTCGAGCGATTGATGAGTATAACACTATACTCACTAGAGTTGAGAGCAAGTTTTCTAAATCTCATGATAGGTTTGTTTGGAATCTTAACACTTCTAGCCTTTTCACATGCAAGGTTTTCTTTAATTTCTTGATTAACAATCCTTCCCTTAAAATCGCCACTGCATACGCACATGATGTTTTACATAAACACTTCCCCACATCTTATTTCTCTCCCATTCTTGCCCTTTTATGGTTGTAGAATGGCAAAACAACAAAGCATTTGTTTGTCAACTGTTTAACAAAAAGTGTGAAAAAAGTAGGGAGATTTGGGCACAATGCTTTTAAAAGCTCCTACAAGTTATGATGATTGCTTCTCACTTGGTCACTTTCCAAGACTTGCAAAAGGAATCATTCAGATTGGTAGAGTTGCTATCCTTGCTACTGTCAAGTGTTTGGAATAGAGTGGGATGAAACTTTGTTGTATCTGGCCAATTCGACAACCTGCTCTAATCTAGCTAGGGTTTTTCCACTTTGGATTAAACGAGGAATTAGAGTTCTTGCTTGTTGGGACATTGCTCTTTCTTGTTGAGTACCCCTAGTACTCTTCCCTTTAGGTTGTACCCTTTTGCCTTATTAACATATAAAGTTTCTTGTCACTACTAAAAAAGAAAAAAGGAAAAGAAAAATAGATCCATCCGTACAAGAATATGTACCTTCTCACTAGCCATGAAACAAATTTAGTGAACATATGCAACATTGTACCATCTAATTAGCCATGAAACAAATTAAGTGAACGTATGCAACATGACCGCTAATTAAGCTAAGTGCTTTCTTTCTTTCTTTTTTCTTGTTTTTGGCTTGGGGGTAGGGGTAGGCATTGAACCCTTTTTGATTCCCAAGTCTTAAACCATTGTACACTTGAAAACAATCAGATCTTAAAAACCATGCTTCAACTGAGGCCCACGCATCCAATCAATTTGGAGTAGCTCACTACACACGCTGCAGCAACCTAATGTAAAAATCTTGGGTCGTTGGCGGATTTTATGATTCAAAAGTTGATGCAGAATGCGATATCCTGTAGGTTTTATACTGTGTCGAGTGCTATTTTTCGGGACCACTTCATCTGAGCATTTGCCACATTTCCTTCCATGTTACAGGGCCCAACTGCAATAGCAAACCTTACGGCTCATGTTCTTGCTCTGTTTGATCTTGTTCCTGAAAGTGGAGGAACAAGTCATTAGATGGTGCTAGTCACAGAAGAAATTGTACTTTTGTAAGAAAAAGCTCATTTGCAGTTATGAAACTTCCAAACGTGTATACAGGATAGATAAGGCTGCTTTTGGTATGTAATTTAAAAATAGTTTTCAAAAAATAAAATATGATTTCATTTTTAGTTGATTTGTAGTTTTTTGAAAATATGTTTGGTATCATATTCAAAGAATGTTTTTTTAAATTTGGAAAATAAGAAAAACTTGTTTGGTTGTTCTAAGATTTTACACAAATCAAGTATAAAAAGCTTATGTGGGTCCCATCAATTACAAATTAACAAAAAGAAAAACTCAAAAAATAATTTTTCTATGTTTTCTAAAAACAACCATTTTTCTTAACTTTTTTCTGAAAAAGTTTTTTGAATCACAACTAACCAAACAAGTTTTTCATAACTTTTTTCACTTTTTGTTTTTAAATAGAGAAAACCAAATTTAAAAACGATGTCAAACACAACCTTAATGGTTCCAAATTATAAACAAATTTCTACATCTGAGAGGATGAAACTGAGAATTTTTACCTTATGAGGCTGGTGAACGAGCGATGTGGAGTTAAGCCGGGAGCTTTCCATATTTGAAAGCAACTGCATCACTGTCTCCAAATGAGGAACACTGCATGAAACCAAACAAAATAACGCTAATCAAAAGGTGTCAAATACTGAAAATGCACAAATGGATTAGTGTCATATGTTTTCTATATGAGATGTGGTAATAGCTTTGTAATAGTTAGTTTGTCATGAATCACATTACCTGTAATTTTTTTCAGATAAAAAACAGCATAGTAATCAAATTACATGATGACATCATACAAGAAGTAGGTCATATGTAGTTAATCCAGTAAGCTGTTTCAATGGATCAAGTAACAAATGGCTACAATTATATTCCCCTTCAGAAGGAGATAATTTAGACATGGTTCATTTTTTTTTTCTTAAATGCTGTATAGCAACTATTAGAGATGGACACTCAATATTTCCTGGAACGGATGACTTCATAACCATAATTACATCCTGATCCACCCTAGTAACCTCCTTATAACTAGTGTAAGCAATGCCTATCATCACCGATCAGTAATTTCCACAGGTTTATCTTGTGGGATACCATTAATATCAAATTCAAGCAATGGCTCCAGGTCTAACAACTAATCATATGCTTCCAACATTACCTTGTACAGGAATATGACATATGGTAGATACAAAGTCAGTCATTTTAAAGGTCCCCCAGTCTCTAGAAAGAATGAGCAGATAATATCGAACACCAAATGACAAACTCAAGTCATTTTTGTCCCCTACTCCCCTCAATTCTGTAATAACACAAATGATGAAGGGACTCAGGAGTCCCTTGGATTGTCCTAGAGCTGTGAGTATCGAGCGGCTCTAGGATGATCTAAAGGACTCAGGTCGAGGAGTACACCAGCTGAGTTTTAGTGGGAGTCTCAGTAGCACAACCCTCAGTAATAAACCAAAGGCTAAGATTAATAATAGACCACATGGCTATGATTTTTTGGCAGTACTAATGATCATCACCTATGTAACCTGGACTCGGGTGCAGGTGTTAGATACGGGTACATATCTAGAGGTCCGACTTGTTCATTTTCAAATTCTAGGATACGGGGACTCGGCTAAAAAGTGTCTCGAAATTTAAATTTGGGTACTTGGACAACATTATGTTCACAATGCAGCCTATATTATCTATTGTTCTTTCTTTCTTTTTTTTCTTCTTTTCACTCGTTTATTGTCTTTTTGGTTCCCTCACTTAAGTGAACTGTCACCTATTAGTCATTATCTTATTTCATATTTTCACTTTTTTCTATTGGAAAATCCACATAGAAATATTCCAAAATCTAAAGTGTCAGACACATATCCCATACCCATGTCGTATTATGAAGTGTTGGACACGCTGACACGGGGTACGTCAAGCTAAAGTAAAGACTTTGGGTAACATAGATGATCACCAAGGAAACATCCTGAATATTCAACCACAATTGTGTCAAAGCAATGCTATTGCATCCTGATACTGTGAAGATTACAGCAACTTCACCTTCTTGATGTAACTAAACTAAGCCACACGGACAATTAATTTGTAAATCATTAGTAAGATAAAAGCTACTTGATAAACCAATATAATTTGTAAATTATGTCTATCCATGTGTGTATAGAATGAACTTTTAAAATTATCATGGCATTGAATTATATCACTATTCAGAACAAAGGACAGAAAACAATCTGAAAGAAGAAAAAAAAAGTTGAGGTAAGGGAATAGGGAAGAAAAGGAAAGAGACCTATTCAAGCTATTCTCCATATATGCATCCAGGGATGAAATGACCCAAGGCATATGCTCTAAAACCTGCTTTAAACATCATGAAAGCAACCAAATTATCAGGACTGAACTTCAATATGAGTAATAAGAAGTGACTAACAGGAACCACATACTTGTGCAGTGTTCTTGATGGTGGCGGTTTTTGCCAAGAGATTTTTTGGGAGTCTTATTAGATGGGCCTGCAAGTAAGACAATACAAATAATGCGTAAAAAGAACACCGATGAAATTAAAGGAATATTTAATGCTATGCCTGGAGAATGGAGTCAACATTAATCACTGTGATGAGGACCATGTCTTGCACATGATATTTCCATAAAGAAGCTTTTCTCAAGACAAGATTCTTGAAAATGTCGGGTAACAGAAATTTATGAAGTGGATCATGTCACTTTTTTGCCAAGAATAAAAAATTGAATTCACCCTAAACTTTGGTCCCTTAAAATTCGGAATTAATTCGAGAAGTCCAATTCGACATAGACACCTTCAAAGATAATGCAAGATAATGGTAGGGATGCTAGTGTTTGCAACAAAGTCACCTTCAAAGGCCCATGGAAGTTCATCCACTCTATTTACCCTCTTTTTACTCTTTACTCCTTACATTAGGCTCAAGTTGGGCAATGGTAATAGTATTAGATTCTGGGAAGACTGTTGGTGCGAGAATAATCCTCTTATGAATCTGTTCCCTAATATTTATGCGCTTTCCAGTCTTCATAATGCCCCTATTTCATCTTTTGCTATCTCTCCTCAAGGTCATGTGGGTACTGTTCAAAATTGGAACCTCCATCTTATGAGAAACTTTACAAATAATGTTGTTGAAGAAGTTCCCCTTCTTCTTCAATGCATTGAGTCTTCTCATTTGCAGAATTGTGAGGATAGGATCAGCTGGCTAGGTGATTCATCTGGGGTGTTCTCTTCCAAATCTTTTCTGGGGTTTATGTCCTCTTCTATCAATGACCCACTTTTCCAACAGGCCAGGTGCATTTGGAGTGCCCCGGTTCCCTCTAAAATGAAAGTTTTGTGCTGTTTGGTTGCCCATAGGAAGTTAAACTGTGCCAATGTGTTACAATTGAAGTTCCCTAACATGATGTTATCACCTTCTTGGTGTTGCCTTTGCAGGAGGAGTGAGGAGACTGTTGAGCACATATTCGGGGAGTGTGATCAGGTGCAACAGCTTTGGGACTGCTGGCGTAGAAGATGCCCCTCTATTTCCCCCTTCTCTTTTTGTCTTTCCTAGTTCTCGGATGAGTACATGGTTCAAAAATTCCCCGAAATTCGGAGAACTTCCACGAATTTTTTCCCTTTTTTTACCACCGAAGTGCGAAGTGGATGAAAAATAAAAAATGCAAAAATTTGCTGAAATAATTCAATAAAATTCAAAAAAATCAACAAAATTCGATAAACTTCGATAAAATTTCTATTTTTCAACTCAAAAATGCAAAAAATTGATGAAATTCGACAGAGAAGTAAAAAAATGCTATTTCATCAATAGAAAACAAAAAAAAAAAAAATCAATAATTATGTATTATTTTCAACTTCATTGACCAACATAGCAATATTAATTTTAAAAAATAATTTAACAAGCTAACAAATTATGTACTTTATGGGATATGTTTTACCAAAAAGAGAAGAAAAGAAGCAAAAAAATAAATAAATAAAGTTGAAATAAAATAAAAACTTAAAAATAAATTAAAAGAGTTCTCAAAGCCATCTTCTTTTGGTTAACTCTTATAAAACAAGATTAAAAAATAATACATTTAAATAATAAACTAATAAATTAAGCGTAGTGGAATTCAAACTAGCAAAGTATATGGTCGAGAAGCAAGCCACCACAAAATTAAATATCAAAACAAAAAAAGGAATTAGAACCAAAAGCCACCATTACAAATTCATCAACCCACTTAACAAGATTGATTTTGTTAGGTCACTTCTTGGTATTTTTACGTATTAAAAGTGTCTGTTTATATTAGTTTTTAGCTTATATTACAATAAATCTAGATATTTAAGCATATATGCAAAAATTCTCTAAACTTCTCTAATTTAGCGAATTTTTACAAAAATTCTCCATGTCAAATTAAACTTCTCCGAATTAATTCTAATTTTCAAGTGGCCGAAGTCGGGTCGAAATAGAATTTTCGATCCTTGGATGAGTAGTAAACTTAAGCAGTATTGGATTTGTATCCTTTTTGCTAACATGTGGTGTATATGGACTAAAAGGAATAGTAGAATATTTAAGGACTGTAATAGTTGTGGTAATAGGTTGTGGGAGCAAGCTCTATTTTTATTTGTCAAGTGGGTGAGCTCCGGGAAGTTATCTCTGGGGTATGGTTTTGGGGAGTGGTTGTTCAATTGGAACACTATCCTTGAAACATTGTAATCTCCATTGGGACACCACGTCCCTTTGGCTCCTTTTTTACCACTATATATATTCTACTTATGATTCTCGTAAGAAAAAAAATAAAAAAAAAGAATAATGTTTTTTTACATATGTTAAAACAACCATAATTATCTACCTAAAAACTCATTAAATTATGAAATATAATGGTTTAATATAAGATTTATAATCTCTAATCTCTATATTACTTGACGCATATTGCATTAGTTAACAGGCTATTTTATGACTTTTATACTTATCATATATAAAAGATATATAGATTAATTACACAGTTTATAAATTACATATTCAAATTTGTTTTAAATTGAAGTTTTTTTCACAATTTTAAATTTGAGTTAGTAAATCTTCTTTTTCATGATTCTTTAGAGTCAATCCATGAAAAATGAAATTGTTTTTCTATCTCATACATTCTTATTCTTTAGGAATATTTTCTACAAAAGTTAAAGTTAGTATTGATTTCTTTAATTTCTATTGAAAAGTAATAAAAAAAAATACAAAAGAGTTTTTGGAGTTTTACAAATTATTTTGATATTTTTCATCACTTCGATGGAATTTTTGTAATAATTCATTTACATTTGATTTGTAATTCATTGATTAAAAAATCAATAAAATTCGATGAAAATTTAGAGAATTATGTCAAATTTTTCATTTCATAACTTTTGCCTAATTGCATTTGACAAATAGTTGTGATTTTATGTTGAACACCAATGATTGTCATTTTCCCTAGAACAACATTTTGCCAACAAACTTGTCTTTTTTGTGTTGAACAGTATTGTTGATGGCCATATAATGTTATGTTAAAGTCATAATCAACATGATTGTTGATTAGGATCATTTTGTATAGAATCATAACAATATAACATGATTGTTGGATTAGGATTTTTTATCGAAAAGGGTTATATAAGCTTCCTGTGACACTATAACAACTATAACCATCCAACATGACTTGCACCTGTTCCTAGCAGAACAATGCATCATTATGCCTTTATAAATTCTAACCACAATTTTTTAACTTAATCAGAAGTGTTATTAAGTTCTATGCACTCAAATCCCTTGCCTTAGCTAAAATTATTTTGAGGAGTTCTTCTATTTACACTTTGGTAAGTTACATTACTATCCTTTCCCGGGCGTCAAAACTTGGATTTTTTCATCAAAAAAGAAAAAGAAAAAAGACATTAGACATTTTGCCTTTCAAAGGCCAACAAAGTTGAGAATTGAATGATGCTTAGCTTGTGAACCACTAGCACCAGAGTGGGCAAAAATTCAACTTGGGACTACGCAACAATGCAGAGAGAGAGAGGCATGGAACAATGCATGCCTCTCTCTCTCTCTCTCTCTCTCTCTCTCTCTCTCTCTCTCTCTCTCTCTCTCTCTCTCTCAACTAATTATCTGCAAAGCAATTATCTTCTTTTTTTGGGTTTTCTTCCTTTCCTCTGATAAATTTGATCTTCATATCATATAAAAGGAACACAGAGATGTCTAAAGGCTGGAACTTCAAGCAAAAAAGGCCCCTTCCCAGGTTCTCCTATATAGGCCACATCACATGCCTTGCTTGAATATGAAATGCTTATGTTTCACAAGAGGTGCAGATCTTGGTGATGCAATTCAAACAAGGTGTACACCTTCAAAAGTTTTCTTCTTTTTATCACTTTGTGTTCATAGTACAATCAATTGAAAATTCTCACAAGTGCAAAGTTTTCATCGCTGTGCACATTCAATTCATATAAATCTCTTATATTCTGGTCCCATTCTCTACATGCCTCATTTGAGCTTTTATACTATGCACAATATGATTTAAAATGGAAAAAGAGGCTAGAGTTCAAGAGTACCTATGTCACAATAAAATCTAAACAAATAATGGAAAACATGACTTATCAGACAAGAAAGTCTAAAACCCACTAGAAAAAGTAAGCTTTGAGTCTTTGACAAAGATGACAACATTCTGTACTAGCATCTCATTCCCTAAAAGACCATATGACCCACCAAATGTGTGTGCGAGAGGAAGCAGAGAAGGAAAAGAGGAAGTTCTATAAAAAAAAATGCACCTTCATGGGGAAAGCCTTTACACGTGAACCAGCCATTTCCCAGGAATGTTGCATCCCCTAGATAGTAAACTTCCTAAAGCAACACTATTGAGGCAATCTCCTCCACTTCACCCATTTTTTTCTTTTTTGGTTTCTTCCACAAACTATCTTCAGCCTTTACTTAATTCACATAACTTTTATTATGTCATTTTAGTATGCACCTTTTCAAAGAGATCATTGGAGCAATTTTTACCTGAGGAAGAAACTCCGACCCCCAACATCTCCTTCATTATCTTTCTCTATGATAAGTAAAGAGACTTGGAAAACTAGAGGCACAAAGCTATGACATGTTTTAGTTTTCATTCAATTTTCAGAGTGTTTAAATATTTAATAATGGATTTAGGATTCTGATTTTTTCTTGATTTTCTCATGTATCAAACTTATTATCTATTTTTCTATTGAAAGTGATCTTTTATATTAAAATTGATTCATTCCTTGATGGTTTTCTGGCTGAAACTGGAACAACAATTTTGCTTTTATCCATGCCTATGCTCTACAGCACGAAAAGATGAATAGCGAGAGCACTGAGCATGCAATGATTAAATTAGTTTGAATACAATAGTCAATCTTCTTATAATATAAAGATTATACTATTCATTGATAATAGAATGTTGCCATGTAATACACTAATAATATGCATTAATAAGAGAAAATGACAGGTTTTCCAAATTGATCTCTTTCTCTAAATACTAATTAAGTTATATCAAACTTGTCAGCCCATCCATGGTAAAAAACTGAAGCTCATTTGGTAAATTTTGGGTGAAATTAATTGCTGGCCTACTTTCATTTAGCAAATGGTTATTTTGAATATCTTGGTTGAAAATTTTAGCACCATATAAATTAGCACAAAACAATTTCATTAGCTTCTATCTTGTATCTAGTGTTATCAAGGTATTAAAGGATGCCAAGGTAATTTATCTTGCCAAGCGTAATAAGGTGTGTTGAGGCTACCTTGGTGTGGCTTATTCCATAGAAATAGAATATATTATTAAGCATATGATGTATTAATGCAATATCAATTATTTGATCTAGAAGAAAATATGCAAGTTCTTGAGAAAATAAATATTTCTAAGGTTTTCTCCATGCATGAGTAAGAAAAGATAAGAAAAGGATCGAAGAACTATCAATTTTGTTTTCCTTTATTTACCTTTTAAGCTATTTTGATGAATTAATGAAGAGCTCAAAGTTTTGAAAATACTGTTAGAGGACACCCTATTGTCTGTTATGTATGTGGCTCACAACCACTTGTACTCAAGCAAATTAAACCTATTTTAGTTATAACTTATGTGGGTTATTTTAGGGGCCCCATTACTATAGGACCAATGAACCTCTATGATGGAAGTTTTTATGATTACAAACAACATTTCTAACACTTCATTGTGTGTTTAAGTATTTCAGCTAAGCTTATCAAGATCACACCAAGATAGCTGACAAATCATTCAAGATCGAAGCATAAAGACTTTACTTATTTATTTGTAATCTTTGATAGATCTTGTTTAGGCTGTAACATTCTCCTCTTGAGTTTTTAGCAAAATCGTATCATTCCTTACATTTTTCAAAATGACTTTGAATTTAGCTCAAAACACATCAAAATGAGTTTAAAAGTGTTTTTAAACCATTTCTCATATTCCTCAAATGTTTTAAATGTTTTCTATTCAATGCCAAAGTGTTTTGATTTCATGGAGTTACCTTTGATCTTCAAATATATAGATTTTAAGTGTTTTAAGGCCTCCAGCGCGCTAACCAACTAGTCCAAATTTCTCCAAGTCTCTGGAAAAGTGCCTAGTGTGCTAGCTCAAAAGCCAACGTGCTAATGAGAGCCCATAAATCAAGTGAGGCTCTTTGTCACTTTTGCCAATGTGCTAGCTTGCTAGCTCAGAGGCCAGTGCGCTAGCCATTGCCCAAAAAAATAGCTGGGTCTCTAGAATTTGACCCAGCGCACTGGTACAGAGGCCAGTGCACTAGTGAACATGGGCAGCAAAAATCCAGTGCTTTCGGGAAACTGGCCAGCACACTAGTACAGAGCGCCAACACGCTGGCGACCCTTGTCAGTGCGAACTGACTTTTCTGGGTTTTTCGAAAGCAACTTCTACTTGTCCATTTCCTCATTCGTGCTACTCCAATCTTAAATATTCTTCAACGGATGTCCCCTATCATTTTGGTGAATGTCCTTGTGCATTGAACAACGAATTTGAATTCAAATTTTAAATTTTCTGGAGATTGAAACCCTAATTTTTCCCTCTCTTGTGTTCATATAAAAGCAATATGATTTTTTTTTAGAGACATAACTTGTGCAGGATTTGAAACTTCTCCTAACTTTCTAAGCGTTCAAAAACCATTTTTACTTGCTTTGAAAGTGTTCAACTTTGATCAAAATCTTCCGAGATTCATTCATGCTTTTCAAAGCATACAAAGTTCTCCCCAAGTTCTCCTCTCTTTCAATTGTGCTAAAACCTTCATCTTTTTGCTGAGCATTCAAGAGGAGAAACTGAGCTATTGTGTGTATGATTATTGAAGAGCTTTTGGTAAGAGAACAGCTTCTTTTACTTTCATTTTTTTATTGTAAAGTGACTTGTGTCACTAGTAAGGAAGAGTAAGAGAGTAGGCTCATTGTAAAGGTTGCTCACACGTGGGAAGTGAGAGTGTAATCGGTTCGATCCTCACCCTTGAAGTAGGATCATTAGTAGGTTGTTGGAAAATCTTGAACGAGGAGTTCAAGTCGTGGACATAGGCTTGGAGAGCCGAACCACGTTAAATCGTGCGTGCCTTGTTCTTTTCTTGCTTTCTTGCTTTCTTGCTTTCTTGCTTTCTTGCTTTCTTGCTTGCATCTTTACTGTTCACTTTATTTAATTTTTGAAAGGTAAAAATCCTGCATAAAGTCCAATTCATCCCCCTCTTGGACTTTAATCTGGGCCAACACATATATAAGGTTTTATTAAGGTTTTCTAATGTTGCTTCTTCTAAGAGAGAGATACAAAAGAGCTAAGGTTCAAGCTTGTAAACCTGCATTCATCATTAGAGTGCACTTTGAATGATGTTCTATCACCTATGGATGTAGGCATAACCAAACCAAGAAAAAATTTCTTATGTCAACACTAATTTCTTTTTAAAATATCTCCTATGTGAAAGAGTATTTGCATTCCTGTCCTTGTGTATTTCTGATGCAATCCAAGATCTAAAATTAGTGTTGCAATCCAAGATCTCAAATTAGTGTTTTCTTATTTTAAGATAATTTACTAATTTTAGTAAATTTACTGGTAATGTACTATTTTTACTTTTTTAGTAAATTTACTATTTTCGATAATTTACTATTTTTAGTAAATTTACTATTTAATGATGCGATCCAAGATCTCAAATTAGTGTTTTCCTATTTTAGGATAATTTACTAATTTTACATGGTTTGACTATGTCTACATCTATAGGTGATAGGTTAGTACTCAAAGTGCACAATAATGATGAAGGTTACAAGTTTGAACCCTAATTCTCTTAAATCTCTCTTAGTTGAAGAAGCATTAAAAACCTTAATAAACCCTTATATATTCCTAACAAAAGATAATCCCACATAGGTTATTACTCAAATGGGTTTAATAGTCCCACCCAACAAGTGGTATCAAAGTTGATGGTTCAATTGGGAAGCACATATGTCAAGGTGAAGCACATGCGAGTACTCATGGGACGTGGATAGTTCCTCAAGATGTTGCTCCTCAAGATATGGTGACAAGTGATTTAATATGGATCGTGTGATTATGATCAAAATGAAGAATTGGGTTTTGATCCAAGGTGGAAATTTGTTGGGCATGTGTAGACCAAAATAATAGTCCGCAAGTTCATCACATGGAATATAAATTGGGATCTCACCCTCATTAGTATCGAGGCTTTTTGAAGTAAAACCTCACACCTAAGCCTACAGGCGGTTAAGTTGAGGACAATATTAATACGAGTTCAAGTCTAGATACCCCCAACACTATCATGAGGCAAGAGCACGTAGCAAATGGCTTAACCAATTCTTAGGCTATGTCATAATTGGATTGTTTGTGTTAGTTCCCTTGGTTAATCAACTCTAATTGGAAGATGTATAATGGTTCACATGTAAGCCAGTCCAAATCCTCATTATCCAATGAGTTATCATTTTAGCTCGTTAAGTTCATGCAACTTGTTAAGCAAGTGCCACATAACAAACAAGTGAACCATTCAAACTAATTTCTCAAAAGGGAATGTTCCCCTGGTCTTTTGCAAACTATAGAAGAATAGTTATTATTTTTCTTTTTAAAAAAATGAGGATATCTAGGCTTCTCCCGACTAATCCCTTGGACCCCTAGTTGCTCAAGTGGGAGACACCTACAGTGGCCAACAAGTTGGGGGAGAGAGTCAATCCGTAATCTTACTTCATGAGGTGTCAACCCAAGTCCACTTAGCCAACCACTGGTTGGTTCATACCGTAAAAGAATAGTTGTATGGAGCAAACAACAAATGAAATTTAGTCCTTACTATTTTCAATATGTTTCATCAAAATCAACGAAATTTGGTTCAACCAAATTGAATGAATTCTAGTATTTCCTTCCTGCAATCCATAAACTGTTGAATTCTAGGAAAATAAGTCTTGAATTGTTGGTTGTATCACTACGGGCTTCCAACAGAGATCTTTTGCTCTTCTTTTTTTTTTTCTTTTTTTTCTTTTTTTTCTTTTTTTTCTTTTTTGAGAAGATACAAGGTTAATAGTTAGTTGTATAACCAATTCCATCACCGGACTACATTTTCGGGGAGGTATCACGCCTATTCTTGACCAATTAATCCCCCTCACTCTAGTAGCAAAAGTTGAATCTAGAACCTTTGGGTTCCACATCCACCTCTTTACATTGCACCAACTCCATGTTGGTCTAGAGTTCTTTCGCTTTATCAAAGAAAAGAAATTATAGGGAGTCCAAGTCATCCAAATGATAAGCTTTTATTTTAGATTCTTCCATCTTCGGATATAGTAGGTCAAAGACTTGGGACTTTTCTTCATTTCTTGTTGGGTGGGTCTGAATCTCTACTAGTATCGATATTGTTCCCAACTTAACCACCTTTGGGCTAGGCGTTGGGTTTTACTCCAAAAGACCTCAGTACTAGTGAGGATGAGATCTCAACTTATATTTCGTATGATGAACTTGTCCATATCTAATGTAAGACTATTATTTCAATCCATATATTCCCAACAAATCTCCACCTTAGATCGAAATCTAACTTCATCACGATCACACATCGCACAATCCATGTTAGATCAACTATCGCCATCATCTCGAGGAACCATCCGTGACCCTATGAGCACACGTGTATGCTCCACCTTGACATACATGTGTCTCAGCCGAACCATCAACTCTGATACCACATGTTGAAAAATAAACAAATACAATCGAAAATAAATAAATAAATAGATCAAAAAAGTTACCGAATCCGAAAGCGTTCTAAGATCTAGTGTTTCACATGTTCAGAGCACCTCCAACCCAATTCTCACGATAAATCACACCACTAG
Organism: Paratinospora sagittata; assembly: GCA_035771175.1. Lineage (NCBI taxonomy): Eukaryota > Viridiplantae > Streptophyta > Magnoliopsida > Ranunculales > Menispermaceae > Paratinospora > Paratinospora sagittata. The sequence goes on from CM069599.1 coordinate 22,456,098, forward strand.
ATGAGTGTGATGCGTTTCCACAACCCAAGTGTCGATATGATATGATTCGAACCAGAGAGATCAAATCACGGAGGATTTAGGAGATGTATTTTAGAATTAATTGGTTAATATTGAATCATTCTAAAGATTCAATACATATATATATGCTCTCCATTGTGCACCAATTAAGAGAGTTTGAGAAAAAATAGGACAATAGGACTTGTTCTTTCTCAATCCATATCCCATGTATTCCCCATGGTTATGATAACCAAGGGGCGTGGGTGGTTACAAAACCACCCACTCATGTGCGCTGTCACGTTGGCAGCCCAATGGCATGCCACTTGGCAGCCGCATGGATCAAAATCCTACATTTCCTAAAACAAGATAAGATTTTCCTAACAATGCTTGTAACTGAGTTTCTAGCTAGCTTTCTATTTATTCTAATTCATGTTAATTACTCACTTATGAAGGTACACTAGCTAACCAACAACATGTAGGAAGAACAAGCAAATTGAGACGTGTACCGGTTCACATATATGATAAAGTAAATGCTAATAAATATATTTGAATCCCATCTTTCTAAAAACATCCAACACATCATCACTGCCGCAGGATTTTTGAAAATTCAGGGACTAGCTCAAAATAGTGCATTCCATAACCCTAAAGACTAGTTCTAGAGATATACTGATCCAATGCTTTAACCACATTCATCAAGAACCTATTTCACCACAAAATCCCAAAGCCCTAGAAAGCAAGAGAGAATTATGACCTGAGATGGAGAAGATTGCTGCATGAGGTGGAGAAGATTGGAAGTAGATTGAACAGCCTGAAATATTTGATCGGCCACCGCCGCCTTTGCCGTTCCTTCTCTACTGCTACCTCCGCTGCCACCGGCACCGGCACCTCTACTTGCCGTCGAAGGTGATGGCAACGCCGTTGCCATCTCTCCGGAGAATCCGAAATAGGAATTCCAAGAAGAACGTTGAAGACGATCGACGATCGAAACAGGGAAATAAGCTCGCGGTTTTTCTGTTCTTCGTCTCTGAGTAACTTAAAATACACTCACCCGCGTAACGAGGTTTTAGCCGTCGGTTCTAAATGCTGGAGATGATTTCACCGTGAGCATAAATCGTACAATTCTCATGCTACGTGGTCGAAGGAAGGGTTTTCGGGGGTAAAACGAAAGGGAAAGTACTATAGATAAAAAGAAGAAATAAAAAAATGAAAATGCGGAACACAATTTTTAAACAAGTCTTTATTGGTACCTTAAATTATGTATTAATACAAAGCGATCAATAATTTTTAAAATTAATGTCAATAAAATATATTAAAAAATACATCAGTCGAGCATTACTCATACAAAAAAAAAATGAAAATTTTTATTCTATATTAGTCTAGACTTAACCTAAATCATGTGTGTACATATTTTCTATGTTTTGTGTACATTGTTTACAACTTAAAATACCTATTTATGTAGGCTATTGGCCATAATGAAAGGGTTAAATTGTATTTACAACTTATAAATTAATTCAATGGTTACAAAGTTAATACCATAAATTGAAATATGTAACCTACAAATAAATCTAATGGTTACAAAGTAAATTTCATAAATTAGAAGTTATTGAACATTAAATAATGGTATTCAAATATATTTATAACACTCCTCATTTTTAAAACCATCATATATAAAGAATATGCATGTCTCATTTAAACCTTACTAAAGAAAATACAATAAGAAAGAATTTAGAAGGAAAAAAGAGTACAATGTTCTCATGAAGTCTTATATTCTTAGGATTACCTTATAAAAAATCTTACAAGAAAATTCTAGTAGGATAAAACCTTAGTTAAGGAGGAAAAAGTTTAATATATTAATCAATAACTCCTTTTTATAAAAACTCTCCCTCTCATATATAACGTCATTAAATTTTCTCATGTAACTTGACTTCAAATATCTTTCAATCTTTTATTCTAATGTTGTACATTAGCTCCATAAATATTATAATTGATAAAGCTTTTGTGGAAAAATTAATTAAAATATTGTAACATGATCATATTTGTGATACCCACAAGTATTATATCCTTGATCATTAATTCATTAAATATATGGTAATCATTGTGTGACATAAGATAATTGTTAGATGGTCAACTCAGGTATGAGCTGACATGAACATCAGTAGAGTCGACCTGGCATTATAAAAAGTATAAGCCACGTGAATGAGCTGGCGAGCTGAGGTGGCGGAGCAAAAATCGTGTACGACGATACGACCGACAAATCAGCTCGGCCCATCCAGATCTGACTCAACCAGGGAAAATCGTCCGAGCCGATATAATGAGATGATGTTTACGAAAACCCCGAAAACACGATAGTGACAATAGCTCAGCCCAGCCTAGCTCAATGCGGTACTGCTCAGGGTTGGCAGCTCGTCCTTGAGCCGAGCTGATCATTCCAGATGAGATAAAGAAGATAAGGGAGTCTTTCCTAACACACCACTTCCCGAGGAATCCAGAATAGTTGTACGTATCAAACACAGACTTTGACATAGAGACGGAATGAGACTCATTCTCTAAGACGAACCAAGAAGATATCCCTTTCCAAGACGAACCAGAAAGACAAGGATCATCCAATCCGACCAACCCGGAATAGATGAGCTCATCCAGCTCATCTCACCCAACGACGAGACGACACGTGACACATGCCTACTGGGCAGCTAGCCACTCCGGCCAAACGACCTCCTCTATGAATAAAACCTACGACCCTCCTCATAAGGTACGTACAACTTTCTACAAAAGTTATTGCTATAGCCTTAAACAAGCTCTAACTTAGGCATCGGAGGGTCTTTGGCAGGCACCACACCTGTGTTCCTTACGATAGCCCTATTTTTTTCTCTCTTCTTCTCAGATTTAGCTGATAAACACTCGTCGGAGTCGGAGAGTTCGCACTTCTAGATTTGTTCATCTCCTCCACGTGTTCATCTACTTTGTGTTGGTCAAATTTTGCACCAACATTTGGCGTCGTCTGTGCGGATTGACTTATCAAGCCAATAACTGCTTTCTAGCAATGAGTCAAGAGGCAGATCCCCCATATTGGGAAGAGCTGCCGGCTTCGCTGGAGCCCCTTAAGGCCCAGTGAGGAAGACCTCCCCAAAAAAAGAAGGGCTATGCTCAGAAGTTCGCACGAATCGGCAACATTGAGAAAAAGGTAAAGAAAATATTTCAACTAGTGTTGGAGCAGAACGAGGTAGTAAAAACATCTCTTCCTTCGTCACCACCACGACATGCAAAGGTTCGAAAGGATAAAGGAAGTCGTTGTCGGAGTGTCAACTCTCAACCAAAATTTGCGAAAAGCAGGGGCAAGTGTCTGGACGGATCAAAACAAAGATTTCTTTTCATAGGAGATCTTCTCCACTTTCTAGAGGCAAAAAAGGAGCGTGAGTCAAGCTCTTTTCAAGTCCAGTCAACACGAAAGAAATCATGTTTTCCTCCACCAAGATCGACACCAGCCAAGTCAACTGCAGCCAGGTCGACTTTGACAAGAATCCCAAAAATAGGATTACCTCTGGCAAGGTTGTCTCGGTTTCTACAATCCAGGCTGACCTAGCAAGGAGCCAAGTCAACTACCACGAAGACTTTCCCTCACCCTTCACTGAAGAGGTACTTCAAGCCCCACTACCAAAGAATGTCAAAACGGCTGAGGTCAAAACATACAAAGGAAAGATTGACCCAAGAGAGCACGTTGAAAACTACAAATCTTGGATGAAATTCAAAGGATATGACTACGCAACAATGTGCAAAGGCTTCCAAATTACCCTCAGAAGACCAACTAGGAAGTGGTATTGGAAGCTAGAACCGGGGTCGATATGCTCATTTGGGCATCTTGCTCACAAATTTATCGGACACTTCGCCGGTAAGAAAGAAAGAAAAAAATTGGTGAACAGTTCACTGGCCATTCGACAGAAGCAAAGGGAAAATCTCGAGGATTGCCTAGAGGGATTTGATGACGCCTGAGTTGAGGTTGACTACTGTGATGACAAAACGACTATCACAGCCTTCATGGTCGAGCTGAGGCTCGGACGTTTCCACTACTCCTTGGGAAAGAAGAAAGCTCAAACATACAAGAAAGTCCTAGACCGAGTTGAGAAGTATATTAACACGAATAAGCAAGTTGAAGCCAAAAGAGAAGAAAATAATCCTTCCAACAGTTCGAAAAAGGATAAGAAGAGGAAAAAAGATATTGAAGCCAAGGAGGACAACAGAGGTGGGAAGAGGTCCAATTCAGATTGACGGGACCAAAAAAGCAAGGGCGTCCATAACGTTTATTCGACTTACACGCCTTTGATCACCTTGACAAAACAGATCTTCTTAGAGATCCAAGACAAAGAATACCTCAAATGGCCAAAAAAGTTGAGCACTCATTCCCATCGGAGAGACAAGAGGAAGTACTGTCGATACCATAAGGATCACGGTCACAACACTGACCAGTGTTTTGACTTGAAAGAGGAGATTGAAACTTTTATCCGTCAAGGTCGTCTACAAGAATACGTGAAGGGCTCGGATCAGAAAAGGGCTCAGTTGCTAGAGAAGGGAAGAGTCGACCAGTCGAGGGAGATCAGAACCATCTTCGTTGGAGACCTCGATAAGACATCAAACTGAGCATTTAAAGCTTATGTCTGAGCTACACAGACATATGTTATGAACCTATCGAGTCGACTTGAAAGCAGAGGAGAACAAACTTTGTTATTACTTTTACAGAGGAAGAGGCTCGAGACATCTGCCAACCTCATTCTGATGCTTTGGTGATAACATTGGATGTGGCGAACTACAAAATCCATCGGATCCTTGTCGACAATGGGAGCTCGACCGATATCCTCTACTGGCCGACTTTTCAAAAGTTGGGATTTGCGAAAACTCAGCTCACCCCGATGGACGTCCCGCTGATTGGATTTATGGGAGATGGGATTATGCCAGAAGGGAGGATTGCTCTTCCAGTCACAGCAGGAGAAAAAGAGCATCGAGCCACAGTTATGGTGGAGTTTCTTGTTGTAAAGGGCCCTTCTGTCTACAACATCATCGTTGGCATATCTCTCCTCAATGATCTGAAATCCGTGGTGTCTACGTACCATCTCACGCTCAAATTCCCGGCCGAACGGGAAGTCGGTGTGGTATGAGGAAGTCAGAAGGAATCGAGAGAATGTTACGCAGTAGCAATGAAGAGCAAAAGCTCGGGAGGGCCGAGCTTCTGACCTGCCAAGGGAGAGCTCATGAAGGTTGATGTAGCATCTAATCAACACCTTAATCCACGAGACCTTTAGTCTCGAGGCACAAGATGAATGGAGAGAGGTATCGATCACAGAAGACCTGACCAAAACTGTCAAAGTTGGAACTGAGATGAACTCAGACCTAGCAGACTAGGTCATCAAGGTATTGAAAGAATATAAGGACATATTTGCATGGTCTCATGACGATATGCCTGGTATTTCGAAATAGGTGATCGTTCACCGTCTCAACATTAATTAGAAGGTCGCCTCAGTACGACAAAAGAGGAGAGCCCTAAGCGCAGAAATAGCTAAGGATCTTCCGGAGGAGATCGACAAGCTCATTCGGGCCCAGTTCATCCGAGAGGTGTCATACCCAGAATGGCTGGCCAACATCGTGATGGTCCGAAAACAAAACGGCAAATGGAGGACTTGTGTTGATTTCCCAGACCTGAACAAGGCCTGCCCAAAGGAAAACTTCCCTTTCCCCGAATAGATCAGCCCGTTGATGCCACGGCTGGACATGAGTTGCTCAACTTCATGGATGCTTATTCTGGATACAACCAGATTATGATGTACCATAGAGATGAAGAGAATACCTCGTTCATAACAGACGGGGGATTGTATTGCTACAAAGTAATGACGTTCAGCCTTAAAAATGCTGGTGCAACATATCAGAGGCTGGTGAACCGGGTCTTTGAAAAGAAGATTGGGCAGAACATGTAGGTATATGTTGACGACATGCTAGTGAAAAGCATCAAATCAGCAGGTCATCCCCATGATTTCAGAGAGGTGTTCGACACAATTCGACACTACAATATGAGGCTCAACCCAACCAAGTGCACATTCGAAGTCACAGCAGGAAAATTCCTCTACTTCTTAGTCAACTAGAGGGGAATCAAGGAAAACCCTGACAAGATCCGAGCCATCCTCGATATGAAAGCGCCCAAAAATATCAAAGAAGTACAACGCTTGACAGGGTGCATAGCTGCATTGAATCGATTTGTGTCAAAGTCAACAGATAAGTGTTTGCCATTCTTTAAATTAATAAAAAAGAAAACCGTTGAATGGGATGATGAGTATGAGCAAGTTTTTCAAGAGCTTAAAACTTACCTCAACTCATCAGCTATGCTCTCAAATCTGGTTCCTGGGGAGAAGGTCTTTCTTTACCTGTCCATATCTGATGCGACAGTGAGCTTGACTCTCATCATGGAAAAACAGGGGATGCAAAAACATATTTACTATGTGAGAAAGTCATTGCTCAATGCATAAACCAGGCATCTCGAAATAGAGAAGTTGGTCATTTCCCTCATCACCTCAGCCCGGAAGCTTTGACCATACTTCCAAGGTCATTCCATAGTCATGCTCACACGACACCAGCCGCTCCAGGTTTTGCAGAAACCAGATAATTCAGGCCGGCTAACGAAGTGGGCTATTGAGCTCAGCGAGTTTGATATTGAATATTGACCAAGAATATCTTTTAAAGGGCAAGTACTGCCTGATTTTGTAAAGGAGTTCTCCTCCAAGCAAAAAGAGGAAGACGATATTGATGCTGAGCTCGAGCTTACATGGAAACTGTTTGTCGATGACTCATCATGCAAACAAAAAATTGGGGCCAGCATTGTTTTAGTCTCACCTAAATGAGACAAACACCTTGCAACTCTTCGCTATGGCTTCTCGGCCTCAAATAATGAGTCTGAATACGAAGCTCTTCTAGTAGGACTACGAATGGTGCTCAACTGGGGGGTACGCAAGATTGCAATATGTTGCAATTCACAACTTGTTGCAAGTTAGGTTACCGCCGAGTACCAAGCGAAGGATGATCGCATGAAGGCCTATTTGCGGATGGTGAAAGAGTTGCTGACTAACTTTGAAAAATATGAAGTCATACAGATACCACGAGCAGATAACTCCCTTGCAGACGTTCTCTCAAAGCTCACCTCATCATCTGGGGACGAGCTCATTCTACAAGTGCTTGTAGAATATCCGTATAGCAGGAGTATCAAGTAAGGAAGTCAGGTCGACCTTACAGAGATCAGCCCTTCTTGGATAGACCCGATTGTGGTATTTTTGAAAACAGGAGAGCTCCCAGAGGACAAAGTATTGGCAAGAAAAATATAGCGACAAATGGCCAAGTATGTGCTTATCAACAACATGTTGGATTGACGTAGCTACAATTTTCCATATTTGAAGTGTCTGGGAGAAGAACAAGCACAGCTCGTCCTTGACGAGGTACATGCGGGAATTACTTCACCAAGTAGTGGAAGCAAAACCCCTACCTCACATAACTGAGCAAAAGAGCATGAAATTCATTTGGAAGTCGATTTTGCCGATTCGGACTACCATTCGCCGTAATATCAGACAATGGGAAACAGTTCGACAATGCGAAGTTCAGCTCATTCTACTCCAAGCTAGGAATTCGTCATTTATTCTCTACACCAGCTCACCCTCAGGCGAATGGACAAGTTGAGTCCGTCAACAATATTATCAAGCACACATTGAAGGCAAGAATCAAGGAAAAGAAAGGAACTTGGACAAATGACCTCCCATAGGTATTATGGTCTTACAGAACAACGTCTAGAACAACAACAGGAGAAACCCCTTTCTCTCTGGTGTTTGGAATAGAAGTTGTCATTCTAGTAGAGCTTGGCATTCCAACTCTGAGAACATCAAACTTCAATGATGAGAAGAACTCAGAAGCACAGAAAGCCGAGCTAGATCTTTTAGAAGAAAAAAGGGAGCAATCACAAATTTAATTAGCTGCATACCAAAGGAGAACATCGAAGTACTACAATTCTAAAGTGAGACCCCGTAGTTTCAAAATCGGTGACCTGGTAGTAAGGAAGGTCATGGTTAACACTAAGGAAGCCGAAATAGAGGCTCTCAGCCCAAACTGGGAAGGACCATACAATGTCATCGCAACACCAAGAAACAGAGTCTATGAGTTGAAGACCTCGATGGCAGACGGATTGTCAAACCATGGAACACAGAACATCTAAAGTTTTACCAATAGTTGTAGCATGTAGGAGTAGCTCAGTAGGAATAACAAGCAGGGATCAACCGCCCAACTTAAGTTTATCATTTTGTCATCTTTCATTGAAGTTTATAAATTAGTTTGTTTCTTGACAACTTTGCGTGAACAAATTTATCAACAACTCTCGACATAACATGATAAGAAGGAAAACAACTAGCACCTTGGGGATACGAGTTTTTCTCAAATAAGCCCCGAGAATGGGCCGAAAGCCCAAAGTACCCTGGGGTCTGAGCTCAAGCCCGGATTATCGCCAGGAAGAAGGCTAAGGCCTAAAGTACATCGGGATCTAAGTTCGTCAGAGCTCAGGTTATCGCCGAGAAGGAGTTCATTCTCATAGTACCTTGGGGTCCTAGCTCGTTAGAGCTCGGATTATTGCCAGGAAGAACACCACTCTCAGAGCACCTCAAGCTCGGATCATTGCCGAGTTCACTAAACGAGAATTTTTGTGAAAATTCTTCTAAGTCCCATAGAGCAAGCTTTTTGAGCAGAGCTCACTAGACGAGATTTTTTGCAAAAATTCTTCTAAGTCCCATAAAGCAAGCTTTCTGAGCAGAGCTCACAGGACGAAGATTTTTGCGAAAATTCTTCTAAGTCCCTTGGAGCAAGCTTTCCGAGCAAAGCTCACGGGATGAGGATTTTTGCCAAAATTCTTCTAAGTCCCATAGTGTCACACCCCGCAGGATGTGATGAGTACTCTACCCCTCAACCACACAGGTCTATTGGGAGCACTCCAGCCGTTACATACCACATAATATTGTCACACCCCAGTACACAGCACACCGCAGTGTCTAGTACCCCCGGGATGTGATGGGTACGCATACCCCAGCCATTACGATCTATAATATTGTTATACCTCAATACACAGCCCGCACACAGCGTCTAGTATCCCCGAGGTTTTTTGTCCCCAAAGAGGGCCTCCCCCAAGATCGAACCCATGACCTTATATTCATAAGGTTTAAATTCGAATCTTGAGTAGCCACTGAGCCATACCCATCACATCCCGGGGGTACTAGACACTACGGTGTGCTGTGTACTGGGGTGTGACACATAGAGCAAGCTTTCCAAGTCGAAGCTCACGATGCGGGAATTTTTACGAAAATTGGCCTAAAGATAGAGAAAACAATTCGCCAAAGAAAACAGGTGTAAGATAATTTTTCTAAGTACCAAGGTCAGCTAGAAAAAGAAAGAACAACAAGTGAAGAACAAAATTTATAGAAAAATTCATGAAGAGTTTTAGCTCGGCATCTGAGCACGATTACAGAAAGGACAAATAAAATACAAAGGCCTAAAGACCTAAAATGACGACATTGCCATCAGCCCCATGCTGCTCGACCTCGGTCTATCCTTGGCCTTCTTCCTTAGCTCTTACCCCCAGCACGGCAGCACCAGCTTCCTCAATTCCATTAATATTGGTGTGGACCTCAGTCAAAAGGGTACACACTCTGATGAATTGTGCCACTGAAAATGGTATAATGTTAATTGATTATGCAATTTTCATATATTACCTTATAATATTATCAAATGGAATTTGAGAACTTAAATTTTACTTTTCATATTAACGTTGTATATGCAGTAATTTAATAACTTTATACCATTTTCAGTCTATATTAATTTTATGTAAAAATTTAGGTTTTAGGGTTTTCAGGGTAATTTCATGCAAATTATTATTTTTATATTAATACCTAAAGAAAAACTGTTAGCAAAACGAAAAGAACCTATAAAACATTTATAAATTATTTTCTGCTCTATGATAAGACATTTGTTTTATATATATGTTATTCTATTTTATACGATGATTTTTTTTTATTATTCTCTTGTATTGGGTCTGATCCACTATTACTCAATGGACAATGCTAAATCAATACAAGATATTACTTAACCTTTTACACAACTATTATTCTATTACATTGTTCATGCATTATAAATATTTTCTTCTTTCTTTTTTTATTTTTTCTATGATAATCATTAAATTTATTGTTGGGGTTATGTAATACCCTATATTTCACAAAAAAAATAAAAAAAATTTACTATTTGGACAACGGCCGAACGTTCAGGCGCATGACAGAACGTTCAGGCGCATGCCAGAACGTTCAGGTGCAATGCATGCCCGAACGTTCAGGCCCATGCCAGAACGTTCATGCGCATGCCCGAACGTTCAAGCGCGTGTCAGAACGTTCAGGCGCATACCAGAACGTTCAAGCGTATGCCAGAACGTACAGGTGCATGCCAGAACGTACAGACGCATGCTAGAACGTTCAGGCGCATGCCAGAAATTCACAAGAGAAGGTGATTTGGTGTGAGGAATGAGAAATGAGGAGGTTTCTTATATAGAGATTTTTGCGCCTGAACGTTCAGGCATGCGCCGAAACGTTCTGGCATGCGTCTGTACGTTCTGGCATGCGCCTGAACGTTCGGGCATGCATTGCGCCTGAACGTTCTGTCATACGCCTGAAGGTTCTGTCATGCGCCTGAACGTTCTGGCATGCGCCTGAACGTTCTGGCGTTGCCCAAATAGTAATTTTTTTTTTTTTGTGAAATACAGGGGCATTACAGGTTAGTTTTAAAATCATATTATACAATATTTGTTCCACTGGCTAGATCATATTTATTTGACATAGTATTGTCCTCAAGTTATATGAATTCCTCTTTTTATTAGATAAAATTATGATATCAAGTTAATTAATAGGAATATTGTACAAGTGATAACTTGAATTGGATAAATTATATATTAAATTGAAAATATTTTTAAAATTAATTAATCAGAATATTGGCCAATCTGGCAATCGCCTTTTCTTCGGCTTCATCAGCATTGTCCTGTTGCTACTCGGCCATGAAGTTGTCAAAGGCGACCATGTCAACCTTATCCATGAAGTACTTGCCGAAGTGGACCTTCACGTAGATCTGACCCATCTCGTACTCGTCATGCTTCAAGTCATCAAATTCTGGAAAAGCTTTAAACTCCTCGACAGCACGACGAGCCGAGCTGACTAGCTTGGACTCTAGGGAAGCAACCTTTTTCTTTAGGACTTCGTTTTTCGAGGTCGACCTCTGCAACTTTGACAGGGTAAAGGACAACTCAAAATTAGTCTTGGCAAGTTGGTCCTCGAGCTCCTCCTCCTTCCTATCCATCTCCTCATTCAACTTTTTCTTCTCAACTTCGGCAGAGATGGACAAATCATCAAATTTCTTTAGAGCCAGGAAAACTTGATGGGAAGCCTAAACAAGAACAAATGCACAAGTTAGACCAGGCATATTGAAAAATTACAAGTAGCACCGAGAAAAGGTATGTTACCTCGACACACTTCACAAACGCGAGAGAAACATTGTCTCAGATGTGGTCGTCCCCTCCCAGGTCGACCTCAGATCAGGGAAGTCCGATCTGGTATCAAGCTTGGTCATTGGAGGCCCCATCTCACAGAGCTTTCTTGCCAGGTCTGCGGTATGAGACATCAAGCACCCGAGCTTTGCCCTTGCGCTGAGCTGCAACTTATTCCGAGGTGACTGCATATATATATATATATATATATATATATTGCAGGCTCGGTCTCGGCGGGCTACCCTGATTGGCAGTTCTTCTGCTCTGCCCCCAGTGGTTATGGTTTCTCCAGCTGCAGTCACTGGGGGCAGAGCAGAAGAATTGCCAATCAGGGTAGCCCGCCGTGACTGAGCCCGCAATTAATATATATATATATATATATACACATGAAGCAATTAATATGAAACAAACACCCTTCAAAACAAAAAGAAGAAGAACCTGACACTAAAGCAAGCCTAGCTAATCTATGGACTAGCAGATTTTCATTCCTATTTACAACACTCTCAACTATGTCAAAAAATTACAGTAAGAAGGATAATGAAATAGTAGTATTATATATCACTATGCTGATGAAGTGCATGAATTGTTATGAACAGGACAGCCTGGTTGTTGAGTACTCATAATACCCGAATGGAATTGAATCGAATGATCTTCCAGAAACCAATGTACCTTCTTCTGCTTCTTTGATTTGATTAATAATTGCTTATCGTCATTCCTTGCTACTTACTTGTTGAAGGCTCTTCTTCAATTTCTTGAATGTATAAATCGTCTCTTCTGGCTCAAAATTAAGCTGTAACATCCAATCGCAAGAAAAAAGAACAAGAAAAAAAGGACAAGATTAAAAAGAAAGATTATTGGAAAACAATACCAAGAAAGCTTCATTTTCTCTCTTCTTGAAATCAAGAAAGCTTCATTTTGTCAGTTCTTGAAATCAAGAAACCATGGAAGAAGGAAGCTCGAATCAAGAAATCCAATGCTACAAAAATACTGAGAACATTCTCAAGATTGACGCTATTACCATAACTCAACAATGGCGGTATAACAGACATCTTCTAAACTATATATATCATAGTCTTTTATAGCATACAAAGATAAATCGATCGATCATGCACATTCAAGATCATAAATCCAAAAAACCGCTCAGATCATGCATGCATGCACATTCAAGATAGATTCGCCAACACAACTTAATGCCGAAACAAATAAAAAAAAAGCCTCAACATCAATATCAAAATCTCTCTCTCACACACACGCACTCGCGCACAGAGAGACAGAGCTAAAGAGAGATTTAGAATCGAAGCATGTAGAAAAAAGAAAAAAATAAAAGAAAAAGTTTACCGTTGTCATTCTCAAGGGTGAAAGTTGCCGCCGCAACTGTATGCGAGAGAGAAATAAAAGAGAGGGAGAAGTGTAGAGAGCATAATAGAGAAAGTGTGTAGTATTATATATCAATGAAGATGAATTGTTATGAATAGGACAACCTAGTTGTTGAGTACTCTTAATACCCGAATGAAATTGAATCGAATGATCTTCCAGAATCCAATTTGTTGAAGTCTCTTCTTCAATTTCTTCAATGTATAAGTCGTCTCAAAATTAAGCTGTAAGACTTTTATCACAACAAATCATGTAATCATTAAATATACTTGAGAAAGCTTAATCATATTTAAATTACTAATTCTTAACCATTCAGTTTAGAAAAACTGATTTTTTGCAATTTGAGAACTCAGAAACGTGCGTTTGTTTAGCAAAATAGAACCCAGAAAAATAATAAAACATATTTAAATTACTAAGCTACCCTTCTGTGGATGGTGCAACTGAATGGGAAAACAAAATTTAAAGTTAACAGAGAAAGGGCAATATAGGGAATAGTCATAAAATGGCTTAATGGTGGAAAGTACCTTAAGAATTTTGATATTATTCTTTTAGTGGTATGATGCAATACGTATATGAGTTGAGTCTGAGTTTAGTTGGGGTTTTTATTTGTTTTAGTTGTTTTATTTTATTTGGGCTGTTATTTCATTTAGAGATATATTTTGATTAGAATTTAAGTTTGTTCAAGACTCCTAATTTGTGTTAGATTTGAACCGTGAAATATGATCAAACTAAGAAGGGAGTTTACCCTTTCAGAAATTTGTTTTATATTTAATGATGAACGCATTTAAAGACTTTTATACCTGAGAAAGCTTCATTTTCTCAGTTCTTGAAACCAAGAAACCATGGAAGAAGGAAGCACGAATCAAAAAATCCAATGCTACAGAAATACAGACAACATTTTTAAGACTGACACTATTAGCATAACTCAACAATGACTGTATAACAGACATTTTCTAAAGTATATCTAACAACACATTACAAATTTCATAGCATACAAACATAAATCGATCGATCATACATGCACATTTAAGATAGATTTGCCAACACAACTTAATGCGAAACAAATCAAAAACAAAAAGTCGCCTCAACATCAAGATCAAAATCTCTCTCTCTAACACACGCATGCGCCCAGAGAGTAGTTGGTTTTTTTTATTTTCTTTTTATTTTTTATATTCTATGTATGCATGTGATTGATGAAAATGTTACACTACTTTGTTTGGTTATGCATGAGAATGTTACACAACTTTCTTAAAAATATTATAAAACTGTGTTTGGTAGCACATCGGAATATTAGATAATAAAATTATATTTATTGTAAAAATATTAATTTTATTAAAAATAATAAAACTAATTTCATTAAAAATAATAAAAGTGGTAAAAAATATTTATTAAAAATAATAGTAAAATTGGTTTGTTATTAAAAATAATAAAATTAGTTGTTATGAAAAAAAATAATGAAATTATTTTTTAAAGAATAATAAAATGAATATTTCATAAACATATAATAATTATTATTGATAATATAAAGTTAGGATAAAAAATATTTTTTTAAATAATAAAGCATTTTTTACTAAAATAAGAAACTTTATTTTAATTAAAAATAGTAAAGTTGTTTTTTTATTAAGAACAATAAAATTGGTTGTGATGAAAAATAATAATAAAATTATTTTAAAAAAATAGTAAAATAAATATTTCATAAAATATAAAAAGTATTATTATTAATATTATTAAGTTAATAAAATCAATATATTTTATTAAAATATTATCTTTTTTTGCCTTTTTTAAAAACAATAAAACTAAAAACTTTCAAAATCACTTTCCAATCTTAATTGAAAATCTTACTTTTCCGAAAATTACTCTCTCACTCTTAAAAGACTGTAAATAGTGAAATAAATATGAGATTCTCGTTTCTATCTCCAAAATTATCTCATACCAAAACCCTCATGAAATCATGCATGCACATTCAAGATAGAAAAACGCTCACCGTTGTTGTTCGGTGAAAGTTGTTGCTTGCAACTCTGCGAGAGAGAAATAAAGGAAAGGGATGAGAGTAGAGCACCTTAAATTTGCTTGTTGATAATAGAGAGAGCGTGTAGTGGACTCTGCTCTCTTATTTCTCTTCTTTAAATAGACCCATAAGAAACCTTTCCCACGTTACGGTCACAGAATCAAAATTTTTGGGGTGTTCACAGCCCAAACCAATAACTTACAGTTAAAATTACTTAACCCAATCCAACCCAATAAACTCTTAAACCCAATTCATAAATTCCTGATTGATTTAGGTCGGGTAATAAGTGTTATGATAGCTATTCAAATAATTTCTTTCGTACTATTTACATTATAAAATTTTGACTAATTTATTTTCTTTTTGAAGGCATGGGTTACCGAAGGATTTTTCTTTTGGGGCTAAAGATATATACGTGTGAGCATGTGCCGAAGGAACTAATTTGTCTACCCATCATTTAAAATTAAATTTGTAATACCCTGTATTTCCAAAAAAAAAAAATTACTATTTGGGCAACGTCAGAACGTTCAGGTGCATGCCAGAACGTTCAGGCGCATGACAGAACGTTCAGGCGCATGACAGAACGTTCAGGCGCATGCCAGAACTTTCAGGCGCATGCCAGAACGTTAAGGCGCAATGCATGCCAGAACGTTCAGGCGCATGCCCGAACGTTCAGGCGCAAAAACCTCAATGTAAGAAACCTCCTCATTTCTCATTCCTCACACCAAATCACCTTCTCTTATGAATTTCTTCTCCTTTCCACGCATTCTAAGTTTTTGAGACTCTCTGTCCGAGACTCTCGGTGCGGTGCAACAAAGTTCTGTCCGGAGGAAAGCGCCAGATCTGAAAGCGGTGCAACGAAGTTCTGTCTGGAGGAAAGTGCCTGATCTGAAAGAAGTTTTTATCTGAAGGTGGGGAACGAAACATAGGTTTGCGTGTTTCATAACTTTTATTAAAGTTTACATTCAATTATTATTATGTCTACTATTCATTTACACTGCATTATGTCATATACTGTTTATACTGCCGCACTTATGCCTGTATATTTGGAATTCATGTATTTCACTGTTATAATGCCGAATTTGTGGTCAATCTGACTCAACTAGACTCGGTTTTGTCCTCAGTAACTTTAAATAGTGAACGGGAGGCAACGGGCTGCTCTAGGCGATTGGTATTTAAGTAGACCTTGTGTCTCACCTCTCAAGTGGGGACTGATCTAGTTGGTCTTATTGAAAGCTATCAGCTTATACAGTAATACTGAATGTCCTAATCTTGCACGTCGTGATACCGACCCTGATAAGGATCACCAGACGTTGCCAAAGTCAGTTTAAATGACAAGAAAAGACTAGACCAGTAAACTAGACCAGTTCATGCATTGACATCATACATATCACCACCTAGGGACGTATATGGTTTATGACTCATAGAATAGTTAGGAGCATTGCTCGCTATTCATTACATTTCTCTGGAGAGGGACGTACATGAGAACCCGGCTACACCCGGGGAGGGACATCAGTACGTGAATCCAGAGCATCGTTCCTGTACGTGAATTCAGGTGATGTACGTTCATCAAACCATTACGAGACGGTGTCATGCATACATAGATATTGATTGATTATGATGCTCACATGTGTATTTAAGATATTTGATATTAAAGTATGCTTTATTAATTGTTATACTCATGCACTATTTACCCACTGAGCGCGTTAAGCTCACTCCATTATTATCCAATCTTTCACAGGAAATTAGGGTGGACTGGGTGCAGGTTATGGGGCCCACATTTTGTACCCTTTGTATGATTCATTGGGGATTTTGGGAGTATGTTCCCTTGACCGTTTCATGTGCAAAAGTATTCTGAATTAAATGAAATCAGATTTATACTGTGTACTGTATTTCCGCTGCGCACTCTGTTGTTACCATTGTTATTGTCCAAATGCGCGCCCCGTCCGCGAGTGTACCGCCGCTTTAGGCGCGTCCGGGCGGGGTGTGACATTTAATGGTATCAGAGCGTACGGTCCACGGCCGGCCCAAGTCCACCTAATTAGGAGAAGAAAAATTTCACTAGAACTATATATATCTGAATTATATATAGTTAAGATTTAAATATACATATAGTCATGATTTATTAGAAACTATATGTATAGTTATGATTGAATATATATATCTATATACCTTAGTGTATATGAGGTATGTATAGAAAAAAAAAATTTGAAAAATTTTATTGATATATCTAGAACTATATATATATGAATTATATATATAGTTAAGATTTGGATTAAAAACAACTATATATGATTTTTATATAGTTTAATTTCAAATATATATATATAGTTGATTTTTGGAAACTATATATATAGTTATGATTAAATATGTCTATACATTCATATGTGAATACGACATACATCAAATCACTAATGAAGAAATTTTCATGATGGCATAAACATCAAAAGAAAACTCGAAAATAATGTCTAGCAGACAAGACATAAATCTTAAAAATGTTAGGAATATATTTTGTGTCTTTCACACAAATTTATTTTCCTTTCAGTAAAAGAATGACCTCAAGGGAAGGAACAACTTCCACTAGCAGGGAACCAATTCCCACTAGACTCAAGGAATTGTCCAAAAAAGAGAGGTTATGACTATCAGGAGCATCGACAATAGCGATCTCCGCCTCCACCCAATCCTTCATGACAAACTCGCAACATTGGATTGGTTAAATATAACCAAAGTCGAGGGTCAAGTCTCTTACAAGTTGGTGAGATCCTTCTATGAAGCCATGAATTGCGTGGGACTTCACGGAGATGTGATCAGCTCTATTTTGGAGACAACTGTCATGGGAACAAAAATTCCTATCAACATCGAAATTATTGCTCGACTTTTGGAGATTTCGATTGAGGAGAGGATTATTGATCCACATGAACCCCAAACAGTTGCAGAGATCGCAGAATCTAATGAACAATTGTTCAATTCCCTCGCCAAAGAGCCACACACTCAATCAACATACACCAACCTCCCAAACAATCATCTTAAGCCATCTCTTGCCGGCCTTGGAAAAATAGTATACGACATCATCTTGCCAGAAAGAGGGACTAGAGGCACTATGTCAAGGGCCCAACTCCTTGTGTTGTATTGCATAGAAAAGAAAATAAAGGTCTCCCTACCACCCATCATCATCCAACAAATGTTGAGGGTGATACAAAACCCTTTGAGAAAGGAATACCTCGGTTACGGAGTCTTGATCATGAGGATGCTATACGAAGCAAACATCAACACTTTTGATGGGACTTTGAAGCAGATCACAGAGCCGGTCACAACATCTTCTATCTTCAAGATATATGCCACGAGGGGAGGGGTAACTGACGAGGAAGTATTCAGCATGACATTAGGAAATGCCAAAAGAATGAGAGACAAACATGGACGTTGTCTTCGACGAAGTCGACGCAAGATTCCTGTTAGGAAAGTCCCAAATAACGAGACAAACCAGAATCCTACATCAAATGCCCAAGGGGTTCCAATTAGGGGGTCCCCGTACAATCGAAACAACTACCCCTCACTTATGAATCACCCGTACAACCAACACTTTCCCCCAATGCCAATGACCTACCCTCCATCTATGGAACAATCGAGCCATCAACCACCAATGTGCCAATTGACTAACCTTTATGAACGGTTAAATGAAATGGCATCGAATATTGCTGAAATGAGAGAGACTCAAAATAATATCTTAACGCGTATGCAAAACCCCGAAGCAGAGCGTGCACACTCTCAACCTTCTGTTAGTAGTCGTTCTGTATGTAGCAGTAGATCTCGAAGGAGCAGTAGTAGGCAAGAAAGTTAAAATTAATTCCTGGCATTGTAAACTTTTCTTTGATATATATGAATGAAATTGTTTTGTTTAAAGACTATCTTTGGTGGGCCGACTTACAACCATTCTTTCTTTTGTATCACTAACTTTGGAGTGGTATGGGACACAACAAAATTGGAGGATACTAAATAAAATGTGGAAGTAAGAAAATTCATGACCTTGTGTGAAAAGAAACATTTGGAGAAAGTTGTTTTACTAATTTTATCACTAAGTTTACACGGTATGGGACGAGTAAATTTTGACGATACTATTAGTGAACTTCTATTCAGCCAATGTTTTTAGAGACCGTGTTCATACAACTTAACTTGGTTGACACCGTTATTACTAAATTCATGTGGTATGGGACACATGAACTTGGATAATAATCGAAAAGACTAAGAGTAGGCGTCTGAATACATAAGATTACGATAGAACGTTAGATCAGGATATTCACCGAGGCAAATCTTAGAATTCTTATGACTCGTATGGATTTTCAATGCAATATATATGTATGTTCACAAACAACCAGAACCAAATCATTTTAAATACTTGCAAAGTTTTCTACTTATTATATAAATATTCTAACCTTGTTTTTACACCATGGCCAAACATACGAGATATTTAAGATTCTTTGATTCCTCAACAAAAACCTTACACTATATACTTAGAAAAATAGGTGATTTTACTATTGTAGCACTCTTGAAATTGCTGCTGAGCATACTATCACATTATACTTGGCTACAGTTTCTTAATCTTGGTTTTATTCTTTCCTTGCCAGTGAGAAAATGCAAACCAGGAAGAGAGGAAGGCCACGTACTATTCGTCCCGCAGTGGAGGCACCTCCTGAGATTCAGGAACCGACGCCTTCGACAACAGCATAGGCCATACCCAACACCGCCACTACATCTGGGCAGGCAATACCACCCCCACCCGCACCCTTTACTATGCCTTCGAGCATGGAAACCTTTTTCGCCAGATTTATTGAAGCAATAAAAGTCACTGTTCAAACGGTCGTTCGTGAGACCGCGACCAGTCAGGTTACCACGGTTCAAACACCTGTAAAAATTGGGTCGGAAGCTCAAACCGATCAGATTACTAAATACAAGCGGCTACAACCTCTTACTTTCGCTGGCACCATTGAGGCTGATGAGGTGCAAAAGTGGCTGGATGAGTCAAAGAAGGCTCTTGATGCAATGAGAGTCGATGAGACTCGCAAAATTCCACTAGCAACCTACCAAACACATGGTGGATCACAGTGAAAGAAGACCCAATGGTCAATATAGTAGATATGACTACTTCTCAAGCCGATAACCCTCATCACTACTTGACTTGATTTCGAGGGCGAAATCCCTTTAAGGGGGGTAGAGTGTAATACCCTGTATTTCACAAAAAAAAAATTACTATTTGGGCAACGCCCGAACGTTCAGGCGCATGACAGAACGTCCAGGCGCATGCCAGAACGTTCAGGTGCAATGCATGCCTAAACGTTCAGGCGCATGCCAGAATGTTCAAGCGCATGCCAGAACGTTCGGGCGCATGCCAGAACGTTCGGGCGCATGCCAAAACGTTCAGGCGCAAAAATCTCTATATAAGAAACCTCATCATTTCTCATTCCTCACACCAAATCACCTTCTCTTGTGAATTTCTTCTCCTTTCCACACATTCTAAGTTTTTAAGACTCTCTGTCCGAGACTCTCGGTGCGGTGCAACAAAGTTCTGTCCGGAAGAAAGTGCCAGATCTGAAAGCGGTGCAACGAAGATCTGTCTGGAGGAAAGCACCAGATCTGAAAGAAGAAGTTTTTATCTGAAGGTGGGGAACGAAACATAGGTTTGCGTGTTTCATAACTTTTATTAAAGTTTACATTCAATTATTTTTATGTCTACTATTCATTTACACTACATTATGTCATATACTGTTTATACTGCCGCACTTATGCCTGTATATTTGGAATTCATGTATTTCACTGTTATAATGCCGGATTTGTGGTCAATCTGACTCAACTAGACTCGATTTTGTCCTCAGTAACTTTAAATAGTGAACGGGGGGCAGCGGGATGCTCTAGGCGATTGGTATTTAAGCAGACCTTGTGTCTCACCTCTCAAGTGGGGATTGATCTAGTTGGTCTTATTGAAAGCTATCAGCTTATACAGTAATACTGAATGTCCTAATCTTGCACGTCGTGATACCGACCCTGATAAGGATCACCAGACGTTGCCAAAGTCAGTCTAAATGACAAGAAAAGACTAGACCAGTTCATGCATTGACATCATATATATCACCACCTAGGGACGTATATGGTTTATGACTCATAGAATAGTTAGGAGCATTGCTCGCTATTCATTACATTTCTCTGGAGAGGGACGTACATGAGAACCCGACTACACCCAGGGAGGGACATCAGTACGTGAATTCAAAGCATCGTTCCTGTACGTGAATTCAAGCGATGTACGTTCATCAAACCATTACGAGACAGTGTCATGCATACATACATATTGATTGATTATGATGCTCACATGTGTATTTAAGATATTTGATATTGGAGTATGCTTTATTAATTGTTATACTCATGCACTATTTACCCACTGAGCGCGTTAAGCTCACTCTATTATTATCCAATCTTTCACAGGAAATTAGGGTGGACTGGGTGCATGTTATGGGGCCCACATTTTGTACCCTTTGTATGATTCATTGGGGATTTTGGGAGTATGTTCCCTTGACCATTTCATGTACAAAAGTATTCTGAATTAAATGAAATTAGATTTGTACTGTGTACTGTATTTTCGCTGCGCACTCTGTTGTTATCATTGTTATTGTCCAAATGCGCGCCCTGTCCGCGAGTGTACCGCCGGTTTAGGCACGTCCGGGCGGGGTGTGACAAAATTATCTATATTTTTAATTGGTAAATAGTACTAGAGTTTAAACCCATTATAATCTAGTCTAACTAGGAGTGTCAATTCTGCCCATTTAGACCGGTCCGACCTAACTCAATCGAACCTAAGGATATATGAGCCGAGTCGAATCGAGTCTTATTTTATTAATGGATCAAGCCGAACCAAAGTTATATTTGAAATCAAGGTCCAAATATAATCAAATTAATATACAAGTCGAACATTGGACCGGCCTTGCGAACTGAACCTACGAACTAACTCTGTGAAGCCGATTTATAGGTTGGATTGAACATATTAAAATAAACATTTTGATACTTTGAAATTTATATTTATAACAAATAAAAATACACAAATCATAAATTAAAAAGAATATCATTTGTAATGTTAAAAAACTCTAATAGTACAATTTATGATTACAATATTGAATACATTATAATAAATTAAATAAAAAATTACATTTTTAGATTCATATTTAGAAATATATAAATAAATTTTAATTTATAAAATTAACATTTGAACTGGGACTATGGGCTTTCCATGGTAGTTTATATATAAACATAAAGAGTTTTCAAAAAGAAAAATGATAATAAACAGAAAGAATATGTTATTTTAAATACAGAAAGCATACAGGTACAATAACCCATTATTATGATTACTAGACGTGTATGTATCACTCATTTCACAGCTCTACACCTCTACTAGGGTCACACTTACCTCTAATCCTGTATTAATCTGCCAAAAACAAAAAAAAAAATACACACATATACATATATAATCAATGATGATGATAACATAACTGTACGTGTAATATTTTTTTATAGTTACACCATCATTCCCCTTAAAATTTAAAATATATACAAAAAAATAAACTTTTTTTGAACTACGTAGATACCGTCATGTGAAGAAAAAGTAAAATTATATATATATATATATAATACAATACACCTACACCCAACCAATTTCATTAAAAGGACAAAAAGGAATAAAGAAAAAAAAAAAAGAAGAAGATAAAACAACCATAAACTATACAGAGAATTGCTGACCAACCCACCATGTCTACCAGTTGTATCCATATGATACTTTAGTCTCATCCTTCAGCTTGCTTTACAATTTTCACTAACAGAATCAAACTTAAAAGGAAACACCTACAAAACTCTGCCTCGCTTTCATATTACTATAAAATTTCTTTTATATTAAAATAATTTCTTTCATATTACTATAAAATTTTAACTAATTTAATCATAGTCTTTTCTTTTTTGAAGGCATGGGTTACTTATGGATTTTTCTTTTGGGGCTAAAGATGTATACGTGGAAGGAACTAATTTGTCTACCCATCATTTAAAATTAAATTATCTATATTTTTAATTGGTAAATACTACTAGAGTTTAAACCCATCATACTCTAGTCTAATTAAGGGTGCCAATTCAGCCATTTGGACCGGTCCGACCTGGCTCAATCGAGCCTAAGGATATATGAACCGAGTCGAGTCGAGTCGAATCTTATTTTATTAATAGACCAAGCTGAACTGAACTTATATTTGAAATTAGGGTTCAAATATGATCAAATTAATATATGAGTCGAACATTTAGACCGGGCCTGCGAACCAAACTTCGAACTAACTCTGTGAAACTAATTTATAGGCTGGATTGAACATATTAAAATAAACATTTTGATACTGTAAAATTTATATTTATACCAAATTAAAATATCATTTATAATGTTAAAAAATTCTAAGAGTGCAATTTATGATTACAATATTAAAAACATTATAATAAATTAAATAAAAATTTATATTTTTGAATTCATATTTAAAAATATATAAATAACCATAAACTATACACAGAATTGCTGACCAACCCGACATGTCTACCAGTTGTATCCTTATGATACTTTAGCCTCATTCTTCAGCTTGCTTTACAGTTTTCACTAACAGAATCCTTTTTTTTTCTTTTTTCTTTTTTTTTTGCAGCAATTTCCTGATGCTACTAAATCTCTCGTATTCTCGACTTCTAAAGCACCAGGCAAATTTACAAGCTGAATCAGACTTTCTGTAACTCAAAAAGAGGATTCAAGAGTTCAAAACATTCATAATTTCTTATGATTATATCATTTGTGAAGATCAATCTATTACAGGATCTGAAGTAAAATTTGTGATAAACTTTTTTTACCAATCACCAATGGTACATGATAGAGCTTACTATGCAATTACTTGCAACTATAAATGGACCAAAAAGGTATTGCAGATAAGAACAAAGGAGGGGCTCCTTAAATTTTATTTTTTCTCGCGTCGCTGTATTCATTTTCTCTTAGTATTCATCCAAAAATGTATATAACATGTCGTCCTTTGATTTGTGGCGACTGAGCAATGCTCTAAGAAGACGTTTACTTTTGCTCGGTTGTTGTTGCTCAACATCTTTAATGTTGTCCCTTTCGCCTTGGACACGAACTGAAGCCGATTTCCTAGGCTCAGAAGGGTACTGCATGTACCAACAAGATATGGCTTTTCAAATATAACTCCATCATAAATTACATGTTATTGAACAAAAAATTAGAAAAAAAAGCAGTCATATTGGTTATTAAGGCTACCTTTGGTTTATGAATAAAAAACAGGGATACAATTTGAAAATAAAAAATTCGGAAAAACAAATTTTTATCATTTTTTCAATAGAATTTGCAAAAACTATTTTTGAATTTGACCGACCAATAAATCTGAACCAAATAGAACCTTAACCATTTTTTTTCTTAAGAATAAATGCAATGATTTTTCAATCTCAATACTTACCCGACGATGCGCATTGGAAGAGTTGGGAGTGGCGGGCCTGCTCAGGTTAGGAGTGGTGGGTCTACTTGAGCTAGGAGTGGTGGGTCTACTTGAGAAAGATCCAGAACGTAGGAGAGGGAACTTGGAGCGAAGTGGGGAGACCGTTCTTTTCTTTGAAACCTTCTGTTTTTCTGATTTATAGGCATAAATTATCCAAATACATCAAGGTATATATAGATCCTCAAATTAATGAAAAGAGAACAGTTTATCAACGTCAAAATTTAGCATTCATGCCAACATGGTTATCCAAAATTATTTATCAGTGAAAAGTGAGAACAGCATGGTACTAGGTCAGGATAATACCTGGGAAGGAAAAGATCCCAAGCCTGCGTGAAGGTGACGGAGAGCGCCCTTTTCTGCATGGAGAATCCAAATGATAGAAACATTTTGGTGAAATTAGAAAATAGATCGATGCGCAAAATAACTAATTGGATGAACTTGGATGAAATATTGCATGGCATTTACCTTACTGGGGGTGGTGGAGGTGTTTCTCTAATGGTTGCTCGAACAGTCTTAACGAAATCATCACAATCTACAAGAATTAAATGAAGAAATAAAAGACAAGAATAATCATATCAATTGAATTATTCATCCTACTCAAGAGACTAGCTAGGTGCTCAGAGAAGCTTGAATAAAACATAATAAATAATAATAATGTAGATATTTAATACCACAAACATGAATTCAACATTGGGTTCCAATATATTTACATACTACACACACAGGCAAACAGGGGGATATGGAGATTACAAAATGTAATACATTTCTTCTTGTGATGCCAATTTTCTTTCGTTATCAAAATTAGATTCTTGATATTTTAATACAGTATGCTGAGAGCTCTGCATTGTCTCGGCACCTGAAAAAAATTTCAATTAACTAGTAACATTGCAAATCCTTCTCGGTGAAAGAGTTGGAAATGCACTATTTTAGAAAGCAACATCGGCTTGAGTTAACTTGCCTGGAAGTACATATCGCTTATGATACTTGGGAGTCATTATCACCAAAGACTGTTAGGAAAGGCCCTCATGATCCATTTGCTCTTGACATGTCCTTAGTCTCTATAATGTCATTACAGAGGAAAAATGGATCACTCATTATGAATTTACAACTTTTCACTGACAAAAAATCACACACAACTTATTCTTTGATCAATAACGAAGAAATGCATGTCAAAAGAAAGAAAGAAACCAACCACTAGTCGTATAAACTGTAATCCCCTAAAAATTTTTAAAATATCTACTTTCCAATTTCAAAATTATTCTCGTATTCCTTTAAGGAATCAATTACAAATCACACCAAAGAAATCTTGGCAAATTTTTCAATACAAAATTATGGCAAGTTTCCAATACTATTAACCTTCCTATCATGGAACATGCTCATCATTAAACCCTAGAATTAACAATACTATGTATAATACCTATGCACCTCAGCCTTCTCGTTCATCTCTTTCACGTTCCTCTTCTCTCGAACCAATAATCAAGAAACGTGGAAACGGCAACCACGGTGAGACTTCTTCCTTTTTCTTTCTTCTTTGCTTTGATGCTCTGTTTCTCTAATTTGAAAAAAATCTGTAATACCCTGTATTTCACAAAAAAAAAAAAAAATTGGGCAGATGTGCCCGGAAGTCCGGGCAACCCGCATGAAAGTCCAGGCGCCAAAACCTCTATATAAACCAACCGCCCCTCTTCATTGTCCAAGTGAGGAACACATGGAAGCTGTAACTCGGATACTGAAATACTTGAAGTCGTCCCCAGGAAAAAGGCTCATGTTTTCTAAGAATGATCACTTGGAAGTCGAGGGTTATACAGACGCAAATTGGGCCGGGAACATCTCAGATAGAAAGTCGACCTCAGGGTACTTCACATTTGTTGGTGGAAACCTTGTGACATGAAGAAGTAAGAAACAAAAGGTGGTGACGCTCTCTAGTGCAGAAGCAGAATTCCGAGGGATGGCCAAAGGTTTGTGTGAACTTCTTTGGCTGAAAAAATTGCTAAAAGAGTTTGGTTTTGCACCCACATCATAAATGAATCTTTTAAAGCTGCCATAGATATTTCTCATAATCCGATTCAACACGATAGAACTAAACATGTGGAGGTGGATTGACACTTCATCAAACATAATCACGAGACTAAAATAATTCAATTCCCATTTGTCAAGTCTGAAGACCAGCTAGCAGATATACTTACCAAAGTTGTGTCCAGCAAAGAGTTCTACAACTCACTAGTCAAGTTGTGCATAAGGGATCCGTATGCATCAACTTGAGGGGGAGTGTTGGCGTGAGTTGTAATATATTGGTAGATGGGAGAAATTATAGGAAGAGGGATGGAAAGAAATCATTTCCTTCTCACGAGTGCATGATTATAGGAACCGGATTTGTATAGCCAAAAATAGAAGATTTATTCTAATCTTATATATTTGTAACTAACGATTATGAAAATTATTATGAATGAAATACATAGGAAATATTTGATAGATGGGAGAAATTATAAGAAGAGAGATGGAAAGAAATCATTTCCTTATCACGAGTGCATGATTATAGGAACCGAATTTGTATATTGGTAGATGGGAGAAATTATAGGAAGAAGGATGGAAAAAAATCATTTCCTTCTCACGAGTGCATGATTCTAGGAACCGAATTTGTATAGCCAAAAATAGAAGATTTATTCTAATCTTATATATTTGTAACTAACGATTATGAAAATTATTATGAATGAAATACAGAGGAAATATTTTTAGCAATAAATGGATTATGTAGCATCTTGACAAAGGGCAAAATAGGCAAATGAAGGAATGGTAACTCATTAAAGAATATCTATGGAGTTTGGCAAGTACATCTCATGTGATACAGTCATCATTGTTATCGTTGATAACTGGTAAAGGTGTTGGGCTTTTGAATAGCATTTCTTGGTAATAATCACTAACTTTTCTTTACAGCAACTTGGTAATAGATTATGGATCTGAGAAAAATGCATTTATCGACTATGCGGCTTTAGCTGTTGATAAGGAGGTGATGCTTCTACTTCTCTAAATTCACTCAACATTCAATAACAGCAAATCAAAACTTACAAATTTCTCGCGGTAAAAAGATTTATGGATGTTCTACCAGTTCACTTATTCTACTTAAACCTCTTGATCAGTGGCAACCAGACAAAGTTAAGAGACAGATGTCTGTGTCGGAAGGAAAACTTTTGGTGTGAGTTTTCTTCTCTTGCATTCAACATTATGAAAGTTTTTTCAACACTGAAAGTAATATCAAACTTGTTTAATTCTCATGGTTTCAAGCAGTTTGAAGCAGTTGAAGCAAGGTTTCTTCGTGCATCGTTCTGTGCGTTTGTAGACATTCTAACACTTGCCACAAAAACCATTGAAGAATTTGGGCCGAAACAAAATTGTAAACCCAAGATCAATCAATTGATTTAAATGAAAAATTTGTCTTTAATCATGATATTTTCTAGTATTTTAGATATAATTTTAAATCTTATTAGTTCTTATGTGTTCTTAAATCTTATTTTGTTGATAATCTGATGCTCCACTGCAGTTGTTCGCTTCTGTAGTATCCATTTCCTCTTCGATTTGACTTGGCCATTCTTCTGTACTCCAATCTACATCTTCACTCATTTTCTCAGTCACCTGCATGAATACATGATCATGATTTATATATGCCTTAGTATTTTTTTGATAAAAACCTTCCTGTTAATTGATCCAAGTAATTATAATTAAAATAAAAAAGAGAACTAAATTTATTAAGCAATTAAAGTAATTAATAAATATAAAGTCAAAAGTAAGATAAATTAATATATTACATAAGGAATTAATAAATTAAAAAGGATTTAATTAATTAATTACCTGCATATATCCCATAGTAGAACCATCATCATCAAAATAATTGTCTACCGGTAGATCATCAATTAATAAGTAGTCTTCTAAACGACGTAGGTAGCACAACTTGATCTTCTTGCGGCTGTTAAAGACCAATTAATACAAAATTGATTAATATTTAATTTAATTAATCATATATATATATACACATGCAACGAACCATGTATGATAAATTCAAAAAGAAAAAAGAAATAAAACTAAATAGTTTCAATAAACACACTTGGTGACGATGATAATAATGATAATATGAGACGTTATTGATGTCAACAGTAAGAGGAGTTGTTGATGGCATAGGCAAGATAACTTGATTTTCTTGATACTAAAAACCAATCAATACATACAAATAGATTAATGAATATTTAATTCAAATAATCATACACACATATAACCATCTATAATAAATTAAAGAAATAAAATAAACTCAAAAAAAGAAAAAAGAAAAACTAACTCACTTGTATGGGTACTGGATCAAAATGCTCATAAGATGGTGGAAGCCTTGGTACCGGTTGTTGCTGATTTGGTAATCGAATATGCTCATCTTTCTATTAAAACCCATTTAATAAAAGATTAATTAATTAGTTTCAATTTTAGCTAATTAACCACATATATATACATCGCCATATTAATTAAAAAAGAAGAAAAAAAAATCTTAATATCTAATTATATCACCTGCACATGTTGAAGATGTTGATCATCTTGTGGAGGCTGGATCATTTGATGATATTGAGGTGGGTTTTGTTGCAACTGCTGATGATTTGACTTGGAATCACTACTAATATCAGTTGTTCTTCCGGTATGACCAATTTTACACAAGAGAAATTGTGGAGCCTGCATATACAACATGAGTTAATTAATTAGCAAGTATCAAGTATATTATACATGTAATTAATTGATTCATTAGCATATAAAGTACTATTTAATGTGATCATAAGATAAATATGAGAATTAATTATATGAGAACTATATATATTAATTATTAATTCAGAAAAAAAACTCAAAAAAACTATATAATTATATACCTTTGGATTAGAATGAAAATTTTGAAGTGGAAGCCTGTACTCATGCATAATTCACTTAGTCTTCAACCCAGATTTTGAAAGTGGCTTTTTGTTATTATACGATGATTTGTGGGAGTGATAGACCAATGTTCTGTAGTGACCCACAACATTAATTTCACCATTTTCATAATTGATGACAGTAATAGGCTTCTCTCCAGTACTTGTTTTCCAGAATTCATGGCCTGTTGCCCTTTTTGTTTTCGACATCATAAAAAAATATATGTAGCTCTCTTATCCAGTGGATTTACTTGCTGTTCATTTCATTGTAAACCAAAAATAAAATGTAACAATTAATTAATTAATTAACCATTATAAATAAAATCATATACATATGAAATTAATGAGAGCATAGTAATATATTTATATACTAACCAGAAAGTGGGAGATTCCATGGTTCAGTGGTGTAAGAATCCATGTCGAGAACGGAATTGAAAGGAAGAGGTTGATTGGTGGCTCTCAAGAGCAAATAGGTTAAAAGGTCTACATTGGTTGGATTGAAGTAGCACCCCAATCCTTTGACGTAGTAGTACGCAAACAATCAAATTGCAAGAATGAATGAGTAATATTAATTAGTTAAGAAATTAATATTTGAATAAATCAATTAAGTACATATTAATCTTGTATGAATTGATTAATTAATTAAATACAGGCAGACATGAATAATCAAACTTAATTAAATTCTAATGCTATGGTCTCATTTCTTTATTAATTCATTTATTGTGAAAGAACATAAATTTATTATTTGATATACAAAATTTATATAATTTAGCGGCAAGACGTTGGTATATTTTTTTAAAAATTTAAGGTGTGACAAAAAAAGAAAAATATTTAATTTCAACTATAAAGGTCTTGAAATCTGTTAAACTGAAATAATTTCATAAATCAAAACAAATTAATTAAGGAGAATATTAAATCAACACTAGATGTTACTTTTACAAAGTATTATTTTATTACAAAAAGTCAAAAGGTCAAGTACATCAATTTAGGGTACAACATTCAAAATGGTACTTCAGTCAAAAGGTCAAATACATTGCCCACTGCCCACATTGATTGGACAATATTCTGATTAATTAATTTTAAAATATTTTCAATTTAATATATAATTTATTCCATTCAAATTATCACTTGTACAATATTTTTATTAATTAAGTTGATATTATAATTTTATCTAATAAAAAGACGAGTTCATATAACTTGAGGACAATACTATGTTAAATAAATATGATTTAGCGAGTGGAACAAATATTGTATAATATGATTTTAAAACTAACCCCAACAATAGATTTAATGATTATCATAGAAAAATAAAAAATAGAAAAAGAAAATATCTATAATGCATGAACAATGTAATAGAATAATAGTTGTGTAAAAGGTTAAGTAATATCTTGTATTGATTGCATTGTCCATTGAGTAATAATGGATCAGACCCAATACAAGAGAATAAAAAAAATCATCACACACACACACACACATATATATATATATATATATACAAATGACTTATCATAGAGCAGAAAATAATTTATAAATGTTTTACAGGTTCTTTTCTTTTTGCATGAAATTACCCTAAAGTACCTTAAACCCTGAAAATAATATAGACTGAAAATGGTATAACGTTAATATGAAAAATAAAATTAAGTTCTCTAATTTCATTTGATAATAATAAAATGCAATTAATTTGCATGAATTAATTGAACCAACCTTACATAACTAGTATTCCATTTTATAAGTATCTTTAGCGAAATTTAACATTAATTATTATAAGGTAATATATGAAAATTGCATAATCAATTAACGTTAAACCATTTTAAGAGGCACAATTACAATTTAATTTCAATATTAAGGGTTCATCAGAATGTATAATGGAATTGATGGCAATTAATATGAAGCAACTTAATATGAAACAAACAGCCTAAGCTAATCTATGGACTACCAGATTTTCATTCCTATTTACAACAATCTCAACTGTCTCAAAAATTACAGTAAGAAGGATAATGAATCGGTAGTATTATATATCACTACGCTGATGAAGATGAATTGTTATGAACAGGACAACCTGGTTGTTGAGTACTCTTAATACCCGAATGAAATTGAATCGAATGATCTTCCAGAATCCAATGTACCTTCTTCTGCTTCTTTAATTTGATTAATAATTTTGCTTATCTTCCTTCCCTACTACTTACTTGTCGAAGGCTCTTCTTCAATTTCTTGAATGTATAAATCGTCTCAAAATTAAGTTATAACATCCAATCGCAAGAAGAAAAAAAATTAAAAAGATTATCACAATAAAATCATTAATTTCTAAGAAAAAACAGATAATAGATAGATAGATAGATACTTGAATGATCCTTCACTATTAGTTATCCAAAACAAAAATAACTGTATAATATTCACAATCCAAAATTGTGTCTAAAGTCTAAACGACGCTAGTCCAAAAGTGTACATCAAAACAAGTAGCATCTGATCAACATTTGATTTGATTCTCAAGTACTAGAATCCTCTCTGACTGTGCCGCCACTTACATAAATCAATTGAATTAATCGACCACACGATCTACTACTAGAAATTTTCTCCACAAGAAAGTCTTTATTCTTTCTGTTGGGGAGAAATGAGTACAGTTGGTTAGTTATCAAGAAAGCTTCATTTTCTCAGTTCTTGAAATCAAGAAATCATGGAAGAAGGAAGCACGAATCAAGAAATCCAATGCTACAGAAATACAGACAACATTCTCAAGACTGACGCTATTAGCATAACTCAACAATGACTGTATAACAGACAATTTCTAAAGTATATATATCATAGTCTAACAACACATTACAAATTTCATAGCATACAGAGATAAAATCAATCGATCGATCATGCACATTCAAGATCATAAATCCAAAAAACCCCTCAGATCATGCAAGCACATTCAAGATAGATTCACCAATACAACTTAATGCCGAAACAAATCAAAAACAAAAACAAAAAGCAGCCTCAACATCATCAAGATCAAAATCTCTCTCACACACACACACGCACGAGAGCGCAGAGAGACAGAGCTAAAGAGAATAGAAGAATGTAGAAGAAAGAAAAAAGCTCACCGTTGTCGTTGTTCTCAACGGTGAAAGCTGCCGCTGCAACTCTATGCGAAAGAGAAATAAAGGAGAGGGAGAAGAGTAGAGCACTTGAAATTTGCTTGTAAGCGTGTAATGTACTCATCTCTCTTATTTATCCTCTTTAAATAGACCTTTCCCACGTTACAGTTACCAACGCAATCAACTTCTGGTTGTGAGTACTCATGAACTCTTAATACCCGAATGGAATTGAATCGAATGATCTTCTAGAATCCAATTTGTTGAAGGCTCTTCTTCAATTTCTTCAATGTATAAGTCGTCTCAAAATTAAGCTGTAACATCCAATCGCTTAGACTTTTATCACAACAAACCATGGAATCATTAGATATACTTGAGAAAGCTTAATCACATTTAAATTACTATTTTTTAACCTAATTACTAATTCTTAACCATTCTTTTTGCAATTTGAGAACCCATAAACGATACGTGCGTTTGTTTAGCAAAATAGAACCCACAAAAATAATAAAACATATTTAAATTACTAAGCTACCCTTGTGTGGATGGTGTAACTGAATGGGAAAATAAAATTTAAAGTTAACAAGGAAAGGGCAGTTCGGAGCCGAGTTTTCATAGGTCAGTTCAAAACAGCTTAATTAAAATATTGGATCGAGCCAAGTTGGGCAATAAATTAGTCGAGCCCGAGGTTGGGCTGGTCCAAGTGAGCCAAGCCAAATCGAGCTCACAAATCACGGGCCCTACAGTCTAATGCATATAAAATTCAATAAATAAAAATACACAAATGGAATTTGCATGATGATACAAACATCTCATATTTTTGGATCAACACAAATTAATGTGATATGTGTGGGACTTTCTTGGCCCAAGATACATGGATGTTTGCAGTTTTTATACAAGTTTCATCTTGTGTATTTGTATCATTATTCTAAAAATAGATTTGTCCTATTAGAAAAGCTTCTAAGTGAGAATCATTTTTTTAAAAAACCAAGTGAGAATCAAAAGAGAATAATATAAAATAATAAATTAATTAATTAAGCTCTAAACCTTCTAAATTAATTTTTTTACTTTCGATCGTAGTTTATATATAAACATAAAGAGTTTTCAAAATGAAAATGATAATAAACAGAAAGAATATGTTATTTTAAATATAGAAAGTATACACGTACAATAACACATTATTATGATTACTAAACATGTATGTATCACTCATTGCACTGCCCTACTAGGATCACAGTTACCTCTAACCCTGTATCAATCTGCCAAAAAAAGAAAAAAAAAAGAAAAAAATACATACATACATACACATCTATATAACTGTACGCTGTAATATTTTCTTTATAGTTACACCATCATTCCCTTTAAAATTTAAAATATATACAAAAAAATCAACTCTTTTTGAAGTGCATAGATACCATCATGTGAGGAAAAATCAAGACTGACGCTATTAACAAATATATACAGAGAACTGGTATTTATACCAATACTAGAACATTCTCAAAATTGGCGCTATTAACAAATCAAGAAAGCTTCATTCATTTTCTCTGTTCTTGAAATCAAGAATCTATCCAATGCTACAGAAATACATAGAATTGGTATTTATATGAGTACCAGAACATTCTCAAGACTGACGCTATTAACGTAACTCAACACTCAATGTATAACAATCATGTTCTAAAGTATATATCATAGTCTAACTGTCACACCCCGCCCGGACGCGCCTAAACCGGCGGTACACTCTCGGACGGGGCGCGCATTTGGAACAATCATAATGGTAATAACAGAGTGCGCAGCGGAAATACAGTACACAGTACAAATCTGATTTCATATAATTCAGAATACTTTTGTACATAAAATGGTCAAGGGAACATACTCCCAAAATCCCAATGATTCATACAAAGGGTACAAAATGTGGGCCCCATAACCTGCACCCAGTCCACCCTAATTTCCTGTGAAAGATTTGATAATATTGGAGTGAGCTTAACGCGCTCAGTGGGTAAATAGTGCATGAGTATAACAATTAATAAAGCCTACTTCAATATCAAATATCTTAAATTACACATGTGAGCATCATAATCAATCAATATGAATGTATGCATGACACCGTCACGTATTAATGGTTTGATGAGCGTACATCGCCTGAATTCATGTACAGGAACGATGCTCTGAATTCACGTACTGATGTCCCTCCCCGGGTGTAGCCGGGTTCTCATGTACGTCCTTCTCCAGAGAAATATAATGAATAGTGAGCAATGCTTCTAACTATTCTATGAGTCATAAACCATATACGTCCCTAGGTGGTGATATGTATGATGCCAATGCATGAACTAGTCTAGTCTACTGGTCTGGTCTTTTCTTGACATTTAGACTGACTTTGGCAACGTCTAGTGATCCTTATCAGGGTCGGTATCACGACGTGCAAGGTTAAGCCATTATATGACATAATGCAGTGTAAATGAATAGTAGACATAATAATAATTGAATGTAAACTTTAATAAAAGTTATGAAACACGCAAACCTATGTTTCGTTCCCCACCTTCAGATCTGGTGCTTTTCTCCGGACAGAACTTCGTTGCACCGCTTTCAGATCTGGCGCTTTCCTCCGGACAGAACTTTGTTGCACCGCACCGGGAGTCTCAAAGACTAAAAACTTAGAATGCGTAGAAAGGAGAAGAAAAATCACAAGAGAAGGTGATTTGGTGTGAGAAATGAGAAATGAGGAGGTTTCTTATATAGAGATTTTGTGCGCCCGAACGTTCTGGCAGGCGCCTGAACGTTCTGGCAGGCGCCTGAACGTTCTGGCATGGCGCCTGAACGTTCTGGCAGGCGCCTGAACGTTCTGGCAGGCGCCTGAACGTTCTGGCAGGCGTCTGAACGTTCTGGCATGCCGCCTGAACGTTCTGGCAGGCGCCTGAACGTTCTGGCAGGCGCCTGAACGTTCTGGCATGCCGCCTGAACGCAGGCGCCTGAACGTTCTGGCATGCGCCTGAACGTTCGGGCGTTGCCCAAATAGTAAAAATTTAGAATACTAATTTTTTTTTTTTTTTTTTTTTTTTTTTTTTTTTTTTTTTTTTGTGAAATACAGGGTATTACACTAACAACACAACAAATTTCATAGTATACAAACGATCTTGAATTTCATAGTTTTCTACAAAAAAATGTCTTTGCCTATCGAACGATCCTGAAGTTCAGAAAGAAGTGCTCACTGAAATGCATTGCTCGAGGTTTGCTATGCATCCTGGGGGAGACCAGATGTACAAAGATGTCAAGTGACAATTCTGGTTCTCTGGTATGAAGAAGGTTATTGTAGACTTCATTGCTCGATGTCTCGTTTGCTTACAAGTTAAGGCAGGACGCAGACTTCCTTCTGGACTTCTCCAGCCATTACCTATTAGAGAATGGATGTGAGAGAACATCGCAATGGATTTTGTTACGGCCTTGCCTCGAAATAATAAAGGGCAAGATGCAATCTGGGTTATCATTGACAGACTTATAAAGTCTGCACACTTTTTACCAATAAAGCTCAAGGATAACCCGACCAAGTTAGTCGAATTGTATAAAAGAGAGATTGTAGGCCTCCATGGCATACCACTCATGATCGTCTCTGATCGAGACCCTCGATTCACATCAAAATTTTGGCAAAACTTTCAGAGTAGAATGGGCTCCAGGATTACCATAAGCATAACTTTTCACCCACAGACTGACGGGTAGTCAGAGTGTCTAATCCAAATCTTGGAGAACATGTTACGATGTTGCATTTTGGACTTTCATAACAGATGGACAAAACACTTACATTTGGTTGAGTTTGCATACAACAACAGCTACCAAACCAGTATCGACATGGCACCATACGAGGCTCTCTATGGTCGCCCTTGCAGATCTCCGATATGCTGGTTAGATATGGCAGATCGACCTCAATTGGGGCCAGAACTAGTTCAAGAGACTTATGAGAAGATCACACTGGTAACGGAGCGACTTCGTGTAGCACAAAGTCGACAGAAGAGCTATGCCGACAAGCGGAGACAACTTCTAGAATTTGACAAGGGGGACTTTGTTTTTCTAAAAGTTCAGCCTACAAAAGATGTCAAACGTTTCGGGATCAAAGGAAAGCTCTCTCCACGATATATAGGCCCATTTTAGATCGTCGGACGTATTGGAAAACTAGCCTATCGATTATCTCTTCCCTCATCCATGTCTAAGGTTCATGACGTTTTTCATGTATCCATGCTTCGAAAGTATCGTCCTAATCCTTCGCATATCATCCCTCTAGTCGAAGTCCGTATTGAAGAAGGAAATAAATATCAGGAGAGAGCGATACGAATTCTTGATAGGAAAACTCAAGAACTAAGGTGGCGTAGCATTCCACTTGTAAAAGTACTCCAGGATGACCACGGAGTAGAAGAAGCAACTTGGAATTTAGAAGAAACAATTAAGCATAAATACCCCAAATTATTTTCTAGTAATAATTGATGATGTGATACATTGTACTATTTCACTTATCAATAAAATTATGAAACTTCCTTTATAATATCTTAATATATTGTTTCATTTAAATAACAATGTAGATGTCTGAAAACAACACTGATGGGAGTAATGAACCACACACGCCATGGCTTGCTCGGCAACCAGGGGAAACTCCTTCAGGTTCTAAGACACACCACAACTTCTTTGCATCACCAACCTCCTTGCCTCTGCAGCAACGATCCTTATCGCTAGAGCGTGTATGGCTATATCGTAACAATATTGCCCAAAACAATCCAGTGCCCTCATCGTGACAAGATCTCCTACCAAAATTGCAAGGTGGCAGAATTCGGGCAACTGCACGAAAAAACATTCCATCGCTCAACTTACCTCCCCTGAAACGTTCAAACTTGCAGTGCCCTACACCACCATCTGTTAGGCAAATGTCAGAACCTTCTCGGGATGAATCTGATTCTAATTGTTCTCCATTGTTTGATGATGTTGAGGATTCTACTAGTCACAATATTATTCAGGGACCTTATCAGCATTACCCTGATCTTGTAAATGATGACGAAGGTGGTAAATCTCACGAAGATAGCAATCATCACTACATGGACTAAAATTTTGATGGACTAAGAAAAAATGCATGCTTTTATACATCCAATGAGTACTTTATGCAATATTGCCTGTGGACACTCCACCCCAGCTGCATCTTGATAAGGCTGCCTTATTCATTCAATTAGTGAATAAGCAAATTTCCTTAGTCGTCTCACGCATACTTTACCCCCTTAATTAGCATAACAAATCTTTTATTGTCGAATCAACATGTTAGACGCTAATTGGATCTACTTAACAAAAGCTGAATTTTATGAGCAACTTTGACATGTAAATAATTCCAAATTTCTTTTGATCTTTTTATGTGTTGATTAATCAAAGCATTAGTAGTCAATGACCTACAGCGCACTTGGTTAAGCATTCACTTTGGGGTTCAAATCTTCTGAGCTTCATATTGGCGAAGAGTTGTATTGTGTTCATATTAGAGGCTTGTTATGGTCTTATTAAGTTTGGCAAGTATATCTCATGTGATAGTCATCATTGTTACCGCTGATAATTGTTAAAGGTGTTCAGATTTTGAATAGTATTTCTTGGTAATAATCACCAAATTTTCTCTACAGCAACTTGGAAGTAGATTATGGATATGAGGAAAATGCATCTATAGTCTATGCGGCTTTAGCTGTTGATAAGGAGTTGATGCTTCTACTTCTCTAAATTCACTCAGCATTCAATAACAACAAATCAAAACTTACAAATTTCTCGCAGTAAAAAGATTTATGGATGTTCTATCAGTTCATTTATTCTACTTAAACCTCTTGATCAGTCGCAACCGGACAAAGTTAAGAGACAGATGTCTGTGTCAGAAGGAAAACTTTTGGTGTGAGTTTTCTTCTCTTGCATTCAACATTATGAAAGTTTTTTAAACACTGAAAGTAATATCAAACTTGTTTAATTCTCATGGTTTCAGGCAGTTTGAAGCAGTTGAAGCAAGGTTTCTTCGTGCATCGTTCAATGCGTTTGTAGACATTCTAACGCTTGCCACAAAAACCATTGAAGAATTTGGGCCGGAAACAAATTGTAAACCCAAGATCAATCAATTGATTTAAATGAAAAATTTGTCTTTAATCATGATATTTTCTAATATTTTACATTTAATTTTAAATCTTATTAGTTCTTATGTGCTCTTAAATCTTATTAGTCCTTGTGTGTTCTTAAATCTTATTTTGTTGATAATCTGATGCTCCACTGCTGTTCGCTTCTGTAGTATCCATTTCCTCTTCGATTTGCCTTAGCCATTCTTCTGTGCTCCAATCTACATCTTCACTCATTTTCTCAGTCACCTGCATGAATACATGATCATGATTTATATAAAATCAGACAACTGGCTCTTCAGTCACGTTTTTAGAGATAGACGATGGCTTAGTATTTTTTTGATAAAAACCTTTCTGTAAATTGATCCAAGTAATTATAATTAAAAAAAAGAGAACTAAATTTATTAAGCAATTAAAGTAATTAATAAATATAAGGTCAAAAGCAAGATAAATTAATATATTACATAAGGAATTAATAAATTAAAAAAGATTTAATTAATTAATTACCTGCATATATATATCCCATAGTAGAACCGTCATCATCAAAATAATTGTCAACCGGTAGATCATCAATTAATAAGTAGTCATCTAACTACGATTGATTTGATTCAAATTCATAAAATTGTGATGACGAAGATGAGACAACGGGCTCTTTTGGCTGTTAGATTCATCCAATCAATATATATATAAGTTAAATAATTAATAACGGTCATCTATAATATATATGTATGTATGATCACATATAATTATAATTAATAGAAAAGAAAAAAAAATCTATATCACCTACATGACTGATGGAAACACTAGAACTGATGACGATTCTTGTAATGCATGTTGCTGATGATGATCATTTGATGATGTAGGTGGCACAACTTGATCTTCTTGCAGCTGTTAAAGAACAATTAATACAAAATTGATTAATATTTAATTTAATTAATCATATATATACACATGCAACGAACCATGTATGATAAATTCAAAAAGAAAAAAGAAATAAAACTAAATAGTTTCAATAAACACACCCGGTGATGATGATCATATGAGACGTTATTGGTGTCAATAACAAGAGGAGTTGTTGATGACATAGGCAAGATAACTTGATTTTCTTGATAGTAAAAACCAATCAATACATACAAATAGATTAATGAATATTTAGTTCAAATAATCATACACACATATAACCATCTATAATAAATTAAAGAAATAAAATAAACTCAAAAAAAAAAAAAAACTGACTCACTTGTATGGGTACTTGATCAAAATGCTCATAAGATGGTGGAAGCATTGGTACTGGTTGTTGCTGATTTGGTAATCGAATATGCTCATCTTCCTATTGAAACCCATTTAATAAAAGATTAATTAATTAGTTTCAATTTTAGCTAATTAACCATTTATATATACATCGCCATATTAATTAAATAAGAAGAAAAAAAAATCTTAATATCTAATTATATCACCTGCACATGTTGAAGATGTTGATCATCTTGTGGAGGCTGGATCATTTGATGATATTGAGGTGGGTTTTGTTGCAACTGCTGATGATTTGACTTGGAATCACTACTAATTTCAGTTGTTCTTCCAGTATGACCAATTTTACAGAAGAGAAATTGTGGAGCCTGCAATACATATACAACATGAGTTAATTAATTAGCAAGTATCAAGTATATTATACATGTAATTAATTGATTCATTAGCATATAAAGTACTATAATGTGATCATAAGATAAATATGAGAACTACATATATATATATATTATTAATTAAGAAAAAAAAAACTAAAAAAAAAACTATATAATTACCTTGGGATTAGAATGAAAATCTTGAAGTGGAAGCTTGTACTCATGCATAATCCACTTAGTCTTCAACGCAGATTTTGAAAGTGGCTTTTCCTCATTATATGATGATTTGTGGGAATGATGGACCAATGTTCTTTAATGACCCACAACATTAATTTCACCATTTTCATAATTGGTGACAGTAGTAGGCTTTTCTCCAGTACTTGCTTTCCAGAATTCACGGCTTGCTGCCCTTTCTGTTTTCGACATCATAAAGAAATATATGCAGCTCTCTTGTCCAGTGGATTTACTTACTATTCATTTCATTATAAACTAAAAATAAAATGTAACAATTAATTAATTAATTAACCATTATAAATAGAATCATATATATGAAATTAATGAGAGCATAGTAATATATTTATATAGTACCAGAAAGTGGGAGATTCCATGGTTCAGTGGTGTAAGGATCCATGTCGAGAAAGGAATTGAAAGGAAGAGGTTGATTGTTACACTCCGCCCGGACGTGCCTAAACCAGCGGTACACTCTCGGACGGGGCGCGCATTTGGAATAATAACAATGGTAACAACAGAGTGTGCAGCGGAAATATATAACATAGTACAAATCTGATTTCATTTAATTCAGAATATAATTTGTACATAATATGGTCAAGGGAACATACTCTCCAAAATCCCCAATGAATATTACAGAGGGTACAAAATGTGGGCCCCATAACCTGCACCCAGTCCACCCTAATTTCCTGTGAAAGATTATATAATAATGGAGTGAGTTTAACGCGCTCAGTGGGTAAATAGTTCGTGAGTATAACAATTAATAAAGCATACTTCAATATCAAATATCTAAAATACACATGTGAGCGTCATAATCAATCAATATGTATGTATGCATGACACCGTCTCGTAATGGTTTGATGAACGTAGCCAGGTTCTCACTGTACGTTCCTCCTCAGGAACGATGCCCTAGATTCACGTACTGATGTCCTTCCTCGGGCGTAGCCGGGTTCTCATATACCTCTATCTCCAGAGAAATATAATGAATAGCCAGCAATGCTCCTAACTATTCTATGAGTCATAAACCATATACGTCCCTAGGTGGTGATATGTATGATGTCAATGCATGAACTAGTCTAGTCTACTAGTCTGGTCCTTTCTTGACATTTAAACTGACTTTGGCAACGTCTGGTGATCCTTGTCAGAGTTGGTATCACGAAGTGCAAGGTTAGGACATTCAGTATTACTTGTATAAGCTGATAGCTTTCAATAAGACCAACTAGATCAGTCCCCAGTTGAGAGGTGAGACACAAGGTCTGCTTAAATACCAATCGCCTAGAGCTGCCCGCTGCCTCCCGTTCACTATTTAAAGTTACTGAGGATAAGACCGAGTCTAGTTAAGTCAGATTAACCACAAATCTGACATTATAACAGCATAATATGTGAATTCCAAGTGTACAGGCATAAGTGCGACAGTATAACATTATATGACATAATGCAGCGTAAATGAACAGTAGATATAATAATAATTGAATATAAGCTTTAATAAAAGTTATAAAATACGCAAACCTTTGTTTCGTTCCCCACCTTCAGATAAAAACTTCTTCTTTCAAATCTGGCGCTTTCTTCCGGACAAAACTTCGTCGCACCGCACCGAGAGTCTCGGACAGAGAGTCTCGAAAACTAAAAACTCAGAATGAGTGGAAAGGAGAAGAAAATCACAAGAGAAGGTGATTTGGTGTGAGGAATGAGAAATGAGAAATGAGGAGGGTTCCTTATATAGAGATTTTTGGCGTTCCAACGTTCGGGCATTGCGCCGGAATGTTCGGGCGTTGCCCTAAATTTTTTTTTTTTTTGTGCAATCCTAGGGTATTACACTCTGCCCCCCTTAAAAGGTTTTCGCCCTCGAAATCAATTCAAGTAGTTATGATGGTTATCTGCTTGAGATTCACTGTCGGTGTCATCTTTTGCAAGTTCAGGGTAGTGCTTGTATGGTCCCTGAATAACACTGTGGTCGGTGGAATCCTCATCATCATAAAACCATGGAGAGCAAATGGAATCGGACTCATCCTCTGAAGATTCCAACTTTTGTATAACAGATGGTGGTGGAGGGCGCTGGTTACATCGTTTGAGGGGAGGTAGGTTGAGCGGTGGAATACTTTTTCGTGTTGTTGCTCAAATCTGGCCCCTGGAAATTTTGGTAGAAGGTCTTTCCAAGATGAGGGCACGAGATTGTTACGAAAAAGCCATGCACGCTCTGGCGATAAGGATGGTTGTCTGTGTGGTGATGGAGTTGGTGATGCAAAGTAGTTGTGACTTGACTCTGCTTCTTGA
The DNA here is from genome assembly GCA_035771175.1 of Paratinospora sagittata. Lineage (NCBI taxonomy): Eukaryota > Viridiplantae > Streptophyta > Magnoliopsida > Ranunculales > Menispermaceae > Paratinospora > Paratinospora sagittata. The sequence goes on from CM069599.1 coordinate 22,498,848, forward strand.
GAAGTAGCCACAAGTTGCCAAGGAGGCCACTGCGTGTGTGCATCACTATATCCATTGATATTATTTTCAGACATCTGCGTAGTTATTCAAGTGAAACAATGTATTAAGATAGGTGTAAACAAAGTTTCATCATTTTATTGATAAGTGAGAATAGTACAATATATCACATCATCAGTTTGTACTAGAAAACAATTCAGGGTATTTCTATTTAATTGTTGCTTCTAGTTCCCATGTTGCTTCCTTTACACCGTGGTGATCCCAGAGCACCTTCACAAGTGGTATGCTACGTCGCCTTAGGTCTTGAGTTTTTCTATCCAAAATCTATATTGCTCTTTCCTGATACTTATTGCCTTCCTCAACCCGAACTTCGACTAAAGGGATGATATGCAAAGGATTAGGACGATACTTGCAAAGCATAGATACGTGAAAAATGTCATGAACTTTAGGCATGGATGATGGAAGGGACAGACGATAAGCAAGTTTGCCAATACGTTCAATGATCTGAAATGGACCGATATACTGCGGGAAGAGCTTTCCTTTGATCCCAAAGCGTTTGACACCTCTTGTGGGCTGGACTTTTAGAAAAACAAAGTCCCCTTTATCAAATTCTAGAGGCTATCTCTGCTTGTCAGCATAGCTCTTCTGTCGACTTTGTACAACACGAAGTCGTTCCTTTACTAGTGTGATCTTCTCAGAAGTCTCTTGAACTAGTTCAGGGCCTAACTGCGGTCGATCTACCATATTTAACCAGCATACAGGAGATCTGCAAGGGCGACCATAAAGAGCCTCATAGGATGCCATGCCGATACTAGTTTGGTAGCTGTTGTTGTATGCAAACTCAGCTAAATGTAAATACTTTGCCCATCCGTCATTAAAGTCCAAAATGCAGCATCGTAACATGTCTTCTAAGATTTGGATAAGCCGCTCTGACTGCCCATCAGTCTGAGGGTGGAAGGCTGTGCTCATAGTGATCTTAGAACCCATTCTACTCTGGAAGTTTTTCCAAAACTTTGATGTGAATCGAGGGTCTCGATCAGAGATGATCGTGAGTGGTATGCCATGAAGGCGTACGATCTCTCTTTCATATAGTTATGCAAGTTTTGTGGGATTATCCGTGAACTTTATAGGCAAGAACTGTGCAGACTTGGTAAGTCTGTCAATGATAACCCAGATAGCATCTTGCCCTTTATTATTTCGAGGTAAGGCCGTAACAAAATCCATTGCGATGTTCTCCCACTTTCATTCTCCAATAGGTAACGGCCGTAGAAGTCCAGAGGGAAGTCTTCGTTCTGCCTTAAGTTTCTGGCAAATGAGAGGAACAAAGTCTGCAATAGCCTTCTTCATTCCAGTAAACCAGGATTGTTACTTGACATCCTTGTACATCTTGTCACCCCCAGGATGCATAGCGTACCTCGAACAGTGCATCTCAGTGAGCACTTCTTTCCGAACCTCAGGATCGTTCGGTAGACAGAGACGTTTTTTTATAAAAAACGGTCCCGTCTTCAGTGACCGACCAGTGAGGAAGGTCATGTTCGCTGAGTAGAAGTTCTCGTTTCTCCACTAACATAGGGTCATTGGCTTGAGCTACTAAAATCTTTCTAACGAGCTCAGAGTTGGCTGATAATTGAGAGGGTCGTGGTCTTGGTCCCTCTTCGTTCAACTGTAGGTTAAAGTTCTCCATTTCTGTAGCCAACTTTCCCATTTCGTAGTTAAGAGTGCAAGCAACATAAGATTTTGTAAAGGGCATCGGCCACAACATTGGCCTTTTCGGGATGGTACTGGATTTGAAAGTCATAATCTTTCAAGAATTCCAACCGTCGTCTCTGGCAGAGGTTTAAGTCTCTCTGAGTGTATATGTACTTAAAACTCTTGTGATCTAAGAAGACCTCGAACCGTTCACCGTATAGGTAATGTCGCCATAATTTCAGTGCAAATACGACAGCTGCAAGTTCCAAGTCATGTGTTGGGTAATTACCCTCATGAATCTTCAGTTGTCTGGATGCATATGAAACCACTTGGCCTTCTTGTATTAGCACTACACCTAAGCCTTGGAGAGAGGCGTCGGTGTATAATAAAAATCCAATTGCATTTCTTGGAGTGATAAGTACAGGTGCTGTCGTGAGGCGTTTCTTCAATTCCTGAAATGATGCTTCACAGGCGGGATTCCAGATAAATCGCACGTCTTTTCGAGTGAGCTTGGTCATAGGTTCAGCAATCTTTGAGAAGTCCTTGATGAAGCGTCTGTAATAGCCAGCCAAACTAAGAAAACTCCTAATCTGAGTAACAGTGGTAGGCTGCATCCAGTTTAAAACTGCTTCAACCTTAGAAGGATCTACCTCAATGTCATTTCCTGAAACCACATGGCCTAGGAATTGAACTTTCTTCGCCCAAAATTCGTACTTACTCAACTTTGCATACAGTTAGTGGCTTCTCAAAGTCTGGAGGACTATCTTCAAATGTATCTTATGGTCTTCCTCGGTTGAGAAATATATCAAGATGTCGTCCACAAAAACCACCACAAATCGATCTAGTATAACCTGAATATGCGATTCATCAAATCCATGAATGCAACAGGTGCATTTGTTAGACCGAACGACATGACCAAGAACTCGTAGTGACCGTACCGAGTTCTGAATGCCGTCTTGGTAATGTCCGACTCTCGGATTCGGAGTTGGTGATAACCGGACCGTAAATTAATCTTAGAGAAGTATTTGGCATCTCTAAGTTGGTCGAACAAGTCATCGATCCTGGGCAACAGATATTTGTTCTTGATGGTGACATTATTCAACTTGCGATAATCGATGCAAAGTCGTAACGAACCATCCTTTTTGCGAACAAACAGAACTGGAGCGCCCCAGGGTGATGAACTCTTTCTGATGAAACCATTACTCTCTAATTCCTTCAGTTGTTTGTCTAATTCGACCAGCTCGACAATTGACATTCTATATGGTGAAATTGAGAGAAGCTTTGTCCCAAGTATGAGGTTGATCTCAAAATCGAATTCCCTAACTGGAGGTAGACCAGGAAGGTCATTTAGAAAAACTGTTGGGAATTCAGATATGACTGAAATGTCATGTACTTCGATAGGGTACAGTGCTGGTGATTCATTTCCTTCACCAAGGGATAATGCTCGAAGTTGTGACTTGAGAAGTGCAACTGTTGATTTGTGTATCCATTTCCTTGTTCCCTGAATCTTGACAAACTCTCCTGTAGGCAAGGTTAACTGAACTTGCTTCTTCACACAGTCGATTTTTGCATTCAGTGGTGCTAGCCAGTCCATGCCGAGGATGATGTCGAAGTCTTCAATATCCATCATAAAAAGATCTGCATATGTTATCTGTTCTGACATTCGAAGCTCACATCGAGAACACTGCAAATTTACGTCAGTACCAGATCCGAACGGTGATGTGACATGGAGTGTGATGTTTGTGGGTTCAGGATGTAGGCCTAAATGTCTTACCAATGCCGGAGATATAAAAGAATGCGTAGCGCCTGAATCAAACAAGACATGCACCATTGTATTGAACAAATGAAAGGTACATTCAACTACATTGTTGTCTGGGATGGGTTATTGAGCGATGGCAAATGCTCTGCCCTGATTTCGTTGACCCTTGTCCTGCCTGGGTTGGGCATTTGCAGTAGGTGGTGCTTGTTGGACTGGAACAACGGGAATAGGTTGCTAAATGTGCGGACAGAGATATTTTACATGGCCCTTCTGGCCACAGTTGAAACACGTCGGCTGGTACTACGGATGGTTTTGTTGGCCATGCTGATTATTCTGCTGGCCATGCTGATTGTGGTGTCGACCACCACCTCTGCCATTGCCGTTTCTACGACCACCCCTTCCATAAAGACCTCCCCGACCATGATTTCGAAAACCCTGATGGTTAGGGTTAGAAGGTTCAGCCGCAGGTGTTGTGGCCTCATTCTTCGAAACAGGGGCTGGGAGGGCTGGGTTTTGGTTATAGTAAGGCTTCTTCTTGTTGCCCTGTTGCGAGCCCTGTTGGGAAAACGTTGCAGGTCGTTTTCCCTTATTCATTCTTTGCTCCTATAAGATCTTCTCTTGTTCAAAGCTCATGGCCTTGTCAACAACCTTCTTGTAAATCTTGTGATCCAAGATCAACAAGGCTTGTCGAATATCATGGCGAAGGCCATTATAAAATTTCTCAGTCTTATCTTGCTCCGTTGAGATGGTGGAGAGAGAGTAGACTGATAATTCTTTGAACTTTCCAGCATGTTCCCTGACGGTCATGGTGCTCTTGTATAACTTCACAAATTCCTGACACTTCTGTCTCTTCACAGCGCCGGGAAAATACTCATCAATGAACATTGACTCGAACTTTTGCCAAGTTATATCTGCTATGTTGACCCTTGGGTCCTCTTTCACTGTCATCCACCATGTGTCTGCCCCACTAACAAGTTGGTAGGTCGCTAGTGGAATTTTTCGAGTCTCATCAACTCCCATTATATCAAGAGCCTTCTTTGACTCATCCAGCCACTTTTGCACCTCATCAGCCTCAATGGTGCCCGCGAAAGTAAGAAGTTGTAGCCTCTTGTACTTGATAATCTGATCAGTTTGAGATTCCGACCCAAATCTTACAGGTGCCTGAATAGTGGCAACCTGACTGGCCGCGGTCTCACGAACGGCAGTTTGAACAGTGACTTTTATCGCCTCAATAAATCTGACGAAGAAGGTTTCCATACTCGAAGGCATGGCAAAGGGTGCAGGTGGGGGTGGTATTGCCTGCCCAGATGTAGTGGCAGTGTCGGGTGTGGCCTGTGTTGTTGTCGGAGGCTTCCTGAATCTCAGGAGGTGCCTCCACTGCTGGACGAACAGTACGTGGCCTTCCTCTCTTCCTGGTTTGCATTTTCTCACTGGCAAGGAGAAAATAAAACCAAGATTAAGGAACTGTAGCCATGTATAATGTTATAGTATGCTCAGCAACAATTTCGAGAGTACTGCAATGTTAAAATCACTTATTTTTCTAAGTATAGTGTAAGGTTTTTGTTGAGGAATCAAAGAATTTTATGTGCCTCGTATGTTTGGCCATGGTGTAAAAACAAGGTTAGAATGTTTATATAGTAAGTATAAAACTTTGCAAGTATTTCAAAAGATTTGGTTATGGTCTTTGTGAACATACATATATATTTCATTGAAAATTCATACGAGTCATAAGAATTCTAAGATTTGTCTCGGTAAATATCCTGATCTAACGTTCTATCGCAACTTATGTATTCAAACTCTTACTCTTAGTCTTTTCAATCATTATCCAGATTCGTGTGTCCCATACCACATGAATTTGGTAATAAGGGTGTCAACCAAGTTAAGTTGCATGAACAAGTCTCTAAAAACATCGGCTGAATAGTAGTTCACCAATAGTATCTTCCAAGTTTACTCGTCCCATACCGTGTAAACTTAGTGATAATGTTAGTAATGCAACTTTCTCCAAATGTTTCTTTTCACACAAGGTCATGGGTTTTCTTACTTCCACATTTTATTTAGTATCCTTCAATTTTGTTGTGTCCCATACCACTCCAAAGTTAGTGATACAAAAGAAAGAATGGTTGTAAGTTAGCCCACCAAAGATAGTCTTAAACAAAACATTTCATTCATATATAAGAGAAAAGTTTAAAATGCCAGTAATCAATTTTCCTGCCTACTACCGCTCCTTCTAGATCTCCTGCTAGGTACAGAACGACTACTAACAGAAGGTTGAGAGTTTGCTCGCTCTGCTTCGGGGGTTTTGCATACGTGTTAATATATTATTTTGAGTCTCTCTCATTTCCGCCATATTGGATGCCATTTCATTTAACCGTTCAAATAGGTTAGTCGTTTGGTCCATTGGAGGTTGATGGGTTGATTATCCCATAGGTGGAGGGTAGGTCATTGGCATTGGGGGAAAGTATTGGTTGTACGGGTGATTCATAGGTGTGGGGTAGTTGTTTTGATTGTACAGGGATCCCCTAATTGGAACCCCTTGGGCATTTGACGTAGGATTCTGGTTTGTCTTGTTATTTGGTACTTCCCTGACAGGAATCTTGCGTCGACTTCTTCGAAGACAACGTCCATGTTTGTCTCTCATTCTTTCGGCATTTCCTAACGTCATGCCGAATACTTCCTCGTCAGTTACCCCTCCACTTGTGCCATATGTCTTGAAGATAGAGGATGTTGTAACCGGCTCAGTGATCTGCTTCGATGTCCCATCATAAGTGTTGATGTTTGCTTCGTGTAGCATCCTCATTATCAAGACTCTGTAACCGAGGAATTCCTTCTTTAAAGGGTTTTGAATCACCCTCAACATTTGTTGGATGATGATGTGTGGTAGGGAGACCTTTATTTTCTTCTCTATGCAATATAACACAAGAAGTTGGGCCCTTGACATAGTGCCTCTAGTCCCCCTTTCTAGCAAGATGTTGTCGTATACTATCTTTCCAAGGCCGGCAAGAGATGGCTTAAGATGATTGTTTGGGAGGTTGGTGTACGTTGATTGAGTGTATGGCTCTTTGGCGAGGGAATTGAACAATTGTTCATTAGATTCTGCGATCTCTGCAACTGTCTGGGGTTCATGTGGATCAATAATCCTCTCCTCAATCGGAATCTTCAAAAGTCGAGCAATAATCTCGATGTTGATAGGAATTTTCGTTCCCATGACTGTTGTCTCCAAAATAGGGCTGATCTCATCTCCTTGAAGTCTCACGCAATTAATGGCTTCATAGAAAGATCTCACCAAGCTGTAAGAGACATGACCCTCCACTTTTGTTATATTTAACCAACCCAGTGTTGTGGGTTTGTCGTGAAGGATTGGGCGGAGGCGGAGATATCTATTGTCGATGATCCTCATAGTCATAATCTCCCTTTTGGACAATTCCTTGAGTCTAGTGGGAATTGGTTCCCTGCTAGTAGAAGTTGTTCCTTCACTTGAGACCGTTCTTTGCTAAAAGGAAAATAAATTTGTGAAAGACAAAATATATTCCTAACATTTTTAAGATTTATGCCTTGTTAGTTGGATAATATTTTATATTTTTATCTTGATGTTTATGCCATCACGTAATCAAAATTCTTCATTAGCATATATATCATCGTATATAGATATATATATTTAATCATAACTGTATATATAATTTTCATAAATCAACTATATATATGTTTGAAATTTAAACTATATCTAAAAATCATATATAGTTTTCTTAGATATATATTTAATACAAATCTTAACTATATATAATTCACACACACACACACACACACACATATATATATATATATATAGTTCTTAACATTTTTCATTCAAATTTTTCATTAATAATATGATATATATATATATATATATATATATATATATATATATATATATATATATATCATATATAATAAGGTATATAGATATATATATATTCAATCATAACTATACATATAGTTTTTAATAAATCATGACTATATGTATATTTAAATCAAACTATATAAAAATCATATAGTTTTCTAAATATATATTTAATATAAATCTCAACTATATATAATTGACATATATATATATAGTTCTAGAGATATATATATCTAATAAAAATTTTTCATCCATAATTTTTCATTTTAATCATAACAATATATATAGTTTTCATAAATCATAACTATATATATATTTAAATCAAACTATATAAAAATCATATAGTTTTCTAGATTAATATAAATCTCACTATATATAATTGACATATATATATTGTTCTAGATATATATATATCTAATAAAATTTTTCATTCAAATTTTTCATCAATAATAACAAGGTATATATATATCTCCTATATGCATAGATATATATATAGATATATATTTAATCATTAATATATATAGTTTTCATAAATCACAACTATATATATATTCAAATCAAACTATATAAAAACTATATAGTTTTCTAGATATAAATTTAATATAAATCTCAACTATATACAATTTACATATATAGTTCTAGAGATATATATATATAACTAATAAATTTTTTTCTTCCCCTAATTTGGTGGACTAGGGCCGGCCGTGAACCGTACGCTCTGATACCATTAAATGTCACACCCCGCCCGGACACGCCTAAACCGGCGGTACACACTCGAACGGGGCGCGCATTCAGAACAATAACAATGGTAACAACAGAGTGCTCAGCGGAAATATATAACATAGTACAAATATGATTTCATTTAATTCAGAATATAATTTGTACATAAAATGGTCAAGGGAACATACTCCCCAAAATCCCCAATGAATAATGCAGAGGGTACAAATGTGGGCCCCATAACCTATACCCAGTCCACCCTAATTTCCTGTGAAAGATTACATAATAATGGAGTGAGCTTAAAGCGCTCAGTGGGTAAATAGTTCGTGAGTATAACAATTAATAAAACATACTTCAATATCAAATATCTAAAATACACATGTGAGCATCATAATCAATCAATATGTATGTATGCATGACACCGTCTCGTAATGGTTTGATGAACGTACATCGCCTGAGTTCACGTACAGGTGTCCTTCCCCCGGCGTAGCCAGGTTCTCACTGTACGTCCCTCCTCAGGAACGATGCTCTGGATTCACGTACTGATGTCCCTCTCCGGACGTAGCCGGGTTCTCATGTACCTCCCTCTCCAGAGAAATATAATGAATAACTAACAATGCTCCTAACTATTCTATGAGTCATAAACCATATACGTCCCTAGGTGGTGATATGTATGATGCCAATGCATGAACTGGTTTAGTCTACTGGTCTGGTCCTTTCTTGACATTTAGACTGACTTTGATAATGTCTGGTGATCCTTATCAAAGTTGGTATCACGACGTGTAAGGTTAGGACATTCAGTATTACTTGTATAAGCTGATAGCTTTCAATAAGACCAACTAGATCAGTCCCCAGTTAAGAGGTGAGACACAAGGTCTGCTTAAATATCAATAGCCTAGAGTAGCCCGCTGCCTCCCGTTCACTATTTAAAGTTACTGAGAACAAAACCGAGTCTAGTTGAGTCAGATTGACCACAAATCTGGCATTATAACAGCATAATACGTGAATTCCAAGTGTACGAGCATAAGTGCGACAGTATAATATTATATGACATAATGTAGTGTAAATGAACAGTAGATATAATAATAATTGAATATAAACTTTAATAAAAGTTATAAAACACACAAACTTATGTTTCGTTCCCACCTTCAGATAAAAACTTCTTCTTTCAGATCTGGTGCTTTCCTCTGAACAGAACTTCGTTGCACCACACCGAGAGTCTCGAACAGAGAGTTTCAAAAATTACAAAACTCAGAATGAGTGGAAAGGAGAAGAAAATTACAAGAGAAGGTGATTTGGTATGAGGAATGAGAAATGAGAAAGATTCCTTATATAGAGATTTTTGGCGCCTGAACGTTCGGGCATGCGTCGGAACGTTCGGGCGTTGCGCTTAAAATATTTTTTTTTTTTTTTTTTAGTGTACAATTCTAGGGTATTACATTGATTGGTGGCTCTCGAGAGCAAATAGGTTAAAAGGTCTACATTGGTTGGATTAAAGTAGCACCCCAATCCCAGGTCTCTTTCTAGGGCAAGGTGATTGTAAAGGTGTTGCATTATTTATTTCTTAATGATATATCTCTGACGTAGTAGTACGCGAACAATCAAACTGCAGGAGTGAACGAGTAATATTAATTAGTTAAAAAATTAATATTTAAATAAATCAATTACTAGTACATATTAATCTTGTATGAATTGATTAATTAATTAGAGCAGGCACGCATGGATAGTCAAACTTAATTAAGCTATGGTCTCATTTCTTTATTAATTCATTTATTGTGAAAGAAGATAAATTTATTATTTGATATACAAAATTTATATAATTTGGCGGCAAGATGTTGGCATATTTTAAAAAATATTTAAGGTGTGACAAAAAAAGAAAATTATTTAATTTCAAATATAAAGTTCTTGTTAAACTGAAATAATTTCATAAATCAAAACAAATTAATTAAGGAGAATATTAAATCAACACTAGATGTTACTTTTACAAAATACTATTTTATACAAAAAGTCAAAAGTTCAGGTACAATCAATTTAGGGTGTATCATTCAAAAGGGTACATCAGTCAAAAGGTCAAATACATTGCCTACTGCCCACATTGATTAAACAATATTCTGATTAATTAATTTTAAAAATATTTTCAATTTAATATATAATTTATCACTTGTACAATATTTCTATTAATTAACTTGATATCATAATTTTATCTAATAAAAAAAGGAGTTTATATAACTTGAGGACAATACTACGTCAAATAAATATGACTAGAGGAACAAATATTGTATAATATGATTTTAAAACTAACCCCAACAATAAATTTAATGATTATCACAGAAAAAATAAAAAAGGAAGAAGAAAATATTTATAATGCATGAACAATGTAATAGAATAATAGTTGTGTAAAAGGTTTAAGTAATATCTTGTATTGATTTAGCATTCTCCATTGAGTAGTAGTGGATCAGACCCAATACAAGAGAATAAAAAAAAAATCATCCTATAAATTAGAATAACATATATATATATAACAAATGTCTTATCATGGAGCAGAAAATAATTTATAAATGTTTTACAGGTTCTTTTCTTTTTGCTAACAGTTTTTCTTTACGTATTAGTATAAAAAAATAATTTGCATGAAATTATCCAGAAGTACCTTAAACCCTAAAACCTAAGTTTTTACATAAAATTAATATAGACTGAAAATGGTATAAAGTTATTAAATTACTGCATGTATAACGTTAATATGAAAAATAAAATTTAAGTTCTCAAATTCCATTTGATAATATTATAAGGTAATATACGAAAATTGCATAATCAATTAACCATATACCATTTTCAGTGGCACAATTCATCAGAGTGTGTACCCTTTTGACTGAGGTCCACACCAATATTAATGGAATTGATGGCAATTAATATATATATATATATATATATATATATATATATATATATATATACACATGAAGCAATTAATATGAAACAAACGCCCTCCAAAACAAAAAGAAGAAGAACCTGACACTAAAGCAAACCTAGCTAATCTATGGACTAGCATATTTTCATTCCTATTTACAACAATCTCAATTATGTCAAAAAATTACATAAGAAGGATAATGAAACAGTAGTATTATATATCACTACACTGATGAAGATGCATGAATTGTTATGAACAGGACAGGACAGTCTGGTTGTTAAGTACTCATAATACCCGAATGGAATTGAATTGAATGATCTTCTAGAAACTAATGTACCTTCTTTTGCTTCTTTGATTTGATTAATAATTGCTTATCGTCTTTTCTTGCTACTTACTTGTTGAAGGCTCTTCTTCAATTTCTTGAATGTATAAATCGTCTCTTCTGGCTCAAAATTAAGCTGTAACATCCAATCGCAAGAAAAAAGAAAAAGAAAAAAAAAGACAAGATTAAAAAGAAAGATTATTGGAAAATAATACCAAGAAAGCTTCATTTTCTCTCTTCTTGAAATCAAGAAAGCTTCATTTTGTCAGTTCTTGAAATCAAGAAACCATGGAAGAAGGAAGCTCGAATCAAGAAATCCAATGCTATAAAAATACTGAGAACATTCTCAAGATTGATGCTATTACCATAACTCAACAATGACGATATAACAGACATCTTCTAAACTATATATGTAATCCCCTGGAAATTCAAAAAAAAAAAAAAATCGCCGGCCCCGTCGCGCGCAAGAAATCGCCATTCGAGAACATCGCAAATGCTTCTTCGGTCGTCTTCGCTTCGATCAACAACTCGATCTACGCTTTCCATTGCCGCCTCATCCAAATCTTCGCCGAGATCATCGCAATCGAGAATATCCCTTGTTCTTCGGAGTCGCGGTCTGTTTCCGCGCACACATCCCGAACTCTTCTTCCTTATCAAGGAAACTAATCACCAAACTTCTCTCTCTCCACTGAAATCTCACCCTATGATCCTGCAAAATCGCTTCTCTTTCAAAACCCAATCGCGCCTCTCTCGCCCTACAATCCTTACGCTCTCGCCTGCAATCTCGCCCTCTACAGGTGCAATCTTGCTACAATCTCGCCCCTCTCTCAAACCCTCAATCGCACAAGCCCCTCTCTCTCGAGACCCAGCCGCACAAAAACCCAATCGCCTCTCTCTCTTCTCTCTTCTTTTCTCCGCCATCGCACGCTGCAACTCCCATATGGTTCATCGTCACTGTTGAGCCACCATCTGTAGCCGCTGCTACTCATCACTGCTGCTCATCACCGTTGCTGCTCATTGCCGCTGCAACTTCGATTCTTCTTCTCCTCTGCTCTCTCACTCTCGCCAGGTCTCTCTCTCTCAACTCTCTATTGAAAACGCCAATGCCTGAAACCCCATCTCGTCGTTGTAACCAAAACTCCAAGCAACATCATCACCCAATCCTTTCATCCGAACGCGCGAGACTCCAAACTCCTCTCTCGCCGCTCTCTTCTCTCTTCTCTCTTGCTCGAAACACTCCTCTCTTCCCCAATACTATGCCACCCCACCCAGATCTCTCTCTCTGCTGGTTTGTCCAGAGCCCATCGCGCCTCAAATCTCTCTTTCTCTTTGTTGGTTTGTCGGAAACCCATCGTGCCTCAAAACCCAATCGCCAAATCTCTTCTTCTATTTTCTCTCTCCGTTCCCCGCGGCACATCGCCACCACCACCTCTCTGCAACTCACCACCATCAACGTCTCCCTTCTTCTTTATTTCCCCTATTCCATTTTAATTTTTTTAACGTCCCACAACACACACCTATTATAGATTATATTGTATATCACACCTTTTCAAAACGTTTCACACATCACCACACCTTATGTATATACCACATATTGTATTATACCATGTTATACCATACATATCATTATATCATATCACAAGGCATTATAATATGTTATCTTATATATATATATATATACTTGTTTAAACACCCCACCACTATATATATGTATATATCTCTACACTCATAATCGTTCTTATGAGTATTTATATTAACAAACGTAATATACGTGTACAGGTTGAGTACTAGGCGTAACGAGGAACATAAGTGATTTGGAATTTAGCGATTCAGGCGGGGATGATTCTAGGCCTTCATAATATTTCATTTTGATATATAGATAGGAATGCTAAATTAATTAGGTTTATAATATCATTAGATTGCTTATGCATGCCTATTGTACATGATTTTATATATACCATGTTGTGATTGATAGCCATGATGATATGTGTGTCAACATGACTTCTTGTTTTGATTAGATGATAATTGGATCCATGCAATTCATGTGATATTTGAGACTCATTTATAAATTATAATGTCTGATAATGAAACGTATGACTTGGAATATTGACATAGTAAAGTTCATGTGTTAATACTATTATATTTGGCATTGTGATATGATACTATGTGTAGTGAAATTTGAATATGGCTTGTGAATACAATTAATAACATACTTAGGTTGTATGTATGGTGTGACATCACTAAAGAACATAATTAAGATAAGAATCACACATATGAGACAGTTATTCTAAGGAATATCGCAATTGATTATTATGGGGCAGTTATTCTAAGGAATATCGCCAATGTTTATTATGAGACAGTTATTCATGATGAATACCGCCAACGAGTTTCTAATTTTTGGGTAGTGCCACCCTGTGTTTGATTTCCTAAAGGTACGTGATTCAGAACTTGATAAAATTCTCGACTCAAACAATCTAATGTTGCAACGACTAATGTGTGAAACTTGTTTGTAATGTTCTTGTGTATGTATCATAATAAAATGTTGTGAATTGTTTAGATGACCCACTGGGCTTTCAAGCTTACCCCTATTTTTCACATGCAGGTACTTAGAAAATAAAGTAGCAAGTTGTGACGTGGTTCAGTGATAGGGGTAGGATGGTAATCTGGACAATATTTTAATTAGTGAATGAGTTAATTAGTTGTTTAACTTTGTGAACTTTTATTTAATAAGGGTTGTATTGACACTAGAAATTTTGATAAAACCTTATTATGATTATTGAAGGGATCATGATTTACTTTAAATATATGTGCTTTGGACTTGAATTCATTAATTCTATTTAATGAATGTATTTAAAATATTGTGTCCATAATGGATGGACAAGGGCAAGTACCCTCATAATTCACTATAGAAATTTGTAGAATGGAATTATGTGGTCCTTAGCATGAAGATGAAAGGGTATTCGTTTATCTTAACTAGTAAGTTGGTTAGAATAATACAAATTCATAGTGTTGCAATTTTTATTACTTATATAATGGTTATGGGATAAGATAGACGGATACGATTAACATCTCGACTTTCAGTGTTTTTTTTTCTCGATAAAATTAAAATATTCATTTTTACTTGAAATGTAAGTTTTGAAAATCGGGGTGTTATAATATATATCATAGTCTTTCATAGCATACAAAGATAAATCGATCGATCATGCACATTCAAGATCATAAATCCAAAAAACTGCTCAGATCATGCATGCATGCACATTCAAGATAGATTCGCCAACACAACTTAATGCCGAAACAAATAAAAAAAAACAGCCTCAACATCAATATCAAAATCTCTCTCTCTCACACACACACGCACGCGCGCACAGAGAGACAGAGCTAAAGAGAGATTTAGAATTGAAGCATGTAGAAAAAAGATAAAAAGAAAAGAAAAAGTTTACCGTTGTCGTTGTTCTCATGGGTGAAAGCTGCCACTGCAACTGTATGCGAGAGAGAAATAAAAGAGAGGGAGAAGTGTAGAGAGCATAATAGAGAAAGCGTGTAGTATTATATATCAATGAAGATGAATTGTTATGAATAGGACAGCCTAGTTGTTGAGTACTCTTAATACCCGAATGAAATTGAATCGAATGATCTTCCAGAATCCAATTTGTTGAAGTCTCTTCTTCAATTTCTTCAATGTAAAATTCGTCTCAAAATTAAGTTGTAAGACTTTTTGTGGCGACCCCGCACCCCGGACCACCAACCCCTCAGGGAATGGCGTGCGGAATGCCGGGACGGGACGCCCGGCGTAAGCATCTCCGACTACTCCTCAACTCCCGTGAGGTGGTTGAGACCCTACGAGCCTTATCTCAAAACGACATAATATTAAAAGGTACTAAACAAAATTACCCACCGTGTTAATCATCCAAGACAAGAGATAATCCATAAAAATGATCCATAAATAAAATCATAATCCCTACAGTCCATTAAAATTGACATACACATAAAGTCCAAAATTGTGGGTACAAATAAAAACCGTCATATGCCCACATGGTCTATCCAACAAGTCCCAACTCACCCATACTACAATGTGGTGAGTATTATAATTACATAATCCAAAATATAATACTTCATAATTTAAAACACAGTTCAATCAAATGACCCTCAACTCACATCGAGGCTTTGGATTCTCTCGCAGGCAAGGCCCTCAAGATATAACTACTCATTTGCCCTTATTCGGGACAGAAGGACCTGAAAAAGGAAAATGAGGGTGAGCCAACGGTGCCCAGTGAATAGAATTCAAATATGCTATCAATACTCATCAATAAATATCATGTATGCATGTCAATGTGTAGCATGATTAAAAGCTCATAACATATAGAAATCAAGCATTTATAATAAGTTCGATGCAAGTAAAAGCTTATCAATTTGGATCCACATTCCACATGCATTGGGTTACTAGTGCACGTCTATTTCACCGTATCGTTGATCCCAATCATGTTTATTTTGGGTTACTAGTGCACGTCTATTTCACCGTACCGTTGACCCCAATCTCTTCCTTTCCTAAAACCCTCCTATGACAAGGTTAAGTCCCCCTATTAGCCAGATAGATGGGCCCAACCAAAGTCATAAGGTTTTCTCAAATCCATGCATCATTCAAAACATTAGAACACATTCATGCTTTCAACATACAATATATAAGTGATATGATGACATAAAAGATATAATCATAAATGAAGTCTACTCACAACCAAGCCTCGCGAGAGTATTTTACCACACACGACCACCAAACCGAATCAACCCAATCAAGATCCTGAAACATACATCACTATCCTACCATACATCAATTTCTATGTTCAATCACATAGACATTACACATCAACCCTAAATCAGCCTACACATAAACAATAGGCCTAAATCCCATCTAATCCCATCATTCAACTCAAATCACATGACTTAGGCCTCTAATGCATAGTTCTCATACATAAACCATTCTATTAATCAAAAATACTGATTTTCAATTCCTTAGGCATAAACATGCCCAAATTGGGTCACTTGATCACAAGTAGGCCTAACCCATGATATGGTCACAACCACCAAATTAGTAGCGTAATCAACTCTAATCATGCTTAATTAAACATAAGTTGCATCAATTCAATGATTTTAGGCCAAAAGCATCAAAATCCCTAACATATGAAATTTTCCATACTTAGGCCATATTGCCGATTTACACTAGGTCACCATGTTCAGCCATGTATATCACTGATTTTGCATCATGGTTTCATCAACAATGACAACTAGGTCAACATAGTTGATATGCAAGCTATTTGGAAAGGTTTAAGTTCATATTCTCAATTTAGGTCTAATACAAGCAACCCTGCCAATTCTTCATTTAGTATTATGTTCATATGTATCAATCTACCCACAGAAATATGTAATCACAAACTCAACCGTACAGATTGAAGTATGTGAAGAAACAAACCTTCTGTCCAATTCTTCATTTAGATTGAAGTATGTAAAGATCCAGCTCTTTAATGAAAATGTCGCAGAGATCTTCCTCCTGCAACTCCCTCCTTCTTTCTCTTCTTCTTTCCTTTCTCTTCTTTTCTTTCTCTTCTTTTTTCCTTTATCTCCACTCACCTCTTTCTAGCACTTCCTTGATTCCCTCCTCCACTCACCTCACTTTCTAGCACATTCTTGGATTCTCTCCTCCACTTACCTCATTTTCTAGCGCATTCTTGGATTCTCTCCTGCACTCATCTCATTTTCTAGCACATTCTTGGATTCTCTCCTCCACTCACCTCACTTTCTAGCACATTCTTGGATTAGAGTAGTGGGCATGGGACACTTGTCCACTTTCATGCACCAACCTTCACATGTGTTGGTCTCATGCTACCCATACCAACCACATGTACTTTAACCAATATCATGCTTCCATGTATTTTAAATGTTCAATCCATTTAATACACCAAATTTTCATTCTCATTTATCATTTTATTCAATCAATCCTAACCCATATCAATTCATGGTTTAATGGGCCCATGCATAAATAATAACATATGCATTATACTTTAATTTAACATGACCCATATACAATTTATGATACACATATTTATATACATTATCAAGCATCAACTATACAAACATTAAACAACCATCAAACAAACACCAAACATATCAAGGCAACACATAGAGTTTGGGTAAAATGCAATTGGGTTATGGGCTAGATGAAATAATTTTCGGGGCGTCACACTTTTATAACAACAAATCATGGAACCATTAAATATACTTGAGAAAGCTTAATCATATTTAAATTACTAATTCTTAACCATTCAGTTTAGAAAAACTGATTTTTTGCGATTTGAGAACTCAGAAACGTGCGTTTGTTTAGCAAAATAGAACCTAGAAAAATAATAAAACATATTTAAATTACTAAGCTACCCTTCTGTGGATGGTGCAACTGAATGGAAAAACAAATTTTAAAGTTAACAGAGAAAGGGCAGTATAGGGAATAGTCATAAAATGACTTAACGGTAGAAAGTACCTTCAGAATTTTGATATTATTCTTTTAGTGGTATGATGCAATACGTATATGAGTTGAGTCGAAGTTTAGTTGGGGTTTTTATTTGTTTTAGTTGTTTTATTTTATTTGGGCTGTTATTTCATTTAGAGATATATTTTGATTAGAATTTAAGTTTGTTCAAGACTCATAATTTGTGTTAGATTTGAACCGTGAAATATGATCAAACTAAGAAGGGAGTTTACCCTTTTAGAAATTTGTTTTATATTTAATGATGAACGCATTTAAAGACTTTTATACCTGAGAAAGCTTCATTTTCTCAGTTCTTGAAACCAAGAAACGATGGAAGAAGGAAGCACGAATCAAGAAATCCAATGCTAAAAAAATACAGACAACATTTTTAAGACTGACACTATTAGCATAACTCAACAATGACTGTATAACAGACATTTTCTAAAGCATATCTAACAACACATTACAAATTTCATAGCATACAAACATAAATCGATCGATCATATATGCACATTTAAGATAGATTTGCCAACACAACTTAATGCGAAACAAATCAAAAACAAAAAGTCGCCTCAACATCAAGGTCAAAATCTCTCTCTCTAACACACGCATGCGCGCAGAGAGTAGTTGGTTTTTTTTATTTTCTATTTATTTTTTATATTCTATGTATGCATGTGATTGATGAAAATGTTATACTACTTTGTTTGGATATGTATGAGAATGTTACATAACTTTCTTAAAAATATTATAAAACTGTGTTTGGTTGTAATAAATACCCTAGGATTGCACAAAAAAAAATTAAAATTAGGGCAACGCCCGAACGTTCAGGCGCCAAAAATCTCTATATAAGGAACCCTCCTCATTTCTCATTCCTCACACCAAATCACCTTCTCTTGTGATTTTCTTCTCCTTTCCACTCATTCTGAGTTTTTAGTTTTTGAGACTCTCTGTCCGAGACTCTCGGTGCTATGAGACGAAGTTCTGTCCGGAGGAAAGCGCCAGATCTGAAAGAAGAAATTTTTATCTGAAGGTGGGGAACGAAACGTAGGTTTGCGTGTCTTATAACTTTTATTAAAGTTTACATTCAGTTATTATTATATCTACTGTTCATTTACACTGCATTATGTCATATAATGTTTATACTGTCGCACTTATGCCTATATATTTGGAATTCATGTATTACACTGTTATAATGTCGGATTTGTGGTCAATCTGACTCAACTAGACTCGGTCTTGCCCTCAGTAACTTTAAATAGTGAATGGGAGGCAGCGGGCTGCTCTAGGCAATTGGTATTTAAGCAGACCTTGTGTCTCACCTCTCAACTGGGGACTGATCTAGTTGGTCTTATTGAAAGCTATCAGCTTATACAAGTAATATTGAATGTCCTAACCTTGCACGTCGTGATACCGACCCTGATAAGGATCGCCAGACGTTGCCCAAGTCAGTCTAAATGTCATGTAAAGACCAGACCAGTAGACTAGACCAGTTCATGCATTGGCATCATACATATCACCACCTAGGGACGTATGTGGTTTATGACTCATAGAATAGTTAGGAGCATTGCTCGCTATTCATTATATTTCTCTGGAGAGGGACGTACATGAGAACCCGGCTACGCCTGGGGAGGGACATCAGTACGTGAATCCATAGCATCGTTCCTAAGGAGGGACGTACAATAGAACTTGGCTACGCCAAGGGAGAAACGTCTGGACGGACATTTGTACATGAACTCAGGCGATGTACGTTCATCAAACCACTACGAGGCGGTGTCATGCTACTGATGAAGTAAGAGTTCTGTTGAATAAGTACAATTCAACCTTGAACATTATCAGCATCCTAATGTATTATCAACGTCTTGACTCATTAAGTCTAGGATGGCGCTGCTAAGACATTAGCGTCCTAATAAGACGTATTAGCATTCTGATAGACACTTAAAAATAGTTTTGATTTCTCATTTAAACTCGATTAATATGATTAAAGTCTCGGTAATTTTGAATCAAATCAAACATAGAAAATTCAATGCAAATGATCGAAAATAAATTATACTAAATCATGCAGGCACGCATATTGTTGAATCATATGATAGTAAAGATTTTACAACCTAAACACAATCTAATCATACAATTATATATATTTTCAAATGGTCATGGTCTTCAAGTAGATCTAATACATTCACCATGCATCATTGATTCTTCGAAACCTTCAAGCAGGATTAGATATGCCATGAATGCAGTATTATCATAAACAGAATGTGGTTTGTAATCATCAAAATATCTTTTACATTAGGGACATACTTTTGTATGGGACATGAGGATAATTGGTTCAACAATCAAGAGTGTGAGTTGGCTGATATGTCAAAACAAGATCTTTAGTGCCTTAAAGATATCTTAGCACTTTCTTTGCAGTTTTCCAATGCTCTAGTTCAGGCTCGCTCAAGTATCTCCCAAGTGCACCAACAACATTAGCAATATCAGGATGTGTACGGACTTGAGCATACATCAAACTGCCTACAACAAAGGCATGATGAACATTTAACATTTGAGCTCTCTCACTATCAATTTGAGGATACTGAGATTGATCTAGTTTGTCACCTTTCACGATAGGCACCTTTCTAGGAGAACATGAATGCATATAACACCTACTCAAAACACAATCAATGTAGGTATTTTGAGACAAACCAAGAGTGTGTCTTTGGATCTGTCACGAAAAATCTCAATCCCTAACACGAAATGGGCCTCACTAAGATCATTCATATCAAAATGACATGATAACATATATTTTGTCTCAAGAAAAAGGTCAGTGTCATTGGCTGCTAGTAATATATCATCAACATAGAGCACAAGAAACACATAGGCACTCCCACTGAATTTTAGATATATGCATTGATCAACAATATTCTCCTTAAAACCGAAAGAGGTAACAATTTGATCAAACTTCAAATACAATTGTCTAGATGCATGTTTGAGTCCATAAATAGACTTTTGAAGTTTACAAACCATTTGTTCCATTCTTGGAACCACAAAACCATCAGGTTGCTCCATGTTTGTCTTCAAACAGATTACCATTGAGAAAAGTTGTGTTTGACATCCATCTGATGTAGCTCCAAATCAAAATGAGCTACCAATGCCATGATGATCTGAAAAGAATATTTGGTAGAAACAAGTGAGATGGTTTCTTTATAATCAATACCTTATTTTTGTTTAAATTCTTTGGCAACAAGCCTCGCTATATATCTTTCTACATGGCCCTTAGAGTCCCTTTTTGGTTTTATAAACCTATTTACAACCATGTGGTAATTCGACCAATTCCCATACACTATTATGATACATAGATGTCATCTCCTATTGCATGAAAAATGTCCAACTAGAAGAATTAGGACCATTAACAACCTCTTAGAATGTAGCAGGATCAGAGGACATGCCAACATCATATTCATGTTTCTGCAAATAAGTGACATAGTCATAAAAAAGAGCAGGCCCCCTAGTCCTCTGTGATCTCCTCAATTGGACATCATTTGTAGAATCAACAATGATGTTTTGAGGTTCTGGTATGGGTTCAGGTCAGGTGCATGATCAGGAATAATATGAGCATTCTCTGCAACAGGTTGGTTAACTAGTGGCAATGGAATCAAGGGAGCTGGTACAAAAGGAACTGGCATAACAACATGTTCTTCTCTAAAGACAAGACTTCGAGGTTCTGAACTCCCACCATCAAAATCATCCTCAAAATAAATAGCACGATTAGACTCAATGATTCTAGTAGTGTGGGAAGGATAGTAAAACGTAGAACCTCTTAAGCCTATGCAATAGCCAACCAAATAGCCACTAATGTTTTTTTGGTCAAGTTTCCTTGACTGAGGGTCATAAGGTCAAATTTCTACTTTGCAACCCCAAATATGAAAATGACGTAGATTCGGCTTCTTGCCTTACCATAATTCATAGGGAGTTTTGGAAATTGAACTACTGGGAACCTGATTCAGAATATAAGTTGTCACCCCACAAGAAATCAGACAATGTGGAGTTACTAAGCATGCGACGTACCATATCAAGAAGTGTACGATTTCTCATTTCTGCAACCCCATTTTGTTCAGGTGTCCCAGGCATTATATATTGAGCATCAATGCCACAATCCTGTAAGAATATAGCAAATGGTCCATGATTGTGCCCAGTTTCATCATACCGACCATAATACTCACCACCTCTGTCTGATCTTACTGCCTTTATCTTCTTATCTTTTTGAAGTTTTACAGCGGATTTAAAAACCTTAAAGGCATCCAAGGATTCAGACTTTCACGAATAAGTTCAATGTGGCCGTATCGTGAGTAATCATCAATGAAGGTAATGAAGTATTTGCATCCACCTAAAGCAATGGGTACAAATGTCAGTATGAATTAGTTCTAAAACTTCTTCACTTTTACCAACTTTGTCTTTTTTAGTCTTAGTAGTGAGTTTCCCTTTTGATGCAATCAACACAAGTGCCAAAGTCAGAGAAATCAAGGCTATGTAAAATGTCATCTCGAATAAGTCTTTCTATTCTCTATCTAGATGTGTGCCCCAAACGCCTATGCAACAAGATAGAAGAATTTTCTTCTATTCTACTATGTTTAGAACTAATCACATTATTAGCATCATGAGTAAGAGATGAAAATTGGCCAACATTAGGATTAGGATGCAAATCCATCGTATATAAGCCATCAAATAAAGTACTAGAACCAATACACAAATTATCTCGATACAAAAATATTTTTCCATCACCAAAATGAAAAGTATAGCCAACACTATCCAAAAGAGAAATTGATATTAGGTTTTTCCTAATGCTAGGAATATACACTGTATTATGCAATTCCAAAATATGTCCTGAAGACAAGATCAATCTGGCTACTCTTATACATTTAGCTTTGACTTTGACTCCATATCCCATGTTCACTAAAATCTCCCCTTCATTTGGCTTCCGGCTGCTTGTCAATTCCTGTGAGGAATTAGTTATGTTAATATTAGCACCAGTGTCTAGCCACCAAGAATTAGAGGGCACATCAACAAGATTGGATTCAAAAGAAACAAAAGCTTGATGAATACCTTTCTTAGCTTTCCAATCTTTAAGTTTTTTCAATTGACCTTCTTGTGCCAAAATTTATGAATGAAGCGGAACTCGCCCTTGAAACCACCTAATTCAGCTCCAGAATTTGTGGTTGTACTAGATTGAGGAATAGATTTTGTGAACTTCTTCTTGAAAGTTTTGAAGCTAGTACTACCTCGAGAGAAATCTTTCTTGGCATTAGTGTTATATTGTGTCACCATTAAGGCAGATTGAAAATAGAAATCACTTAAAAACAGAAAGAACTTTCAGCGAGCTGAAACTAAGTCAGTGTCCTGACATTCTCAAAGGTTGATAAAAGAAAGGTCGCTATTACCAATTGAATGTCCTTATTAATCAGATCAATTCAACCTTAAGCATCCTAATATTTTATCAGTGTCCTGACTTATCAAGTCCAAGAGGGCGCTGCTAAAACATTAGTGTCCTGAAAGACTTGACAAAAACGATTTTTGATTTTTTGATTAAAGCCAGATAAAACAACAAGTTATTTTTGGATTAAATCAAATACTATAGAAATCATAAGGTACGATTAGAATGTTACAATAAAAGTATGCAAACGATAAAATCTTGCTAAAAGTAAGTTGATCGATAGACTTTACATTTTAAGTACAAACAGACTCTGAACTTTACTTGAGATGATCAATAGGCTTGTAAGCTCAATTCTTTGATCTTGATTCTTGATAAATCTAAAACACTTGACAAGATCATTAGATAGACAAATTGGAGATATTTGGAATCATCAAAACATTCATGTCATGGGGTTCATTGAGATAACAATCTCCCTCTTTTTGATGATTTCAAATACTCAGAAATCATGCAGATAATTATATTCATGTATTAAACATATAACGAATTTAGAACGGTATTTTCATACATATTAGTTCTATCTCATTTCAATCATAAGTATTTACACGATAAGTTGCAAACAGTATAATATACAAGAATGAGTACAATAATTTAGATAGAACTCCCCCTTACATGTAGGCTCCCCCTTACATGTAACGTCCCACTTGAGCTAACTTAGCCTTATTATCTGCAATCTCTTCTCCCCCTTTTGAAAACATCAAAAAGTGGGTAGGGTTAGCTCGTTCTTTTTCTTTCGGCCTCCTAATCCTTCTTGGATCCACTGGAAACTAGGCGCAGAATTCTTGGGTTTCCTTGGTGCTTGTGGTCTTGAAGAACCACATGTGCTCTGTCTCATACTACTGACAGATTCATCAATTATAATACCCTTCCTAGATTTTTCAATGAATTTTTCGTGAGCAAACTTGGAAACACCAAATTTAAATGGATCAAGAGGTGGACCAGGTTTGAAACCTTTTGCTTTTCATTCTGCAAGACCTTGAGCAAAATCAGAAAAAAGTGTATGACCTTTAAATTTTGGCCTGATTGGTCACTTGCGTTTGGGATCAGGGAAAGTCTCTGATGAGGGATCCGGGGGTGGAAACACTCTTCTGTTGATTCGATGTAGAGGTTCTTCATCAGATGCTTGTTCATCTTCACATTCTAATATGCCAGAAAGTCTGTCAGACTCCTTAGGTCCTTGAGAGCGTGTGAAGGCTGAAGCTCTTGGTATAGGTGGAACCTTTACACCTTTCTTCTTCAATAGATGAAAGAGCATTGTAAAGCGTTTCATGCTAGAAGAAATATACGACACAGTATAATGCAGTCTACTGTTCATTGCCTTGAAGAGGTCTTCAAAGAAGCCTACTACTCCTTCCACTCGATTTGCAACTATGATGATAGTATAAGACAGATCCATAATGGTTGTGGCAAGGAAAGGCATTTCAAAAGCACAAGTAACCAAGTCAAGAATCTTGGTTAGTCTATCATCCTCTAGTTGTGCTAGCTTTGCAGTGTCTAGATTCTCTTTTAGACTAGAGATGGCCTACAGCACCGGATTAAGCGTTGTCTTGCTCATTACTTGATCCATGATAGCATCCAAAACTGATTGCAGAGTTTCAAAAATGGACTTATCTTTAGAAGATTCAACCATTTTACCTCTTAAGCTTTGAATTTCTTCAAGAATCTTCATCAAAGCTTCTTCAGTTGTAGCACTTGTATCCCTACTTGGCATAGTTGGTATTGCGCTACTTTGTGAAACTTGAGGTCTGGCTGTAGGCTGTCGAGGAGCTGTCAATCGCAGGGGAACAAAGGAAACAAATGCTTTAATGAATGTCTTAATCTGTTGCATGTTCTCCTGAATGTTCTTTATAAAATCATCATTTGATGATGAAGTAGAGCTCGATGAAGGTAAGAACTGCATGACATTTAATTGTCTGTCCATTTGATGAGTTATTTTCTCGAGTACTTCAGTTGCCTTGATCATATGAAAGTTAAATTCTTTTATCTCATTAATCTCAACTCTCTCCTAAGATTTTAGAGATTCTCGGACTTCTGACAATGTCTCATTCTTCAGTTGAACTTGATTTTGTTCTAAACGAGTCATTAGTTGAGACATGACAAAGATCTGATTTTTTTAACTCTTCTCAGAAAATCTTCTTCTCTGAAGAATTCATCATTTGGCCTGCTTGTAGAAGGATAGGAAGGTGGCTCTTGATAAGATTAGCTTTCTTCATGAACATTTTTCATTTCATCTTCTACTTGCAATTTAGCATTGGCCTCATGAAAGTCTTCAACATGATCTTCTTCAACAACCTTTGCATTTATGTCATCTCCTGATAGGGTATGATAGCCAAATCATGGCCCTCTGAATCCTGACTTTTTACACCATCAGACTCATTCTTCTGCAAGTCTTGAGATTATACAGGGATATCAAATGGAGATGGCCTGGAGATGGTTTTATCTAAGTCCTCACTGACTCTTTTTCTGGTGATGTCCTCCAAGATTGCATCGAAATTTTCTGACTCATGCGGATGTTCTTCAATAACTGCTTGAGCAATCTGGGTCACCTCTTTCACTAGATGTTCTTCAGCATGAACAACTTGCTCTACATGTTCAATTTTCACATCATCAATTGAAACATGCTCAAAGTTAGCTGTGGAGACAGCTTATTCTTGCATAACCTGCTCTTCTTGAGCAGTAAAAGCTTGGGTAGCTTCTCTCTCTATTGCTGAGACATCTTCTTCTCTTATTTCATCTTTTCCATTGGATTCACCTTTAAGTGGAACTTCTGACATTGGAAGCCATTTTTCCAATGCAGGGACATAAGTGTATCTCATCAATTTTACAGTGGTTTGACCAATGCAGTTGTATCTGCTAGTCTCCTTGAAACATTCTCCACTGAAATCGATGCCACATCTCTCGAATAGAGTGGTGAGGTACATACCAAGCCACAGACCTCCTCCCCTACTAACCACTGTATTCATCACATGCATGAGAATGTGGGTGAGATTCACTTTCTTCCTATCCATAATGCACCAAATTAAGAATAACTCTAATTCATTCACATCACCCCTAGTGCTGGACTTAGGCTA
Organism: Paratinospora sagittata; assembly: GCA_035771175.1. NCBI lineage: Eukaryota > Viridiplantae > Streptophyta > Magnoliopsida > Ranunculales > Menispermaceae > Paratinospora > Paratinospora sagittata. Next base: position 22,525,160 of record CM069599.1, read on the forward strand.
AATGATGTGGGTAATGATGTTGTGGATGATTCTGGGAATAAGTTCAAATGACTAATTTGTAAGTTTCTTGTCAACACTCGAATGGTCTTTTTTCCTTGAAATAAGATTGACAGCAGAAAGGTTGTTATAGCCTGGATATTGGACTTTATTTTTTGATAAATGAAAGTACGTGGGCACTTTCATCATTTGGCAAGGAGAATGCTTCAGAAAAGAATCTGGGAGAAATCTCAACAGATTTTTCCTTCACCACAAATTGTTTTGTGAGATCATAATCGGGTTTATTAACCATAATTGAATAGAATTGTCTGACGAGACTGGGGTACCATTTTGAATTGAGGGTAAGTAAATCGATTCAACCTTGGAATTCAAATAAAGAGAAAATGTCCAGGTGAGTGTTAATGAAGAAATCGAAATCGACATAGCGTCCATTAATTACAGCTCAGTTCATGAGCTTCTCGACATTATCTCCCTTTCTTCTCATTTGAGAAGAAGAAAGTGGGTGAGATGGTCCAGATGCGGTCTCAATAGGAGGTGTGGGTACAGATGGCGTGGGTTCCTCAGCCAGTTCGGCTTGAGTTGGTTCAGTTCTTGGTCTCATACTCCTATCTGGAGTGGACGATGGTGACCCAGCTCGCTTTCTAGCTGAGAAGAGGAGAAGTTTTTCGGGTTTGGGTGCCATTGAAAAATCAAATGAGAGGATATGAAGAACTGAGACAACAAGACAAAGATTGATACACTAGAAAATAGAGGATTCAAAAAGGAACAAAGAACAATATTTACCAAAGGTTAAAGATAAAGGTTCAATGGTAAATTTGAAGCAATTCTTGGTAAGTTCTCGTTGAAGCATCCTAGGGCACAAAAGGTGAGAAGTAACACCTAGGTTACAAAAGTTTGATTTTATAGTGAAAAAACGATAAGCTCGCTCCTGACACACACCAGCACGAGACACTTCCTGGTCTCTAAAGGCGGTTTAATTTATTTTACATTTGCGACCGATCAGTGTCTTTCTTCTGACTAGAGCTAATATATGCGTGAGCGTCCTTATTTGTCGATAGTATGTTTTAGGAAATTTAAGTGTTACTATTAGTCAGATTTGACCAAATAACCTTAAGTAACGCATGGTTGAATAAACAATATCACAAGTTATATTTCATCAACCAATCCACAATAATTTAATCATGAGTGAAAATGTTTAAGCATTTTAAGCATTGCACGATTAAAGACAATCATTTATCACTGATAAGTATATTCTGATAAAAGCATTAGTGACGAGAGTGACTTTTATACCTTTGCATAATATTTGATTTTGATCTTATGGTACTGCAAAGTCCTCGACTTGAGCACTCTGTCTCATTTTGAAGCAGCTGAGAAAATTCATTATCTTTGTTCTCCATGTTGACTTTTTTATCGACGTTTTATCAGGAGATCTGTCATTGAGTGTTCTGGATGTGCTTGCTGAGGATTGATGACATGGTGTGTGTATATCATTACCCAGTTCACTTTCGCTCCTGGTTGGTATATTTGCAAGAATGTCTTCTCTCTTAAATGAAGTTTCTAACCCATTCAAAATAAAATCAATTTCTTGAAAACTAATTTCAAATGGATTTGAGAACTCGTTTATAAAATCTATTTTATATTTCTAGTTCTCAGGAAAACTATTGAAAAAATATTGTACTAAAGTAAAGTGAGATAAAGTTATTCCAAACTTTTCAAGTTCATTTACAAGACGTACAAAACGTTGCAGGTTATCATGAACTAACTCACTTTTTAGAACCCTAAACTGAATGAGTGGCTCTTCTAATGTTCTAACTGGGTCTCTAGTTTCTCACCCCTTTTTTCCATGGTTTGCAAGAGATCACTGAGCTCTTTTAAATTCATTTCCCATGGTTCAACAGATTCAACTAACATAGTCAGCTTATCATTATATTTCTTTGGAAGCTTATCACAGAAATATAATAGAGATATCTCTGCAAGTATTTTCTGATTCAGTTCTTGCATTCTATCAAGAATAGATTGATATTTGTTGTCTGCCGTATCAAAAGATTCATCTTCCGATATCTCAAAGGCATCAAATAGTCTATTAGACTCTTTGAGCTTTTCATCTTTAATGTTGATCTTTTCACAATGAAGTGATTTGAGTGTTTCCCAAATTTCTTTGGCACCCTCAAGATGAACTACCCTTTCAACTTCTTCCATGGGTAGAGAACAGTACAAGGCATAGACAGTTTGAGCGTTAAGTTTATCATTTAGTCTTTCCTTATCTGTCCATAGCTCAATAGGCTTGTTGGGCATGGTGTAGCCGTTTACAACCATTTCCCATAGACTGATATCCTTAGATAGTAAAAAGGATTTCATCCTCATCATCCAATCTTCAACCCAGTCTTTATTAAACAGAGGTGGTTTGTCTAAAGGTTGGCCTACTTCTATGACAGTCCCTCTGGTCATTGCCATTGATATCAAAGAAATTATGAAGTTTTTTGAAGAGCAACACTGCTCTGATACCAATTGTTGGCCCAGATATGTCCAAAAGGGGGGTGAATTGGACACTTAACCAATTTAAAAATAATTACAATGGCAAAATTAAAGTGCAGAAAATAAACAAATATGCAGAATCGATTTATAGTGGTTCGGCTACTTGCTTACGTCCAGTACCTAACCTCCTTAGTTAGGATTTTAACCTTGTCACTAAGGAATTCTCTTACGGGTAAGAATCAAACCGTTACACTTTTTCTCAACTTGCGGGTGTGAGAACAACCGTTACACTGCTTAGCTTATAGGCGTGAGACCAACCTATCCTAACTTACGGGTGTGAGATTGACCTAAGCTTTCTCAACTTACGGGTGTGAGAACTACCGTTTCTCAACTTACGGGTGCGAGAAGACCTACTCTCAACTTACGGGTGTGAGACGACCTAACTTTGTTGAATGAAAAATATCAACTCAGTAGTTTATCTAACTACTGTTACAACCTTGATACAGTGTACAAGATATGGAGTTGAATACAACTGTAACCTATGAACTATTTCTCAAATTTCTCTTTTAGCAAGAATGATATAAGTTAAAACAGTGTTGAACGATTTGAGTGAAAGCAATTCAAACTTTCAAATAGATTTTCAGATAAAGATAGAATGTTAACTCAGTATGAAAATCATTTGAATACATAAAGTCTCAAAGTAAACTCTTTGAAAACAAAGAGATTTAAACGTTTTCTTAACTATATGAAAATTTGACTAACTTTCAAAAAGTATTTTAGCTTAGAGAATTTTCGCTAGTTTTAACAAATTGTTAAGTGTCTGTATTTATAGACTTGTAGAGATGAAGTTGTTGTTCATTTGAATTTGAATTTCAAGTATGAACGTTTACTCACAACAACTAGAATATATCACGAAAATGGCAACTGCATATTTCATGAGTATTCTGATTTTCTCCAGATACACGAATAATGAAAGTTTTAGAAGACGTGGTTCGTGATTCAAAGAATATCTCTTACAAATACAGAAAATTGATTTTGTACAAAAAGTTATTTTGAAAAGATGGCGAAAAGGACGTACAAGTCAGAATAGTAAAAATATCATTTTTGTCATGTTGTTCCTTTTAGGGCGCTCATAGAACATCAGCATCCTACTGGACAATGAAGTGAGGGCGCTACTAATAGTAAGTGTTCTGACTTGTTTTGACAATTAAACGACTTAATTCATAAGGGTACTACTTTGCAGTGAGCGTTTTGCTTTGATTTAAAAACTTTTGACACGCGAGGGCGCTACTCAATAATAAGCGTCCTGAACAATTAAAAACAATTTTAAAACAATGTTAAGTGCGTTGACGGATGGTAAGCGTCCTGAAAGTTATTTAAGTTGATTCTAAAGATGAGGACGCTCCTACACAAGTAGTATCCTGATAATTTATTCAACTTATAACTTATCAGCATCCTTAAAGATAGAAATCACTTAAAAACATAAAGAACTTTCACCGAGCTGAAACTAAGTCAGTGTCTTGACATTCTCAAAAGTTGATAAAGGAAAGGTCGCTATTACGAAGTGAGCATCCTTATTAATCAGATCAATTCAACCTTGAGTGCCCTAATATTTTATCAGCGTCCTGACTTATCAAGTCCAGAAGGGCGCTGCTAAAACATTAGCGTCCTGAAAGACTTGACAAAAATGATTTTTGATTTCTCGATTAAAGCCAGATAAAACAACAGGTTATTTTCAGATTAAATCAAATACTATAGAAATCATAAGGTACGATTAGAATGTTACAATCAAAATATGCAAACAATAAAATCTTGCTGAAAGTAAGTTGATCGATAGACTTTACATTCTAAGTACAGACAAACTCTAAACTTTACTTAAGATGTTCAATAGGCTTGTAAGCTCAGTTCCTTGATCTTGATTCTTGATAAATCTGAAACACTTGACAAGATCATTAGATAAACAAACTGGAGATATTTGGAATCATCAAAACATTCATGTCATGGGATTCATTGAGATAATAGTTTTGAGGGCATCAAAATGAGAAGGAAGGGATTCAAGCACTTGCCATACAAGAAATTGGTCTCCCACTTCAAATTTCATTTCTCTAAGCTTATTGTAGTAATTGGTCATTTTCAGAATATGCTCACGCACACCACTAATCCCATCATATTTAGTAGTTGTGAACAATCTCATATAGTTTGATATTTCTGCCTTATCAAACTTCGCAAATTGCTTCTTAATGGTATTCATAAAGGCTTTGGCATTATCAACTGGTGGAACACTCTTTCGAATGGATTTCTCTATAGTGTAATTCATGTTCATCAAACAATTCCTATTTGAATGTTCCCAACTAGCATAATAGATCATTAGAGCTCTAAGTTGTGGGCACAGAAGGTGGGTCAACTCTTAAAGCCAAATCTAGGTTCATAACACCCAGAAACATAGAGAGTGACTCATACCAATCATCAAAATTAGAGCCAATTAAGGTCTTGATGGCAGATAGCTGTAGAGATGCACCAAGATGATGAAAAGTTGGGGAATAACATAGAAAATGGCAACTTTAAGCATGTTAAAACTGAAATCATGCAATAAAGTTTTTCCATAATTTCCATAAATCAAAAATTGTCTCACAACATAATACAAAATTATAGCAAATTAATTGGGTATGAGCTCATTAAGTGCAACATACTCACTTAAAGTCTTTACAGTCTCGAGCATCTTTCCAAACAATAATTAACCAACAGGGAAAACCATTACTCTTGGGATCTTGATAATAGTCATAAATAAATCATAAAATTGCCCAATAAACATTCTCCCCATAATAATTTGTCATGACTGGCCCTACGACAGGTAGGTACATAATCATTCCAAATTAATGGTTTTGATATTATATAAATATTCACACTATCAAGAAAAATTATTGAGATTAGTATGTGCATCAACAATTAATAAAAAAAAAATCGAAAAGTGTGAATACAATATCGATGACATGACCTAAAATTAGGTGAAATGGCAACATGTCAAAAAATTTAGTTCAAACAAAATGTATGTGGGCTAATTGACGAAATGCATGGGTTGGAGATTATTTAATTAACAAACATCCCATCTCTCGCCTAACAGTCTGTGTGCCCAAGAAATAAATGGACAACTAAAGACAAATCTTCTTTATAAAAGCAAATCTTTCTTTATAAAAGCAAATATTTCTTTATAAAAGTAAAATCCTGTGAGCCCCACTTGAATTAATGCATGTTGACAAACAAACATTAACACATGAGAGCACATAAGAGTGGGTTGCTCAATGTAATAGTTCATGGGCCCTACCCGAAATAAAATGAATGTTGCCAATGACATGGTCACATGGGAGCATATCGGAGTAGGTATCAATCTAATTGTTTGTGGGCCCCACCCTTGATTAAATGTTTTCTTGATTATCAAGCAAGGATAACGAGATATGCAACAATTTTTTTCTCTCTCTTTATTTAATGCTTCCTTGTCTTTTAAGCAACTCTGTTTTCTTTTATTTATTTTATTTTTTATTACCTATTTTTCATTATCACCTCCCTCATGCTACTGCAACTCATTTCAAACTTAACAAAAGAAAATCGATCTTGAGTTACTCAGGCTCCAAAATTTTCATTTTTGAAACCACAACCAACTCCACAATGCAAATCTAACATTATATTTGCATAAACTACAAAATCTGAAATACCCATAAAATGGGTTTTTGTGCTTTCATCTGAAAATTAATTTTGGACAGCAAAAAATCGATTTTCTCAAGCATACAAGCATGGTTAATGGACTTAAATAAGTTGGTTCTGATACCAATTGTTGAAATCAGTCTATAAAGACATAGACAAATCCAATATCTATAACTTGTAAATCCATTAAGGCATGCTCAAAGTATGAAAAATTTGCAAACCTGTAAGTGGAGTAGACGAAAAACCTTTGCCAGAACCTTGCCCGCTAGGGAGTGACGTCGGAAACGTCGCCGAACTCGCCAGTGGTAATGGTGGTGTTTGATATGCCATTTAGAGAGAGAAATAGAGAAAAGGGGTGTACTACATTCTTCCCTACTTAGCACCAATAAACCTTTTGGTTCAAGACCATATTGGAACTCAATGGGCTAGCCTAATATTTATATATGTGGTAGAGTGTAGAGACCTCTCCTTATTAGCCAAAAGTGACCCATCCCATTATGAGTCTTATAAACAATTATAATAAAAGGGTCACACTTAAAAAACCATTCATACTACTTGATTTTGGTACGTCATAAATGGTACAATTACAACATTAAGAATATACTAAATATTTGTATAACAACACATAATTGATCCAAGGGAGAGGGAAGAAGAAGAGTAAAGAAAGAACTAAGGGTGTGTTTGATTGGTGAAAAAATAGAAATTTTCTTGAGAAATTCTATGTTTCAATTTTGGTTGGCAAAAAATGTGAGAAAAAAAATTTAAAAAAATTTCTCACCATAATTTCTCAGCTAAGGGGGTGAGAGAATTTTTCACACTAATTTGAAGAAGTTATAATCATATAACTGAATAACTAATTAATAACTAAGTATGACAAAATTTTCTCATGTTCAATCAAACAATCATGAGAAAAATTCTTAGCTACCAAACACACCCTAAAAGAAATTTTTTTTAATGGATCAAAAGATTAAAGCAAGATTCTCCTCACTTGCACTCTTGATATATATGAACTGAACCATGCAGTGTAACTGTTAAATAGTTAATGGTCGTGGAGAATAACTAGTCGGTTGCATAACCACGTGATTAAGTGGTAAAGTGGACGGTTCCTTTCCGTTAGGAAAAGTTACAATAATTCAAATGGGCATGAATTTTGGGAAGCGGGTTATTTCATTGAATCTAATGCAGGAAATTACACGAAATGTCTAAAATACCCACAGCAATTAAATATCTGATTCTATTTGCAAAGAACAAATAAGAGGGTAAATATGATAAAATGACAATGTTGGCCACACAGTGAGGGGTCCCAAGTATTCCTATTATTAGTAGTATAGATTAGGAAAATAAAGAAGGGTCTACGCAAGTTTATTAAATTTGATAGAATGATGATGTTAATTTTTTAAAGTGGGGATGATGTTGTTAATTAATTAATTGTCAAATGCATTTGGGGGTTAGCAGTATGAAGTACATCTTCTTATTTTGTGAATTGATTTTAATTAATTGATTTTTATTTTACTATAATATTAAAAATCTTAATATAGAATTATAAATATGTCTAGCTAGAAATATGATTGTGTGCTATTTCGGAAAGAATATGAGTCATACGATAATCGCCCGGTTTGTGGCAAGAGTAGGTGGAAATTAAATGATGGAAAGAGAAAAAAAAATCTTATCAAAGTCCTTAGGTACTACCCATTGAAACCAAGATTACAAATGTTATTTATATCACGTCACACGGCACCAAACGTGAAGACATAAAGAAAAACGAATCGATGAGTTAAGTGTTTTAAAACATCTAGCCGATTCAAAACAATGGAAGGACTTTGATGAACAACTCATGATTTCGTAGCAATCCTCCAAACGTTAGGTTTAGCTTAGCGACTGATGGGTTCAATCCTTTTGATAATGTGAGTCTCTCATATAGCATGTGGCCAATTATTCTCATACCATACAACCTACCGCCATGGAAATGCATGAAAAATCAATTTTTTTATGTTATCTTTACTTTTTCCAGGGCCACGAGCTCCTGGAAAAGATATTGATGCGTATCTATAACCTCTTATAAAGGAGATAAAGGAATTGTGGGATACCGGTGCAATGACATATGATGCTTATGCAAGACAAAGTTTCTACATGCATGCAACAGCGTTGCGGACCATAAATGACTCTCCGACATGAAAATTAATCTGGTTGGAGCACTAAAGGGTATAAAGCATGGCATGTGTGTAATGAGCTTACAATTTCAAGTCTTTTAAGGAGTAAATTGTGTTATATGGGCCATAAGCGATTTTTGCCTATGAATCATTTATGTAGGAGAAGCTATAAGTTTGATGGACAACAAGAACATGGGCGTGGGCGACAATGTGTATCTGGTGATAATATTCTTTCCCAATTCAATGCCTTTCTAGATTTGAATTTTGGCAAACATCCTAGTGTAAGAAAGAGAAAACATACCGTAGAACAACTCAATAGGACTAAGAAGAACATCTTTGTTTTTTGTTATCATATTGGAAAAATCTTGAGCTTCGACAATCCATATTGAAAAGAACATTTGTGGCAATGTTATTGGGACTTTATTGAATATAGTTTGGCAAAACAAAGGATATGAACATAAAGAAGGAGTTTCACCTTCAAGTTCAAGGTAATAGAGAGTTGAAGCCTCATACTTATTACACACTGTCAGCTAAGCAAAGACAAGTATTCTATGAGTTCTTACAATCCCTTAAGTTTTCATATGGTTATGCTACAAATATATTAAGAAATGTTAATGTTAGTGATGGCAAGATATTTGAATTGAAAAGTCACAATTGTCATGTGTGTTAATCTAATTGCGCTCATGACCCGAATGAGAAAGTATATTTTGATGATTACAAACCGCACTTTGATTACGATAATATTATATACATTGCACATCTAATTTTACATGAAGATTCACGAAGACTCAACGATGTATGGTGGAAATGTTTTCAAGATCAAATTGAAGACTATGATCGTTTGAAGGCTTATCTTTGTGTTATTACATTGTGTTTAAGTTGTTGAATCTCTGTTATCATATGATTTAGGAAATATGCATGATTGCATGATTTAGTCGATTCGATTTCGAAGTATTTTTCATTGATTTTATCGATCACTCAATAAATTTTCAATGATTGATTTGATTAAAAAATACTGAGTGTTTAATCTTGTTTAATCGAGCCTTAAGAGTTGAAAAATATCAAAATTGTTTTAAGTGTCCATCAAGACGTTGATACATTAATTAGGACGCTAATGTCTCAGTAGCACCTTCCTGGTAAGTCAAGACGCTGGTGACATACGACGTTGATAAGGTTTTAGGTTGAAAATGTACTTATCTATCAGGACTTTTACATCTTGAGTAACGCCCTCATTGATTCAACCAAATGAACTTATCTGGACACTGATTAAATTTCAACGCTGATTGAACTCAATTATTTCAAGCATCAGGACGCTTACGGTTTAGTAGTGCCCTTATATTATTTTGTTTTAAAACTAGTCAGCATGCTGATTGTCAAATACTTAAGGACATTGATAGTGCATTAGTTGGAATCACTTATGTCAGGACGCTTACATTCAAGTAGCACCCTCATAAGAACCAACTATGTAACTTATTAGGACGTTGATTGATCAATAGCGTACTCATCGTTTTTATGGTTTTAAAAGTCTTAAGTAAGTCAGGACGCTTACGTTCAAGTAGCGCCCTCACTTCACAGTTCAGTAGGATGCTCACGTTGTATGAGTGCCCTTAAGGAACAAAATGACAAAAGTTGGTTTTACGCGTCAAGACACTGATTGACTAATCAGGACACTAATCTAGTATTGACATAAAATTGTCAACTGCAACTTTTTCATAACTTTTTGAACCTTTTTAGAATGGTTTGAAACTTTATCAGAACATTTTATTCTCATGAATGATCATTAGATTCAAGTGTTGTTGTCGTAATTGCACAGACTGAATCAATCTTTTTCGAGAAAGAATGTATCTGTTGATTTGAAATAACTTTGTGCGGCAAAAACATTCTTGAAAAATGTTCAAGTCCAAAGCGCCATTGTTATCTTTGTATATATGTTGCCTTGGAGCATTTGAAATTATGACACAAAAACAAGAAAACTGATAATTTATTCTTCAAATCTTTGAATAGTTTTCACTTGTGCAAATACTCTTGAAAGTTATATTTCTATTCACTACATAAACTCTTGATACTTTGAAGTACTTGAAATCTTATGGATTTTTCAATCTTCATTCAATATCTTTTCAAAATCCATTGAAGAAGAATGAAGCTTTTCGAACCTTTCATTTCAGATGCACTTCATTATATACTTTGTTGAATCTGTGGTTACAGAAGGTTCAATCCAAAAGCTTTCTAAGTATCTCTTTGATTCTGAGTAAAGAGAATCATATCTCAATCTTGTATTTCAGTTATTGGTGACTGGTTAGTCATTGGAATAGAGTAAGTGTTGGTCGAATTGTCAAGGTTGTTGGCCTAGTATTATAGTTCAAGTATGGGGTGAATTGAACTTGGCGGATTTTTTCGTTACCTTTCTGATATTTTAATTAAACAAGTGAAGTACGCAGTAGGTAACTCAAATAACAAATGCAGGAAGATAAATGAACACAGAGAATTTAGAGTGGTTCGGTTCCCCTTGAACCTACGTCCACTACCCAATCATCAAGATCAGGATTTCCCAATACACTATTGGCGAATCACTTACAGGCATGATTAGAAGTCGTTTACACTGAAGCCAACATCAAGGCTTGGCTCATAGTCTTACAGTAACCGACACAAGGGCTTGGTTAGAAAGTCACAAACACTAACCTACACCAGGGCTTAGTTAGAAAGCCACAAATTGGCTTACACCAGGGCTTGGTTAGAAAGCCACAAACTAGCTTGCACCAGGGCTTGGCTAGAAAGTCACACTTGTAACCAACTTAAGGGTGTGGTTATGTGCCATACAAAATATGATAATGTCTTGATTTACTTAATCAAGTGAACAATACATCAAGATTACAAAAGATATAGAGAATTGTTCAGCAACACTCTCAACAATTTAAGCTTACAACCTTAAATGAGTCAACAATACTATTACAACCACTATGATTTTAAATGATGCAAAGTGGTGAAATAGTTTTTCTTAGATGCAATCAATTCAAATATATATGATGTGACACTGTGAATCGCATATGCACAACTATCAAGATATTGATTCTAAACAATGATAAGTTTAAAGCACAAGAATCAATATACTATGATGATCAAAACTTGATGATTCTAAATGAATATATGATTAAGATCAAGAATCAAACAAATTAAGTATTGATCTAAAACTTTGATTTAATATAATATAATGTTAACACATGAATCGATATCAAAAACTATTTATGAAACCACTAAACAAGGTATTTTGTTATGAAAATCAAGATAGGGTTTCACAAACACAACTCAACATAAAATCAGTTTTAAAGATGTTAATCTAAGCACAAAATTGATTTGCATAAACCAAAATCATAAGAATCTACATATAAAAATGTATAGCCCACTAGGTAAGGCTGAAGTTCCAAGATTCTTCTTGTGTGATGTGGGATGAAAGAAATCACGATCAAGACTCAATAGAAGATGTAGATAGCACTTAAAACGTCTTGGACACTTGCACAAGAGAAACTCCCAAGTTTCTCAAAGCTTTAAAAGATGTGAAGAAATTTTCGAAAGAATAAACCAATGAATCAAATGTTGTTGAACGTTTGCCTTGAAAGAAGATTTAAATCACTTGAGAACTTATTGTTGGCTTGAATAAAAACTTATACAAAAAATGCACAAGTTCTCTAAGTTTTGCAAAAGTTGTTCTTCAAATAAGCAAGTGTAGTATTTATAGATAAACATCACACCAAGGGCACAGGAACGCGTTTCTGGTTTGAAATTTGAGAAAATCTCAAATTTTCCTTCAATCAAGGAGTGCGTTCATTTCTTAAGGAGCAAGTTTCTCAATATGTCAGTTGGGCATAGGAATATGTTCCTTCAACAAGAACCACTGACTTTTCAAGTTGTTCCTATTTTGCCCTTGGCAACAGGAGCGTGTTCCTTCTAAAAAGAGGGCATTCCTTTTCCCTAATCAGAAAAATTTTGAGTATCGAGAAAAGCCACAGAAGCGCGTTCCTCTTACAATGAGCACGTTTCTTAAACCCTGAAAAAAAATTACTGAGTTTCAAAAAAATGCTTAGAACCGCTTTCATTCCTAGAAAAGCGTTCCTTCACTAAGAAGTGAAAAAAACTCAATTTTTTTTTTATCATAATAGGTTTAGGACATTGTCAAAAACATAGACTAACATTTAAAAAAACAATTTTGACAGGATTAAGGTACAACTAACAAAGTTAAATACTAGTAATTTAATCGATTAAACCAATGATCAAAGCAATAAGAACAATACAATGCAAAGTTGACAAGATGAATGCATATTAAACACTGTTCAATATATGTATGATAAACAAATTTAGCATAATTATCAAACTAATATATATGCATGCATGATTAATCATATAATAATGTATATGCATGAGAATGATAAACTATATGAATGATTTCTGAAAAGATGCAAATTATGTTGTGGTTAGAACATATAAATGTTACTCTACAACACTAAGATTCTAAAATAAGAAATACAACCATGAAGCTCTTGAATCTTTATAAGATGTTGTTCCTTTCACAAGCTTTGACAGTGTAGTTGAATCCATTTGATATATCTAGTTAGCACTGAAACAACTACGTCAAAGAAATTAGTTATCACAAGTATTGTGGCGACCCGCACCCCGGACCACCAACCCCGCAGGAAATGACGTGAGGAATGCCGGGGCGGGACGTCAGGCGTAGGCATCTCCGACCACTCCTCAACTCCCGTGAGGTGGTTGAGACCTTACGAGCCTTATCTCAAACAACGACATAATATCAAAAGGTACTAAACAAAACTACCCACCGTATTAATCATCAAAGACAAGAGGTAATCCATAAAAATGAACCATAATTAAAATCATAATCCCTACAGTCCATTAAAATTGACATACACATAAAAGTCCAAAATTGTGGGTACAAATAAAAATCGTCATATGCCCACATGGTCTATCTAACAAGTCCCAACTCACCCATACTACAATGTGGTAAGTGTTATAATTACATAATCCAAAATATAATACTTCATAATTTAAAACACAGTTCAATCAAAATGCCTCTCAACTCACATTGAGGCCTTGGATTCTCTCGCAGGCAAGGCCCTCAAGATATGACTACTCTTTTGCCCTTATTCGGGACAAAAGGACCTGAAAGAGAAAAAATAAGGGTGAGCCAACGGTGCCCAGTGAATAGAATTCAAATATACTATCAATACTCATCAATAAATATCATGTATGCATGTCAATGTGTAGCATGATTAAAAGCTCATAACATATAGATATCAAGCATTTATAATAAGTTCGATACAAGTAAAAGCTTATCAATTTGGATCCACATTCCACATGCATTGGGTTACTAGTGCACGTCTATTTCACCGTATCGTTGACCCCAATCATGTTTATTTGGGGTTACTAGTGCACGTCTATTTAACCGTACCGTTGACCCGAATCATTTCCTTTCCTAAAACCCTCCTATGACAAGGTTAAGTCCCCCTATTAGCCAGATAGATGGGCTCAACCAAAGTCATAAGGTTTTCTCAAATCAATGCATCATTCAAAACATTAGAACACATTCATGCTTTCAACATACAATATATATAAGTGATATGATGACATAAAAGATATAATCATAAGTGAAGTCTACTCACAACCAAGCCTCGCGAGAGTATTTAACCACACACGACCACCAAACCGAATCAACTCAATCAAGATCCTGAAACATTCATCAATATCCTACCATACATCAATTTCTATGTTCAATCACATAGACATTACACATCAACCTTAAATCAGCCCACATATAGACAATAGGCCTAAATCTCATCTAATCCCATCATTCAACTCAAATCACATGACTTAGGCCTCTAATGCATAGTTCTCATACATAAACCATTCTATTAATCAAAAATACAGATTTTCAATTCTTTAGGCATAAACATGCCCAAATTGGGTCACTTGATCACAAGTAGGCCTAACCCATGATATGGTCACAACCACCAAATCAGTAGCATAATCAACCCTAATCATGCTTAATTAAACATAAGTTGCATCAATTCAATGATTCTAGGCCAAAAGCATCAAAAGCCCTAAAATATGAAAATTTTCATACTTAGGCCATATTGTCGATTTACACTAGGTCACCATGTTCAGCCATGTATATCACTGATTTTGCATCATGGGTTCATCAACAATGGAAACTAGGTCAACATTGTTGACATGCAAGCTATTTGGAAAGGTCTAAGTTCATATTCTAAATTTGGGTCTAATACAAGCAACCCTACCAATTCTTCATTTAATATTCTGTTCAGATGTATCAATCTACCAACAGAAATATATAATCACAAAATCAACCATGGGATTGAAGTATGTGAAGAAACAAACCTTCTGTCCAAATATCAGCCCAATCCAACGGTGGACCGAATAGATAAGTATATTTGATGAACAAGTCTCTAATCAGACAATTTCTCCTTTCCTGCTGCAAATACTCAAACTCAGATGACTATATCACACAACATACTTAACTCATAAACATCTCCACCGTTCAGAATGCAGAAATATCAGTTTTAAACTACATACCCAAATTTGATATCCATCCAACGGTAGATTGAGGAGATCTATAAGTTGGAACGAAACAGCACGAGAAATCCAGACTTTCCGACCAGCTTTGTTTGAGAGGTTAGATCTCTTAGACGAAACCTGTAATCAAGATCTCCACCGTTCATAATGTGGAAATATCGTTTTTAAACTACATATCCAAATTTTATATCCATCCAACGGTATATTGAGGAGGATCTATAAGTTTGAACGAAACGGCGCGAGAAATCCAGACTTTCCGACCAGTTTGGTTTGAGAGGTTAGATCTCTTAGACGAAACCTCAAATCAAGATCTCCACCGTTCCGAATGTAGAACCATAAGCTACGAACTTGCTGACAAAATTTGAGCTTAATCTGACCATATATCCCGAAGATCCAAATTTTGATGAAAATGTCGCAGAGATTTTCCTCCTGCAACTCCCTTTTTCTTTCTCTTCTTCTTTCCTTTCTCTTCTTTTCTTTTCTTTTCTTTTTTTCCTTTCTCTCCACTCACCTCTCTTTCTAGCACTTCCTTGATTCCCTCCACTCACCTCACTTTCTAGCACATTCTTGGAGAAGAGAAGTGGGCATGGGACACTTGTCCACTTTCATGCACCAACCTTCACATGTGTTGGTCTCATACTACCCATACCAACCACATGTACTTTAACCAATCTCATGCTTCCATGTATTTTAAATGTCCAATCCATTCAATACACCAAATTTTCATTCTCATTTATCCTTTTATTCAATCAATCTTACCTCATATCAATTCATGGATTAATGGGCCCATACATAAATAATAACATATGCATTATACTTTAATTTAACATGACCCATATACAATTTATAATACACATATTTATATACATTATCAAGCATCAACTATGCAAACATTAAACAACCATCAAACAAACACCTAACATATCAAGACAACACATAGAGTTTGGGCAAAATGCAATTGGGTTATGGGCTAGATGAAATAATTTTTGGGGCGTCACAAGTATATTGTTTGTAATCATCAAAACAAAATCGGGTGAGAGTAATTGCAACAACAAAGGTTGTTCTCAAGCCTTTAAAATTGAGAAACGGTCAAGGTTGTTTTCAAGCCTGTGAAGTTGAGAAAGTGTAAACGGTTTGATCTTCACCCGTAAGAATATCCATTAATGGAGTTTGGACAAATCCTAACTTAGGAGGTTAGGTAGTGGATGCAGGTGCGACTGAACTACTATAAATCTTGTGTGCATTGTTAACTAGTTGCTTTCATTATTGTCATTGAGCTATCTTTGTTATATTTGGCTTAACCTGCTTTCATATTATTACCGTTTTAAAAGAAACGTATTAATCTGCTAAGTGTCTAATTCACCTCCCCTCTCGGACACATCTAGCCCAACAATGTGATGATGCAACGACTTCTTCCTTTTGGTTTTTGTGGGTGCTTGAAAAGAGATGTATATACTACCTTACTTGAACTTTCAAAGTTTTTCTTAAAGTTGTGTGTGCGACCATTGTATGTAAGAGATCTTATTAAATTATGTGAAAATGTTTTGATAATAGTGTGCAAATTAGAACACATATTTCGACCTGCATTCTTTGATATAATGGTGCACTTAGCACTGCATTTACTTGAAGAAGTTTTGCTTGGATGTCCTATTAGTTATCAATAGATGTATCTGGTGGAATAATTTTTGGGACGATTAAAAGATTACTTAAAAAATTATAAAGCATGTCAGAGGACTCAATTGTTGAAGCGTACATTGCAAATGAATGTTTGACATTTTGTTCAATGTATTTAACTGGCATAGAGACTTGATTTTGTCGACAGGAGCAAAATGTCGGCATAGCCTTGAATCAACAGTGAGACAAATATTTGGTTTCTTTGCACGGATTCGTCCATACGATCTTGTAAGCTACACCTCTTTATTACAGGAGTATGATATGACACATTGGTTTGTTTTATATAATTGCGATAAAGTACAATCGTATAAGAAGTAAATTTATATGACTACACTTTACGGTAACATACAAAGTTGTAAATATGATAAAAACTAAATTAACCCACAATTCCAACTAAATTCAGCAAATAACATAATATCTAAACCCTCAGCTGCTTCAAAGGGCTTCACCACACACCATGAAAAACCATACTCTCTTAGCTAATTTTCATACTTTAACTTTACTTGCACCATTTAAATACACAAAAACATAATTCATGACTTAAACCCACGAATCTGAAACATTTCCTGATCTTAACCCAATTCCCTAACTCATCCAAATCATCTAATTTAATTTTCATATATGATGAACAATTAAATTAACCCAATCAGCATGAACCTTTTGGATTGAATTAGGTTGGGTTTTGAAATTTATAGCCCGATTCTGATTGTGTTAAGATTTGACAATGAATCTCAACTAACCTAAATCAATCCAAACTAATAAGAAATAATAGCTATTACTTTATTGATATTTTTGTCGTAAACATTTACTATAATTGAATTAGTCAATTTTATGATGTAAGTAATATAAAAAAAATTATTTTAATAATTATCATAATACTTTTATTTGACTTAGAAATAATTTTATAAAATATTATTTAAAATTTATAGATATATTAAGTGAATTATATAATTTTATAATAAATATATTAGTAGACTTGCCGGATGAAATCAACTTGAAATTATTAGGTTGGGTTGAGTTTTGATTTATTGAATTGAGTTGGGTTAAATATTTTCGTAGGGAATGAGATTGGGTTGGTTTGAGGGTGGGTATTTTGGCTGACGACCGAAGTAACCCAATCGTCTGCTATCCTCACGAGGGCATTTTCGGGCATTGAACATTTCTTCATTTTCTCTCTCTCAAAGTTGTGTGTGAGAGAGAAAGCCGTTTTTATACGTTGAGCGAGTAGTAGTAGCTACGTTTCTCTTCTCTGCAACTCTAATGGCTTCTTCGCTGTCTTTTCCCGCCATTTCCTCCTTCACTTCCCAATCCCTCTCCAACAACAATCATTCCATTTTCCTTCTCTCTCTTACCAATAATTTCGTTTTCTCAAAATTTCCTTTCCAATTTCACGGCAACAATTCGGTTCTTGCTGCCACCCGCACGAAATCCCTGGAACTTGGGATTCAAGCAGAAGGAGGCCCAAATCATCATCGTCTTAGGATTAGGGCTCAAGTTATGGAACAACAAAGACAACAACCAATGCTCCCTCCATACAATGTCTTGATCACTGGATCAACCAAAGGTTTGTTCTGCTATGTTAAGATTTTTTTTAAAAACTGAAACACTTTGAATTTCGTATTTAATTTGGCTCTTTAAGTTCTTAGAGGACTTGATCTGGTAACGTATGGGATAGTTAATTTAATTTAATTTTTTTTGTTATTTTTTGTTGAGTAATGTTAAATTGTGCCGTTAAAGAATAAATAAATAAAGAAGTTCTGTTATACAGTACTGTTTTACTCAAATTTCTAGAAATGGGCTGAAATATCCCAATTGTGTACACTTGTGTAGTAGATACCCATTTTAGCAATTTACCTGATTTTGATTCCAATTCTATTATGCACTTGTGTAGCAGATACCCATTTGAGCAATTTATCTGATGGTGAATTTTTGAAACGTGTCAAAAGCTACCTTATTGCTAGAGTGGCCAACGAAATGAGCCTGATCACTTGTGTTTGGTTCTATCTTAAATGAAAAACTGAATAATTGGTAGTCTCTGGGACTGGAACAAAATATCATCATTCCTTATTCTTTGCTCTCTCTCTGTCTCTCTCTCTCTTTTCTGGTTAGGGATTAGGGGATGGTAATCAAATTGAGTAACTCTATTAGTTAGTTACCTTGATTACTTGGTGCTCTTCTAGACATGGACTAGGCAATGTTGTAAGTTATCTAGGCTAGGTTTAGCTAACTTGGCTTTATTGATTTTTCAGCCGAACACTATTAGTTCTCTCACTTCAGTGGCATTTCTTGAAACTCATCCCAATTCGAACATGTCTTTTGTTCAGGAATTGGCTTTGCACTTGCCAAAGAGTTTCTAAAATCGGGAGACAATGTTATAGTATGTTCAAGATCATGTATGTTCTCATCTTCTTGATGCTCCCAAGTAAAATTTACTACTTTATCCTTTTTCTGTATACAATGATGAAATGAAGAAAAACATAAAGAGAAAGGTGACAGGAGGAAAACTGTTTCATACTGCTTACGCAATTTGAACTGATCATCTGTAGCTGAGCGCGTAGAATCTGCTGTTAAGAGCTTAGGAGAAGAATTTGGGGAGCAACGTGTGTGGGTACCTCCTGCATCTTATCATTAAGGTTTTTATCTATAATTACTTCTTTTGGTGGTTCTGGCTTATTTCAACCTGTTATTGGTCTTTTTGTAGGGTACCACATGTGATGTTAAAAAAGGGGAGGATGTGAAGGCATTAGTTGGTTTTGCACGTGACAAGCTCAAATATGTTGATATATGGGTGTGTAAATCAAGATATCTAATTGCATGTTTGGTTTATATGATGTCTATCTCAAATTTTATGGCAATATGAATTAAGACTTCTTAACCAAAAAAGAATTTGAAAGATTTCATTGAAATTGTTCCTTTGGAAATTTCATTAATTAATAGTATTTAAATTTTTAATATTAAACATAGAAGAATTATGTTATTGGAGAGGATGAATACCTAAACCTTTTGAAATATTGTTAGCTTTTTTAATACTGCATTGACTTTCCAAGAAATGAAAAATGGTTTGTTGTTTTGGATTGTTTCTATTTTTCTTGAGGCAATTTGTTAGTGATAGCTTGTATGCATTGTAGGACCTCTACCTTCAACTATAAGCTTTTAGGTCTAGTGGTTATCTAACCTGATAGTAGAGCTCAAGTTTGTACAAGGTCATGGGATCAAGCATTTTCATATGCCCTATTAGTATGTTTAGCATTTGTTTCTTTTTCCATCTCCCTTCTATTTCTTTACATGTAGGATGGCGTTGCACATGGAGGGGGATAGGAGATTGTTGGTGATAGTTTGATATGCATTGTTGGGGTTCTACCTATTGGTTATAAGTTTTGGTTTCAAATGTTATCTAACATGGTATCATAGTTTAGGTTTGTGAGAAGTCTTTTTTTATATAAGAAATTGTGAAATTTATTAATTAGGAGGGTAGAACAAATTTCCCAAAGGAGAGTCTTCTAAGAACAATACTACTAAATTCCATTCATATAAGAAAGGGCCAATCCCTAATAGGATCCATGAGGCAAACATCTTAAGATGATTTAACAAAAGAAAACTACGCGTCACTTGAAGAATCTTCAATCTTCTGTATGTTCTCGTTCCATTCTAATGAATCTAACCATGCAGACCAAAGCAATGCTAGAATCACTACATGCTAGATTCGTGATTGTATCTTCAAGGTTCATGAGTAATGTATTGACTCACGTTCTTTAAATAATCCACAATAGCTCAACTCCTTAAGCAATTTCTAATTGTGCCAAACTAGATAAGAAAAAGAACAACAAAGAAAGAGGTGATCAGTGGACTCAAGTTTGTGATAGGTCTTGGGTTTAAGTATCTTTGTTAGCATTTGCACATTCCCCTTTCTTTTTGTATATGTCTATTTCTTCCTTTTGTTTCTCCACGTTCAAGTTGAAACTACATGTGAGGGGGACAATTTGTGGTAGCTTGATATGCATTGTTGTGCCTCTACTTATCAGCTAAAGGTTTTGGGTTTAATTGTCATCTAACAAGTTTTTTTCTCTTTCGAGCCATCTACCTCAAAATGTCTTTGGCGGAGGGAAAGATTAATGGGAAATTTTCATTTATCTTGTTTGACCATGTCATACCTTTAGGATGAAATTTAGAGCTCTAAGGAAAGATTGGTATGCAATGGTGCACTCTTTTGGATATTTTGACAAGAAAGAGATCCTATTTGGGGAAACAAGTGAACTAGAAATAAAGAAGGAACTAAATCAGCTGAATGAACAAAGGAGAGACGAAAAATAATGACTTTATGGAATCTTCAATGCATGCTTAACCAAGAAAAAGTTCCTTGGAGATAAAAGTCTTGGGTGAATAAACAACAAGAGAGCTGTGATAATTCCGTTAGGTGGTTTAAATTAGGAAGAGATATAATTACACTTCAATAAATAGAATTGACGGTTGTTGTGTTCTTTATAAAAGAACTATCAAAAGAAGCTTGAGGTTTTAGTTCATGTTGTATTTAGAAATCTTGCTCACATCAACCTCTTCCTTCTAATGAGTGGTTTATTTGTTGACCTAGGTGGTTTTCCACTTAGAATTCTCCGAAGTGTTTTGATGCTAACAAACAATATAACCATGGTGCTAATGGTTAAATTGAGCATGTTTCAACACCAAGGATAAGTCAAAAGGCCAATATAAGATTCAAGTGATCTCAAAAGTCAACTCAAGTGGATTAAACAAAGTTAAAGTTAAAAGCTTGGACGAGTTGACTCGATGATAAAGGATGAGAGCTTCCAAGTATAAGTAGAATTATGTTGTAATCTTTTTTGTCTCTATATTGCTCATTTATTTCCAAAGTCATGCATATGTTTTAAAATAATTTTGAAAATCATACTTGTTTTAATAAGTCAATTGTTTTTCATAAAAGTCAAAATTTGATTGTTTGATCAAAATGATTTTGATTTATGTGTTGATCTCAAAAGTATTTCAATTACAATGTTTTAAAGTTCATACAATTGTATTTAACATTGGTTTATCATGAAAATATGTTTTGATCGCAAAATTATCAAAGAAAAACATGTTTTAAGTTTCTGTAAAAACAGAAACGCGTTTTCTATTTGAGAAACGCGTTTCCTGTTTGTACTTAGTGAAAGTTTCACTGAGTCAAGCAGAAACGCGTTCCCTGTTAAGAAACGCGTTTCTTCTAGAAAGTCCAGAATAATGGTCTTACGAATCATACACAAAACACATTTCCTCGTGAAGAAATGCGTGTCCTCCTTTTTGGGCATTTATGGAAAATGCACAGAAAGGCGTTTCTCTCAAAGGAAATGCACAGAAACATGTTTCTCTCAAAGGAAATGCACAGAAACACGTTTCTCTCAAAGGAAATGTGTTTCCGTGACAAAAACAGAAAATTGTTTTTTAGTGTATTTTGAACAGAAATGGGGTTCTGTGTACAGAATCATGGTTCTTACTTTTTCGATTTTTAAATTTCTAAAAATGCACTCCTTGGCTCATTGAGAGCAACCTTTCGCAAAATGTGAAACTTGTGCACATCATTTTGTTCTCCACATCTTTGCCAAAAATGCAAGTTTCTTCAAGCTTTTAAAGTTCATTTTGAAAAGAAATCATTTGAAGTTTTCTTGTGATTTCAACAAGTTTTCAAGTAGCATTTTTTTGAGTTCCAGCACTTTGAAAAAATCTCTAGTGCTTTCTATCTTCATCCTTGAAGAAATACATTTCAAGAGATTTCAAGTAATTGGAAGGGTTTTTGATTTCAAGCTTCATCTTCATTATCTTCAAATCAAAATTCAAAGGGAACCCTTCGTTTTATCGGCTTGCACTTCATCTTTTGCATCAATCATGCACATTTTTCAACATTGTTCAAATGGGCAATATGGATACATGAAAGGTATATGGTTGAAACTCAATCCACGAGCTTTAATTTCATATCTTGTATTGATTGAAATTGTTATATCTTGAGCTTCATTATAATATTTGTAATTAGAGTTTTGGTTTGTTTCAAGATTGAAACAACCAAGTCAAGTGAATTTGATTCACTAAAGATTCCTAGGTTGGAATCAAAGGCAGTTTCACTCTTTCTCTTGAAAAGGGTGAAAGTGGTTTATCCTTAACCCGGTAAAAGGATTTTAGGTTCTTCTTTATCCCGTAAAAGGAAGTAGAAGGTTCATCCTTGGCCCGTAAAAGGATAGGTTTGTCTTGAACCTGTAAAAAAGAATTTGTAAAGGTTTGATTCACACCCAATAAGTGAATCTGAGATAGTGGAATCCTAGAGAAAGTTTCTCTAGGCGTGGAGTAGGAAAAGGTTTTTCGAACCACGTAAAAACCTTGTGTCTTTGCATTTAAATTTTTGTATTTATCTCTTGCACAAGACATATTTGAACAAATGTCTTAACCAATTCAAGGATAACATAAGAAAATATAAATTGACTAAATTGGCCAAGACACCCAATTCACCCTCCCTCTTGGGTGACTAACATTATCTAGATGGATGCAGTTAGTTGCTTTGAAAACATTAATTATCCTTATTTGTAAAACCATTTTGAGGAAAAAATCGGGTTGTGTATAGAAGGTTGGGAGATCCAAACAAGATTAAGGCTTATGTGAGCACCTTGGTAGCTTACATGTGCAGCACAATTATGAACCTTTTTAACAATTGAAGAGAGGTTAGGTGCAAAGCACCTAAAGGATTGAACCAACAAAGGGTTGGGAGAGTGGTTAGGTGCAAAACACCTAAACTCCACTTCAGGGAGAGGTCTTAGCCTTAGGTTCGAGTCTATGTCTCCCACCATTTGTTGGCCACGGCCACTGGTACTATTGGGTTGTGTCTGTCCCCATGGGATTAGTGGGGGATACCCATGATCTCAAAAAAAAAAAAAAAAAAAAAAACAACAACCATTGAAGCCTATTGTAATCTTGCTCTTGTATGCATTCCAAAGCTTGTGCAACCTTGTACTCCTTGCTTTTGCAATATTTGCATTGACTTTTATAATTCATGTTGAAAGACTTACACTTTACAAAGTTGCGGAGAAACGATTTTGATTTCTCAAGGGAGATTGACAATCCACTATTGATTGGGTTAAACACATTGGTCCAACACTAATTCATGAAGTGTAAAACATGGACATGACCCTTATATGTGGTTTTAACCATAACTCTAATATGCACATAGACAAATGTCAAGATAATCTTATCAAGTATAGCAGCATATTTGTGCCACCCTTCAACTTTTGGCATGAGTAAATAAATTTATTGATTCCATATAGAAACTTTATGGTTCAATTGCAACAAAAGTACGAGATTTCAATTGATAGTATGAAGAGATCTTGTCTTTTCAAAATGTAATATTTGAAAGAGCGAAATGGGGGCCAGCTCCACTTCGGTTTGACGGTAGACTGATCGGTCATCCCGAATTCAAAAATCAGGTTGTGGATTGGTGGCGGGAGGGTCCTTCTATAGGATGGGAGGGTTTTAAATTCATGCAGACAATTAAGTCAATGAAGGCTCGACTTCGTGGGTGGGGTAAAAAGATTATGGGATGGGAGGTTATGAGGAGGAAAGAGCTTGAAGGGATTGTTCTGGAGCTTGACAAGAAAGAAGGGGGTCTTGAATGGGATGAGACTATGGTGCGTGATAGAGCAATCGCTAAAGCTGAGTTGTGGAATATTTGTGTGAGTGAAGATCGGGCTGCCATGCTCTAGTCTAGGGTGCATTAGCTTAAAGAGGGAGATGCCAACTCTAAATTTTTTCATAGAATCATGAGTGGGAGAAGGGCCGTTAATTCTATCTCTAGATTGGAACGGGATGATGGTTCTTTAGTGGAGGAGGAGGAGGAGATTGTGACTGAAATTCTTGACTTCTTCCGGGGGTGTTTTCTCTAGAGGCGGCGAGCGTGTGTGGGGGTGGATGGCTTGGAGTGGTGTCCTATAGATGCGGGGGCTCGTGATGAGCTTGAAGTGCCTTTTGATGTGGAGGAGGTGAAACAAGCGGTCTTTGAATGTGAGGGGCTAAGGGCCGGGGTCGGATGGCATGTCCGTGTGCTTGTTCCAGAGTTGTTGGGACATCATCAAGGATGACCTTATGAAGGCGTTGGTGGAATTTCTTCACAATGGGATCATCAATGGTTGCACTAATGAGACATATATTTGCCTCATTCCCAAAAAAATCGTTTTCAGGAGGTTTACGGACTTCTGGCCTATTAGCCATACTACTTGTCTTTACAAGATCATCGCCAAGGTTTTGGCGAACAGATTGAAAAGGGTTTTGCAAGACACAATATCTATGAATCAGATGGCTTTTGTTCAAGGGCGCCAGATTGTGGATGTGGTGCTTGTTACTATTGAGCTGGTGGAGGATTATAGGTCTAGAAAGGACGGGGTTGTTTTCAAGCTTGATTTTGCCAAAGCCTATGATATGGTCAATTGGGATTTCTTGGATGTTGTTTTGAAAATGAAAGGGTTTGGCTCTAGGTGGAGGAAATGGATTCAGGGATGCCTGCGGTCTGTGACTTATTCAGTATTTGTTAATGGGCGGCCTCGTGGTAAGATAGTTGGTGAGAGGGGTCAAAGGCAAGGTGACCCTCTCTTTCCTTTCCTATTTACTTTGGTGGTGGATGTGTTGGGAAGAATGATGGATAGGGCTAGGGAAGCTGGTTTGATCTTTGGTTTCAGGGTTGGATGAAACAGTGTGGAGGTTTTCCATCTTCTGTTTGCCGATGATACTTTGTTTTTTTTAGAAGGTAACGAGAGTTGCCTTCGTAATACTTCCTTGGTTGTTGATTGCTTTTGTTGGATGTCTGGTATGGTTATCAATATGGCTAAAAGCCAACTGGCGGGCATCGACGTTTGTCATAGGTGGTGGACGGAGATGGCTAGTTTAATTTGATTCTCCATGTGTAGTTGGCCAATGAAGTATTTGGGGATGCCGCTGGGTGGGAATCCTTTTAAACTGGACTTTTGGGATCCAGTAATATCCAAGGTATCAAGAAGATTGGATGGATGGAAGAGATGCTTCTTATCTTAAGGGGGCAGGCTCACTTTAATTTAGTCTGTCTTGGATGCTCTTCCAACTAATTATTTGTCAGTTTTTCAGGCTCTAGTGAAGGTGATAGGCCGGATTGAGAAACTGATGAGAGATTTTTTATGGGAGGGTGTTGGTAAGGAGAATGGGTCTCACCTTGTGGCTTGGTGCATCGTTCAAAGAAAGGTTGAACAAGGCAGACTTGGTATTGGAAACATTGCTCTCAGAAATAGGGTGTTGGTTGGTAAGTGGTTGTGGAGGTTTCCTCGGGAGAAGGATCTGCTATGGGGGAAGGTAATAATTAGCAGGCATGGCCTTAGGGACAACCATAGGGACGCTGGGTTATCTAGTAGAGCCACTTTCAGAAGCCCCTTGAAATTCATCTCCTCTTTGTATCCCACTTTCTCCCCCTTGGTTAGGTTAAAACTTGGCATGGGGGATTCAATCCATTTTTGGGAAGATCTGTGGTGTGGTAGTACCTCTTTCCAATCATTGTATCCTAACCTCTACTGTCATTCCTCTTTTCATAATATATCTGTTAGAGATTTTGCTTCTAGTCTGGGAGATTCCATAGTGTCTTGGGAGCTCCATTGTGGTAGATCTTTTCTTCCTAGGGAGGAGGAGGATGTATTGTCCTTATTAGGAATGCTCGCGGGTTGCCAATTATCAAGGGAGCATGATAGGATCTTGGCCTTGGAACTCTTTTGGGCTTTTCACCACCAAATCCTTCCATTCCTCTCTCCTTGATGTGCCTCATGTTCCTCCTTTTCCTAACCTTAACGCCATCTGGAATGCTCAAGTGCCATCAAAGGTTAAATTTTTGAGATGGGTAGCTTCTCATGAGAAGATGAATACAGGTGATAGATTGCAAAAAATATTTCCATATATGTGTCTATCTCCACAATGGTGTTACCTTTGCAGGCAAGAGTCAGAGTCCGCATAGCATATTTGTGGGCGATGTCCTTTTGTGGATGAGGTATAGAGCAGATGGAGGTCTCATTTCCTTGTTGTGAGTAGCAGTGTGATGGTTGAGGATGGCATAATTATCGTTCCCTATCTGAACAATATTCAGTCACCATGGAAAGAACATTGGAAGGTGGTCTGTTTGGTAGTTCTTGATAGACACCCAAGAGGGGGGTGAATTGGGTGTTATGGCCGGTTTTGACAACTTTTAATTTCTTTGTGGAAATCTTTTGATTAATTTAAGTCATGTACTCAAATCAATGTAAAGTGCATAATAAAAGATACTGAAAATAAATACAATGCACACAGGATTTTTACGTGGTTCAGAAATCCTTTTCCTACTCCACGCCTAGAGAAACCTTCTTTAGGATTCCACTATACCGGATTCACTTCAAGGGTGTGAACCAAACCGTTACAATGTCCTTTTCAAGGTTCAAGACAAACCTATCTTTTTCACGGGCTAAAGGCGAACTTATAACTTCCTTTTGTGGGATAAGGAAGAACCTACTATCCTTTTCGCGGGCTGAGGATTAACCACTTGATCCTTTTCTAGATAAATGATGAAACTACACCTTGATTCCAACCTTGGAATTGCAAGTGATAAGCTGTCACTTAACTTGGTTTGTTCCAACCTTGAAGCAAACCAAAACACTGAACACAAGGAAGTGGTGTTTGTTCTATACAAGTAGAACAATTACAATGAGCTCAAAGTGAGTGAGAGAGACCTTACAATGCTTTTACCTTTCTTGCAATAGTTTTTACGCATTAGATGATGATTCAAATGAAATCCAGAAAGTTTACTTTGAAAACCTTTTCAAAATCAGCTCATTTGGTTTTCAAAATACTTAGCTCTAGGACGTTCAAGAGTGAGAAATGGTATGATGTTTGGAAAATACATGATGCACTCACATTATTTCATTCTCTATTTTTCTCTCTTTCTTTTCTCTCAGTTTTCATAGTTGTGTTGCTCAACATGAGCAAACCAAAGTGTGAAGCTCAAAACCTAAGAGTGTTCATCACTTCTCAACACTCAGAGAAAATAGACCAACTTGCAAAAACGTGCTTAGATCTTATAAAAGGAGCAATTGCAGGTTGAGGAACAAGAGAGTATGGATTGATTTGAATTCAAAACATTGTTTAATCTAAAGTAGTTATGGGTGTGCGAGACAATAGGAATCATCCAGGTGTTAATGGAGAATATTTCAGTTAAGATAACCTGGCAAAACTGTGCAAGGAATATAAAAATCAAGCAAGTGGAAGTGCCCACGTTTTTCTCGTCAGAAATGTCAGATTTCTGTCTCAGGCAATGATAGCGCGCTATCATGGCCTATAGAGCGCTATCGGCCTGTTCATGATGCCCGATATTGGCCTATAGTTGGCAATTGATGCTTGATATGTTGAAAACTGAGAGTTCCTGATTTTCAGAACTCATTGATATCATATAGCGCGCTATTGCCCTTTATCCAAAAAAATAGAATTTTGGCAATAGCTTGATAGTGAGCTATCATCAATGATATCGCACTGTTGCCTATTTTTCAGAAAATCAGAATTTTGGCAATTGACATGATAGCGTGCTGTCATCAATGATAGCGCGCTATTGCCTTCTGGAAACTTTGGCAATTGGCTGGATATCAGGCTATAGGGACCTATAGCGCGCTATTGATTCCTGTTTTTGAAAAATCACTCTTTTGACATACAAGAACCTTTCCATTGATTCAAAAACATTTTGATATAGGATTAAACACTTTTAAATCATTCAAAACTCATTGAAAACAAGATCGAGACCTTTTTAAAACCATTTTGACAAGATCATGCTAAAGATTAAGACATTTTCGAAAACTTGAAATCTTCGAATATGATTTTGCGAAAGGCTAATGCATGATATTTAAGATGATGATTGAGAAAATTTGAGCAAGTAGGTTACGTTCTAATTCTAGACAAAAATGGGACTCTCAACCTCTTGTTTCTTCTTTCCTCCAAGTTGTGCAAGCTTTGCATGTGGTTGATCCTTTGCTTTGACCTTTTGCTTGAAGGACTTGAAGTACTTTGATCTTGTATTTGCTCTTCTTTATTGTAGGTACTGAAATATACTAGATAAAATTATTAGCACCAAATTGCGTATCGAATGTTAGAATCAAAACACCTAGGAGAGTGCTAAGTGGAAAGCCTTTCAGGCCAACAGTTCTTTGGTCTTTATGGAAAGAACGGAACAGAAGGGTGTTTCATGACGAGTTTTCGTCGTCTGCTAGAGTGTGGGAATCTTCTCATCTTTTAGCCTCCTATTAGGTAGCTAATAGTAGGTTATCCAAAGGCTCTGGGTTGGGTGATTGGATTAGCGGTTGGGGTAATCTTGTATCTGTAGTGGGATATGGTTATTAGTGTTTGTATTTTACAGTTCCTTTATATTTTTCACACACACACACATATATCTTTATAGTTTCCTTTTAAAAAAAAAATACACCCAAGAGGGGGGGTGAATTGGGTGTTAGCGGATTTTTCGAATTTTGAAAGCACAACTAAGCCAAGGAAAATAAAAAGTTGCAGGAATGTAGATGGCAATGAACACAAGAGAGTTAGAGTGGTTCGACGTCTCAATCAAGCCTACCTCCACTACTTGATCACCCCGATCAAGATTTCGCAAATCCATTGAACAATCCTACTTAACGAGTGAGGATTAAACCATTTATACAATCATCATCTCCCAGTTAGGGAAACTTCCAATTAGCTAACAATCTAATTCAAAATTCAATAGACAGAGAAGGGGGTTGTTCCTTACCGAACAAACCTCAAAATACTTACAATCAAAACCGGTTTCTTCCTAAGTGTTCAGCCACTTGAATTTTAAAATGAAGAACAAGGTTGGATGTCGTTGGAAGATAGCTTCAAAATCGATCAAATAATAATGAAGAATAGAGCTCTTGATCTTTCACACAAACACCAATGAGAACTTCAAGACTTGAGAGTGAATATCCAGAAAATCAAAGCAAAGTTCTCTTGTTTCTCACAAAAATTCTCTAGAGAATGATTTTTCAAAGCTTGAGATAGAAAGTATGCAAAAGATGCAAAATGATTTCAAGGGGCCTTTAAATAGATTCTCACATTTGAAAAACCCTAATCCAAGATGGAGGGTTGAGATTGAAAGCTTGGAAGTGAAAAAGGTTAAATCAAAGGCCAAGAATCCAAGTTGAAAAAGCAAATTTTTCGTACACACAAAAAGCAGACCCAAAGTGGAGTGCGCTCTATGGGGAAGGAGTGCGCTCCATGAAAAGCAAGCTGGGGGGACCACTTTGTGGAGGCCGCTCCATGCCCCATGGAGCGCGTTCCTTGAGTCCAGGTGCTCTCAGGTGTGATGGAGCGCGTTCCTACAGGTGATGGAGCATACTCCACAAACCAAGAACACTCAATGCTTAGAAACAACGGTGGAGTGTGCTCCATGAGGGAGGAGCGCGTTCCTCTGTCTAGTTTTTTGCAAAATTCGAGATTTTTCAACGGTTCGACACATTTGAGGTTCGGACATTGTTTCTACTGGACTTGGGACGCAAATGACACATGAAATGACTTTAAAAAATGATCGGATATAAGATTTGAAATGAAGTTTGACACCGATCAAGTGAAGAGGAATGAGCTCCTTCATAGAGGAGTTAGCTCCTTTAAGGTAAAACACATGAAATGATAGAATTTTGATTTTAAAATAACTTGGAAAACATTTGTTTGATGAAAACAAGTATGTTTGGAATTTCAAAGATCGATTAAAGATATTTTACGATTTTAGAAAACCAAAAAATCGAAAAAACCAATCGAAAATCATTATGGCCGAACAACCTAGAAAGAACCTACAACCCTAGAAGATCTAAACAATTACAAATAGAAAAAGTCTTCAAACATTGGTGCTTTAATCTTCGGTTGACTTTTGGTTGACCTTGAGTTGGCCGGAGGCTAGACTTTGACTTTTTGAATTGACCGGCTTGACTTACGGTTGACCAAACAAATTATGCTTCAATAAGTGATATGATACTGAAACACTTAATTAGAAAGATTAGTCCACGTGGAATATTGTTTGCAATCATCTAAAGGAGGCGAGGGTCATTAGGGATACTTTTTGGATTATGAGATAAGTTAATAAATATGTTGTAGACTCGTAGTAGTTACTTTTGAAGTATTGGTAGGATATGATCTAACATTTGTCTCATTGTTCTTTTGTTGAGAAATTTAGGTTTGAAAAGTCTTCTAATTGGGTGATGTTGTAAGAGTGCGGCTTTAGAGGACCAACAATTTATGGGTAATCTACGTCATGAACTCCCTTATTTATATGCCTTGTCATATGGAAACCTAAATGTGTTGATTTCATGGTATTAGGCGGTTAGATGAGATCTTGGGGGTTTGGCTTCAATTTTTTTACTTATAGCTATTTTATACAATTACCTAAAAGTACATGATTCTATGGTAAACAACCTCTTGCTTTGCATCGTAAGGCTGCATACAATAGGCCCAAAGTGGTCCGATCTTTCCCCATAACCTTAAATATGCGGGAGCTTTGTGCACTAGGCTGCTTTTTTTTTTTTTTTTTTGCATGATTCCATGGTCTCATACGAACATTAGATCTTGGGGTCCTGGCTTGGTGATCGGGATATGGGCTTAATGATCTTCATATTGGAGAAAATCAATGATTATGATTTCTTGGATTGAGAATGTGTTCTCATTGATAACCAACTTGGGTTGGTGTAATTGTTAGTAATGGTTGTGTGGCTTACCCCAATGGGATGTGGGTATAAAGCTTAGTTACTTACGTGGGTATTTTTGAACTTGTAAATAACTGATTTAATTTTGTAACCAACCAACTCAAACTTATCTTTTTTGATGGACGAAGATATATAAAGTTATGTATAAAGGGTCCCCAACCTAACTTTGCCTTAATTCCTAGGCTTGGAAGACAAGTGAATTCAACATCAAAGGGAATGGCTGAAGGTATATTCCCTTTTATTTATTTTTACTCTTACAATTGGTATCAGAGCGCACATTACGATCTTGCGCACATGGGTTTTCCTTTCCATAGGTTTCAGTTCTGAAATATCCATAAAACTATAGATCGCAACTATTCCTAACCTGTGGATTCTAGTTGAATTCCTTTCACAGCCTTTTTGGATCTCTGGTGGTCAATAAAATGGCATTGGTCACCACCAACATGAACGCAAGCACTGTCATATGTGTTTATCTTGTTTGATAGTGTTTTGTTTTAAGATGGTCAAATACATAGGCAAGTTTTGATCATTAAAAAAAGACTGCAAGTTTGGTTTTAATGTTTCTTTCTAGTCTTGATATATTATGCACACACGAGCCATTAAAGAAAAGGAGGATCGGTGATTAATAGCTAGAATGGGTGTCAATCGCCTGTGAATTTGGCAGTCGAAAAGTTCCAGTTGATCACCGACATGAATCGCAAACACCAATTTGGTGCGAGCATGTACAAAACCCTTTTCAAAAACAAAAAGGGAGAAGGGGCTCACCGGCGGTCACTATGGGACCATCGGGCGATCATGACTGGCGAGTGCTGACAACGACCATTAGAGGTTCTGTGCAGTTGCATGGAACCAACCCAAATTTTGTGCAATTGCACAAAACATGGGAAGATGGGTTAATTTTTTTATTTTGTTTTCAAAAAAGACCTAATTTATGTTCAAATATCTAAGTTGAATCGGTGAGTGAGTTGACTCAATGAGTCAACTCAGTAAGATTAAATTGATTAGAACCGACAAGTTGATTCATTCGGATTTCATCGAGTCAAACTATAGGGTTATTTAATATAGATATTGTCTCCGACTCAATTGTAAGAGTAAAAGTAAATAAAAGGAAATATAACTTCAACCATCCCCTTTGATGTTAAATCCACTTGTCTTCCAAGGCTACACCTTTCGCAATCCAATGGAATTAAATGTAGATCAAGGTTAGGTTGGGGACCCCTTATATATATAACCTTATAGATCCATCCATCAAAGAGATAAGCTTGAGTTGGGTTGGTTACAAAACTGAATCAGTTATTTTCAAGTTTAAAAATGCCCATGTAAGTAATAAGATTTATATCGACAGGGGTTATTGGGATGAGCCACACAACCATTACTAACGGTAATGGTCAAGAACTTGTCACCTTCCCCAAGCAAGCCACTCCCCTTAAAATTCGTGATGTGTGAGAGTATGGAGGTTTGTAGACATCTCAAAAGACTAGTTGGGTGCTCTAAGAGTATTAGATTCCCTCGAATTAAAAATAAAAATAAAAATAAAAAGGAAAGTTTTTCACAAACAGTTGTTTCTTGGTTGCTTCCTTTTATCCACAATTGATGGTTCTTTCTGGGATTGCACGTCCAATTAAACCTTGCTTTTTATGGCTGATAATGGGTCTAATGATTTGTAGAGTTTCAAGGCACCTTCCTGGCTCTCCTTTGAACCTTTCTTGTTTGTTATGCAGTCATAGAATAGAAACGCAATATTGACCATCTTCACACCTGCGGATTTATCTTTTGTTTATAAATGCTTGGGAAGCAAGTGGACCTATTTTCTGTTGGCATCTTGTTAGGCACGAGTTACTCCTAGATACATTTTGGGTTTTTTAGGAGTTCCAAGTTTCCCAGTTTTTAATTTTTGGAAATAATGACCTGAAACATATGAGCTTTTCGAGGGAGCGCTATTGCACTTCTTTTGTGCCTTAGGTGGGAAGATGGAAATTATGGAGGGGCCTCCCCTTGGTGGGTCATTTTGCTCCACTTCCTTGAACTGGCTAAAGCTGCACTAGGCCTCCTTCATTTGAAAGCTAATGGAGGAATGATAGACAAGAGCTTTACCTGCTTTTGGTCCATAGGCTAGTCTACTCACTGGGATGGGGGAAGAATCAAACCTCCCGGCTAGCTAACCCACGTTCCAACCAAACCCTCCATTAGGCTATTGCTATATAGGTTTGCTAAGGTGACTCATAAGGCTGGCTGTTCCCTCCGAAAAGTGCATTTATATTCACGATATACTTGGACGGTCCACCTAGTTGGACCATAATGGAGTTGTGTATTCTCCCCTAGTTGAGGAGAAGACAGAGAGGCCTAGCAAAAGGCCTGATCAACCAAAGACTAAGGAAGAGGTGGTGGATGTTCATAGAGAATGAGCTGGCGTGGCTTTATTGTAGTAGCAGCCTTCTCATCTTTATCTCCTTTGTTTATATGCATGTGCTTGGTTTTGTCAGCACTTCCCAGGAAGTTCAGATTGTTTTGAGCAGGCTCAATGGACAATTGGATGGAACAGCTATTGAATGCTCAACACACCCTAGTTTCTCTAGAGAAAAAGGAAGTGTGAACTTTTTCTTCCTATTGGATTGTGGAACAGACTTATAATCGTACTTAGCAAATTCGTTTTGGTATCCTTGGGTCGCAATGATCTCATTCAGCTGCACCACTTGCAAATTGAATTTGGTATCTTTGAAAAACCTAGGATTTGTGCCTAGGGAAAACCAAATTCTATTTCCTGATATCAATATATTTGCAGCTTCTATTAACATACTCTTTTTTTTCTTTCTTTGGTTTATGGGACTAGTCCTCGTTCAATGCGGGAGCGGAATGGTAGACCTCTCCTAACGAGGGTGTCTCCAAGAATCGAACCCTGGAACTTCTATACAGGGTCAACCTTGGGACCCAACCCACTTCCACTAAGCCAACCACTTGTTGGTAACATAATCTTTTTTCTTTGTTCTTAACCTTGGGTGCTGGAAATACTTTTGACATAAGAGTTTAGGGCTGGTTAGGAAAAAGTCACTCAAGTCCTGTGATCTGTTCTTCATCCCTAACCAGAATATTATTGTTGTCTGGCCTTTTGTTAGCTAACCTGATAGTG
Organism: Paratinospora sagittata; assembly: GCA_035771175.1. NCBI lineage: Eukaryota > Viridiplantae > Streptophyta > Magnoliopsida > Ranunculales > Menispermaceae > Paratinospora > Paratinospora sagittata. The sequence goes on from CM069599.1 coordinate 22,559,629, forward strand.
TAGTTTTAAATTCTTTTGCGAACAAAGTTTGTGAATGGGTCTACTCTGGTTTTTAAAGGTCTGATTGGATTATCTTGCTAGGTGTTCTATTTCTTGGGCACAAAGGTACTCTCTACTAGGCACCACCACATTATCACACATTCTGTGGTCTAGATATGATTGTCTTGTAACCTTTTTCCATATTGCTTCCAAATTACTTGTTCAAGATGCCATGTTCTCTGTTATCTCACTTTCAAATTTATTGTGCTTTGAGAAAGGCTGCAGATTAATAATGCAGGATCAAATGCATACAGCTTTAGGCCATTGGCAGAAGCATCAGATGAAGATCTTATGTGAGCTTTCATTACATTTATCCACTGGGTAGTGTCAATATGCTTTCTGTTACAAACAAGATGCATCATGCTAGACATTATGATGCAATGGAAAAATACTGATTAAGCTTATGCCCAGTACTTTTGCCCAATACTGATTACGTTGTTGGAATGTTTATGCCCAATACTTTTGCCCAATATTGATTAAGTTTCTAGAATGCTTATGCCCTGTACTTTTGTTGCTTAGATAAACTACTAGTACAAGGTTTAGTAAAATAATACTATCTACCTGTTTACCATAAACTAATTACACAGTCGAAGTCATTTGTAGCAATTTTTGGAGTGATAACCCCGTATATCTTATGGAATGTGCAATTTTTAATGATAATCAATTGCTTTCTTAACATAGTAATTATATTTTACCTATTTTGCAGTGAAGTTGTAACAACAAACACCCTTGGCTTGATGATATGCTGCCGAGAGGTAAATAACTAATCAAATTTCCAATAGTTCTATTATGAGATAATTCATGAAGATCCCGTCCTTATAATGATGATCTATAGGCAATAAAGATGATGCTGGAACAGCCTCGAGGAGGTCATGTTTTCAATGTTGATGGAGCTGGTTCAGATGGAAGACCAACTCCTAGGTACCATGAGTTCCAGATTACCATGTCTTTGGTTCTTATATCAATGTCGTTGCAAATAATTTTCCTGTCATGTGATGTTCCATGTTGGGAAGGAAACGTTAGTTTTTTCTTTGTACCAAATGCAAGGACACTTTGTTACTAATCACAATATGCGCCTATAGTGGGTGGGACCAATACATTCAATTCCTTGTATCACTTTGAATATAATATAATATGATATAATATATGAAAGTGAGTTCATGTACTCCTTTTCTTTCTCGAACAAGGGCACACATGCATGCCCCCCCATCTCATACATGTTCTTTTTGTTTTGAAGTCTCTTGTAGCTTGAGGATTGAAGAAATCAAACTATTCAATGCGAGAAAACTTACATTTTGGTTTATTTTTATTTTTTTATCATTTAATTGAGTTTTTTATTTTTGCAATTTGTAAAGTTTGAAAATCAATATTTTAATTCTTATTTTTTGTAATTTATTGATGTTATACTAATTTTCTTTAAGGGAAAATTTATAAGACAATATTAGGCCAATCGTACTTTATGGAACAAAATGTTGGGGCAATGATGAAAGAATAGTATAACACATTAATAAGCTAAATGTAATGGAACTTACCCTCCCCCCTCCCCATACACACATAAAAAGTGTAATGAAAATGCAAATTTTAAGATGGATATATTGTAAAATTTAAGAAGAATAAAATTAGAACAAAACATATATGAAAAATGGTTAACTCTGCCATGGCCGCTCCCATGCCTGGGTAAAGGAGGAGGGTTGTGTTAGAGCCTCTTCCTAACTCTAATATTCTTTGTTGTAAGTTGTGTTATCTAGACTCTTTACTTTAGCCTGACGTACTCGTGTCCAACACTTCATGATATGACATATGTATGGGATATGTGTTCGATACTTTAGATTTTGAAATATTACTATGTGGATTTTCCGATGGGATGAAGAGAAAGAATGAAAGAAGATAATGACTAATAGGTGACAATTCAATTAAGTGAAGGCACAAAAATAACAATAATTGACTGAATAGAAGAAAGACAAAAAAAAAAGGAAAGAAAAACATATAATATAGGCTTCATAGTGAACATAACATTGTCCTAGTACCTAGATCCAAATTTCGAGACACTTTTTAGCCAAGTCCCCGTATCCCAAAATTTGAAAATAAACAAATCGGACCTCTAGATATGTACTCTTATCCAACACCCATACTCGAGTTCGGGTAACATAGGTTGTATGTGTCTAGACCATCTTAATCGATTCTATCTCACATCATCTCAAATTGGGGCTACACCAACCCAACTCAACTCAATCAAGCCTTCTCCCAGAGTTAACAACAATGATAAAGGTAGGGGAGGACCTAAAATAACATATGGATAGACATAATTAAGAACGATATAATAACTTCTAATATAACTATCGACTTAGCCCTTGTTGAGTTCAATATATTGGTTTGCTCTAAAATTTGATTCCTCAAGTCCTTGGATTGATGATAATTTCGTCCTGGGAAATGTTGGGGATTGAACACCTAAAACCATCCACTTCATTGTTCTAAACCCCTCATCACTTGGCTTTTGCTAAGAAGAAAGAGAATAAGGAAACTAGAATTTTGGTGTTTTATTGAACATGTGAAATGAGAGATGTTATGGAGCTTCTAGCAGTTGGGGGGAGTTGAAGTTCTGGCAGGAAAACCTTTAATGCAATCCCTTTAATCTCTTGAATCAATTTACTAAAAACTCACTTTAAACAACAAGCAATGAAGTTGTTTATAACTCTAGATTTGCATTTCGATTCAAACTAAAACCCACAGTATTCTAATACAAATAAAACACTAAAACCTAAATTCCTTCTCAAACAAAGATACTATCAGTAGAGTTAGAACCACATCCTACACCTTGGTAAGAACCCACCAAGCAATCTGCAATTAGTCACAAACAACTCCTTCATTTGGCATAGTGTGATCTGCATTTGCTCCACCTAGTCGTCTATCTCGTAGAAGGACAAACATATTACCAATATTCTTAACTATCTACATCGTACTAGAACTTCTATGAATATTCATTTATCTATATCTTGCTTCATACCAACATCTATTTAAATCTGGCATTCCTTGGGAAATCACATTGCTCCTTATACTTGGGACATGAAATATATCTGTCAGTTTTTATTAATCCATTTGATGTTGTGATTTTAATTGTTCCAGTCCCCTCAATTACACATAATTGATTGTCTCTCATAAAGACTTTATCCTTCACAGACTTGTAGGAGGTAAACCAATCTTTATGTGGACACATATGGCAGGAACAAGCCAAATAAAAAAGCCATTCATTTGCATCTCTGTCTCAATCAACAACTGAAAGTATTTCATCATAATGGTTATCATACTTGGTCTTAGACATTGTTGCACTGTTGGATTCTTCTCTTGGGGTAGTGGCCAACTCATTCTCTTTCTTCTTTGGGCAGAATTTGATCATGTGTCTCTTTTGTCCATAGTAGTGGCATTTGCATTCCATCCATGGCTTCTAATTACTTGAAGCTCCATGTCTTGCATGGCCTTGCCCCCATTGCTTCCTATCATTTTTGTTTTTCTCTCGAGTAATAAGAAGAGCTTGTGACTCATCAAATTGATACTTCTTACCCTCAACAACTATATTCTCGCTAGAGAACACTTTTCACCTGCTCAAACATAATGACATCTCTTCCTTAAAGCATAGTATTGAAGAGATGTTGCTGAGTGCACATACCGAAATGAGAAGAACAATAGCGTTATCCTCTTTGATGATCTAAAATACCATCACTATATAAATCAACAACCAGCTTCTCCAAATTGAAAAGATGTTCATGTCAACTTTCGTGGTCTTTTCTTGTGAAGGTGTATAGTTATTGCTTCAAGATCAATCAGCTGGTGAATTTTTTTCATAAATAGAGATTCTCCCAAAGCATGTTGAAGGGAATGATATCTATCAAACATATAACCTTATTGAACTTGATGTCCTTGCATTAATTATTTCCCACTTATTGTTATTCATGTCAGTTGACTTACCATCAAAAGCTTTGTCTAAACCTTGTTGTACTAGTATATGTCTCATTTGCATTAGCAGAGACTAAAGTTCTTTTTTCCTATTGAACTTCTCAATAGTGAACTTTTTATCAGAAATATTGGCTTTCATCTCAAAATAAATAAAAATCAGCAAGTACTAATTTGAGATATGATGCACTAGGAAGTTGTTTACGGTTTGGGGTTTAAGATTTAGGGAACCACGAATTAAACTGGCTCCCGAATAATTTCCTTCCTTTAGAAATATTGTTTTCCATCACAAAATAAATTAAAAATTAGCAAGAATTAATTTGAAATATGATGCCCTAGGGAGTTGTTCAAGGTTTAGGGTTTATGGAGCATGAACTAAACCAGCTCCAAACAATTTCCTTCTTTGCCTCAATCAAATTTTTGATTTAGTGCAGGAACAAATCACCACACTTCCAAACACAGCTCAGAATCTCCAAGCTTCAACCATGGCACAACTCTAGCACCCACAACTCATGACAATCAATGAACTTTGCTATGATACCACTTGTTGGATTTTTCAACTGTAGTCGATCAATCACACAACAGAATATCAAAATAATTAAAACACTCATTCAATCTATTAATCAAGGTATAAAAGCCTTTTGTACAATGACTCTAATCTCTTGATTCAATCTCTATATACAACGCACACTTTAACCCAACAAGCAATGAAGGTTTTATTACTTAGGTTCTTATTTAGTTCAAACTAAAACTCACCATTCTAACACAAATAGCACACCAAGAACTAGATTCATATTTAAACAACACTTTCAGTACAGTTCAAACCAAATCCTAACAGAAAGACATGAGAGAAAATGCGAGAGAAGAATTGGTTTGAATAGGCATTAACGGTGCAATCCCCTTACTCCCAATTCATGAAATTTGTTCAAAAAGTACAAAAGGTTCAAAACAACCCGTATGTCTAAAAACAAGCAGCCCATATTCTTAAATTACATCCAAAACAAAAATAAAGATAATTAAGTCCATTTGTAACTATTTGAACAAACATTATTGGCAAGTAGTCTAGTAGGCGTGGTCTGCATTGGAATTTGTACATGGATATGGACATATTTTGATAAATGAGATTTCCTTTTTGGTTGAAGCTGATAACCTTTTGGGCGGTCTTACGGTAATAGGAAGAAAAATATATTCTGTGATATATTCTTTCCATTAAACCTTTCATGTTTGTTCATAGGTATGATGTGCATATCTGGATGAATGAGTATTCATTTTTGGTATGGATGAGCTGGAACGTTGGCTGGAACATTGTAGGTGTTGTACAGTTTTTGTTTTCATCTTTTACTCATATATATATATATGTATATTATTTCTTAGTTTCTTAAAAAAAAGAATTCATTTTTGGTTTAGGAGGCTGATAACCTTTTAGGTGGTCCAATGGTAATAGGAAAAAAAGTGTAGTCTCTGATATATTCTTCCCATTAAACCTTTCATGGTTAAGAGGCCATCACTCTTGAACAAGTCTTATAAATGCATCCTTTTAGGATGTTGTATTTGGTTGGAGAAGGTTGCTCCTAGAAGCGGTACTTAATTGTGCTTGGTATACTTCTCTACATGTTTGAATACCTCAGAATGCATTTATTCTTTCTTCTGGATATTTTTTTGTACTCATCTGTCGTCATCTTCCAAACTCTATAGATCCCAATATTCGTGCCAAACATGAACAGTAGGACTCTTGGAAAAGTATATAAATGGAATTATAATGATAAAAATGATTCCTCTAATCATATTGAAGTGTTTGTTTATAAAATGTTTTATATAATGTTTCCCATGTGATTTTGGAAATGGGGCCAGCTCTAGTCTTTTCCATTGTTTGCAAGAATTGGGTAAAATTAATATATATGTGGCTACCACTATTGCTCATTAATCTGGGTTGTCTATTCTACTTCTTTCTGGTTTTGAGACCTAAATTAATTGGATTAATATGTTTATGTTATCCTCAAGATTCGCAGCATATGGAGCAACAAAACGCAGTGTAGTGCATCTTACGAAGTCATTACAGGTTTGTATTTAATACTTATTTGGGGAATTCATATTTAAATTTGTGTTCTTTCATTTCTATGTAATATGCACATTGCATAGAATCAGGGAGAATCTTCAAAGTCAGTATGATAGACAGTAACACCATTTCTAGCCATAGTACAGCCTATGTGTTGGATATGTAAGGTAATGAAATCACTATGGTGTTCCACATACCAAAAAAAAACTAAAATGGTGAATCCTTTCTACCTTGGAGGTCCACTAGACCACATATGGTCAATATCTACTCAGTGCGTCAACTTCTGATAGGTTTTACAAACAGATTGCCAATTTTTCCAAAGAACATTTTTCAGAGATATTTTGGTTGTGATCATCATGCCATGAACATTGTGTCTGATCAAGGGGATATTCTAGTGGGATTGGGGCTTGTTATGTTTTGGATCCCAACTCCCCTTTATGTACGATGGTCCTAATTATCTTTGCTTAGTGTAATCATTTTTGTTTGTGCTTAAGTTTGAAGTTCAGGAAATGATATAGCCCTCTCCTTTTTCAGACCCCATGTAGTTGGGAAAAGGCTTCATTGAGTTGAGTATATAGCTATCTCCTTTTTATATGGGAAATGCTTTGATGACCTCATAAGTGTACTCAACTAGTGTAGTCAGATACTCATGTCCCTTGACTGACATAAAGTCATGTGTATGGGATGGTTCCATGTTGATCTAAGAGACTCAGGTGTTTGAGTACACTTCCTGAGTGTACTCCTAGTCCTAAGTCCCTCTATCAAGGTCTTTTCTATATACCACATCCTAGGGATTGCAGATTGGGTTTGGATGTAGATGTCTTATGTTTCTAACATCTGTTCTAAAAGTTCTTTCCTTAAAACACTATTCTCTTTAATTTAAACATCTCTCTATAGGTTGGTGATTCCTTGTATTTAGAGATATGAAGAATATCATAAACATCTGAGGTTGATAGTGCTGTCTGTAAATGGAACATGCTCTCTGATGTTAACAGGCCGAACTGCAGATGCAAGATGTTAAAAATGTTGTTGTACACAACCTGTCGGTAAGTTGTTCTTTTTTCTTTTTATTTTATTTTATGCATTTATGAATTATTTCAGGGTGAATTTATTGATTCTTCATTGAGATAAATGCAAAACTAACATGGATTACTGTTGACATTACTTAAAGAGCAATAGGAAGGCCAATTTTCAATTTGGATTGAAGTGATAAGGAAGCATCATGTGGGTACTTATGTGATTTAATGAAATATGTAGCCCTAGATAAAGTAGTGGGGTGATTCATTAAACGATTCCCAGTGTTCCAAATGAGGCTTTATCGTCTTCATGTCACTGAAATAATAAGAGAAATAAAATAAATTAAACAACGGTATTATTATTGTTCATTCATTCTTCTCAAAAAAATTTATTGTTCTTTTTTATTTGATTAAAAATTATTGTTCTTTTATCGTCAACCATTTGATTCTCTGTTGAGTGTGTTTCAACTAGGAATGCCTCTTCAGTGGATCAGTTCATAAATCATACATTTTGAGTGATCCCCACCAACTAATTTAATAGTAATTTTGACTATGCAAGTTTTATCAGTCAATCAGAAGTTATATTCATCAAATTGACATGGTTTCTATCTATTGTCTTGGAGCAAAGATAACCCCTTTTCTTGGAGTTGGTTGTGTCAGAACAAGTTGTACACCTATTTGAGGCAGTGTACATGAAAATACAGATTCTTGGTAAAAACTTCACAATTCAAATATTGTCTTTTACATATTACCTGTACATCCCCAGATTTAGAGTTTAAGTAGGTTTTGATTGATTAAAAAAAAAGGGCAGCCGGATGCACGAAGCGCCTGCCTATGTGGGGTCTCGGGGAATGGTCGGACCACATTTAGGTTTTGATTGATGAATAAAAAATTATGAGGGGAGAAATGTGAAGATCATTATGACATAGGTACATGAACTCCTATATGTTGTTCAAACTCTTCTAGTTCACTGTTTTATTTAGTCAATCACAAGCATTGTGACAATTGTGTAATTTTTTTTTTTTTTTTTGTTTTGACAAGAAACAAAAGTATATTGTATTAATTGTGTAATATGTACAGCAAAAATACACTAGGACCCATGGTCCAAATAGCAACAACAAGAATCAAGAATCAAATGCTACCTGTATTGTGATAAGTGAATGAAATCAAGAATTCAGGGAATATCCTCAATTGTGATAGACTTGAAAAACAAAGTACATGGGACTACCTCTATTTCTTCGCAAATTTGATGGGAACCAATCCCTACTTAATTTGTTGGTAAAAAACTTCCTTATAGCTCCCATTTCCCTATATACCAAACAATGGATTTAGTTAGTTACTTGATTAGTTAACTATCAGATAGCCTAAAAAAACTAGGAAAAAAAGAAAAAGAAAAAAACATTGGGAATTTTGTTCACTTATACAGTGCAATTTTCCTCAACCCTAGCTAACTTGTCCAAATAGGATGTTGACTTCAACCAAGTTTCTTGAGTTCCATTTTCTTTTTTAAATTTGTTCTGATACTATGATATTATTGATGTATGCTTTATTTAGGGTTATGGTTTATGAAAGCAAGTATCTTGAATCTTGATATTGTTGAAGAATAAATTGAATAATGTAATGCACTATGGGGTACAAGATAAAGTGTAATCATGATTTAAATGTTCAAAAGTGTTAAGAGTTGAGATTAAATTCATACCAAATGAATTCAATTGGCCTAGTGAATTAATGTGCAAGAGACTTTACCTTGAATTAATCGAACCAATTGTAAACCATGTAATGCATGATTTAAATCCCCACAATTCAATTGATTTTCCATTTCATTCATTTTTTCAGTTCTTGTTCGTGTCTGTGTGATTGTGTCATACACCAAAATAAAGCTTTACTGAAAGTGATTGGAGATCTAATCCTTAGGGCCCAACAATATTTTTTGAAACCAAAATATTTTAAAAAACTATTGAACGTTGAATGGAGTAGGTAGAGTTTCAATAGGCTGTGTGAAGGGTCTTTTTTTTTTTGGGGTGGGAGAGGGTGTGGCTTAACAAAATTTGAGGGGCAGTCTTCCTTTTGCCTGAGCAACTCATCTCAACCATCAAAATTTCTCAGGAGCTCTTCATTTTGTAGCATAGTAAAGCAGTGAAGTTTCCTTTCCTATCTTTCTTTCACATCAACATTTTTCTTCTTGTCTTGCAAAATTCCTTCTTTGGCTCTATGTTGGTGGGTAAAGCTGTGAAAAGCTTGGAGTGTTATCCATTATGATGGGGGAAGAAAGAGTGAACCCCCCTCTCAATCTTATCAGCACTTTAACTAAACCTCGAGGTCGAGGTGATCAGCATAGAACACATCTCTGCTTCATAATCAAACTCTGAATTACTTATTCAGATAAGTAAATATCATGACTGAGTTGTCATCTGAAAAATTGATCCAACTTTTTCATACATCAAGTTTTATTAGATAAACTCTCCCTTCAACACAGGACACTAAACTTTGAAAACCTTCTAAAAGACTGCCACCTAAGCTCTACACAGTACCATATTCTGAAACCCCTCCTGAGTAAAACTTATTTGCCCACTAAACATGCTATTTAATCATTCAGTAAACTTGCTTTTCCTTTGTGAGTCAAGTTTGAGCACCAGCACCAGTACCGGCATTCACATAGACTATTAAAGTGAGAATCTCTTAGTGGGTCATATAAAATCAAAACTAGTATCATTTATCTATTACGTACCAGGTCTGATCCATTAACTTAAAACTCAAGACAAGAGCAATTTCCAGTTTCACAGAGAGATGAATTATCAGATCTTACATCCCCTCCCCCTAATGCATTAACCCAGAATAGGAAGGGAGTGATCACAATGTTACCGTACATAACTCTAGGTTAGCAAGGGACATACTTGTTGCTGCACTTCTTTAATTTCTCTCACTTTTGAGTAATTAACAGTTATGTTTACTCAAGATATTTCTACCTTTGTCTCTAATTGCAGATTTACAATTTTCAGTTGCTTGCAATTTGAAGTTTCTTCCTTAAGACTGCCATCAATACTCATAAAGTGTTACCAGATCAGAACATAATTGAATACATGTACTCTAAAACCTTAAATCTCCATAATTAAACATAATATTGCATAGCGCAATTACAAGTCAAGTCCAAACTATGTTGACTTATTTTTGGACTCAAAACACTATTTGATGTTTCCATGCATATTCTGCAGCTATTATGACAGTGCAATCCAACGATAAGTAGAGATTCTTAGGATACAAGCAAAGAAAACTATTGTGAGAACAGCCCTAGTAACTCTTTGTTGGTGTAGGATTATTTATAGATAACAATCACATGTTATCTTATTGTGTTCTTGTAGGATTCCTGTCCTATTCTGCTTGTTATACATATTTATTGTTAATGCAATCATCTCGTTGTTTATGGAATAATGGTATTTAATATGTTTGTACTAATGTAATAGTAATGCATCTCACACTTATCTTAATTGCAATTGATGTGAAACATATCTGTGATGAATGTGCTATGTAGCCTTTTTTTTTTTTCTTTTGATAGAAGAATGTGCTATATAGCTTGCTAGGGCAATAGAGGTAAGTCTTTTGTCTTGTTTGCAGCCAGGAATGGTTACAACAGATCTTCTCATGTCCGGCGCTACCACAAAGCAGGTTGGATATAGAGTGGAAATATTCAAATCTTTCTTTGTTACACCTTGCTATTTTTGAGCTGGAAATTAATAAAAAATATTGCTTCCATCACAGGCCAAATTTTTTATCAATGTGTTGGCAGAACCAGCTGAAGTGGTAAGATCTTAATCATTTAAACCAACTAACATCAAAGAAGCTGATCTATGAGACTGAAGTTGTTAGGCTGCATCAAATGGTCAATGGCATTTGCAATCTTCAAACACTGAAAATAAATGCTTAAAAATTGATTGTTTGGCTTGTATGTTCATCATGGTTAGGTTCTATGATTCGTAATGACATAATAATGCATTCAAGAGAAATAATTTAACTCATACAATCATGAATCATGAATGTGAGAGATGAAAGGCTCTGTTAACATTTACATGGCAAGTGACAAATATTAATGACACACTTCTTGATAATCTAACCACTGAAGAAGATCACTTAAAAAAAGGGCAGCCCGGTGCACAAAGCTCTTGGCTATGCAGGGTCCCGGGGAAGGGTCAGACCACATGTGGATTTATTATACACAACCTTACCTTGCTTTGGAAGAGGTTTTTTTCACGACTTGAACCCGTGACCACAACATGGTCACACGCCAGCAACTCTAACTGTTGTGCCAAGAGGCTGAAGAAAATCAAGTACTAAGTAAATTGATATACATATGCATGATGTGAAACATAAATGTTTTTGCCCAATAGACTTGTAGATACCTGTTAAATGAAGCCATAGCATGAACAGTGACCCTTCCTCCACATTTTTTGCTGTAGAATATTGCCTTTCTGATTTTTCTATCTATTTCCAGGTTGCAGAATATCTTGTTCCAATCATCAGATCCATCCCTAGTAATGGTTCGAGGAAGCCCACTTACATTCGGTTCCTCACAGGATTGAAAGCCTACTCCCAAATATTTTCAGTTGAGAATAGTCATCTTTCAATTGTTTTGGCTGATGACGCCTTGCACTTCTTTTGATTTTTATTTTTATTTTTTTTTCAAACAAGTGAAACTAATTGTTTTTTTTGGTTGTCTATGGGCAGAGACTTGCTTTTGGTGCCAGAAGAAATAGATACGTACTTGAAGATTGAAAACCATTCATATAAGCTTTTGTTAATGTATAATATTTTTCATTGTTTTAAGCAATTATTTCTTATTCAGCTAAGAATTTTGCATCTTTTATTAATAACATGGAATCTGTGATTCCTTTTAATCTGTAGATGCACCTGATTTGCAAATTTTTGTGTGGATAAGCAGCTTCATATTTAAGTTCAGATATGAACCAAGTATTAGTTGGTGGGAGTCCCAATAGAACACAACTTATTAGCCTTGGAGTCTATGACCAACGTAGCCTTGGTGGATTTCGTTACCAAAAAATGCTAAAAAATGGAATGTATGAGGTTGAAAACGTAAAAGAGTAAAAATGGTTTTAAGCCAACAAGGAGTTGGTGCAGTTGGTAAAGAGGTGATTTTAAAATCTAAAGGTTTCAGGTTAAACTTTGAGATTGTGGTATGGTGATGGATAATGATGGAGTTAGGTTGTACAACTAACTACTAACATTGTTTTGTTTTTTTTAAAAAGAAAAAAAAAAAAGAAAAAAATAGCAATGCTTCTAAGATCTTAAAATGGGGAACATTGAAAGTTTTATTGTCATTGAAGTTATCTACATCAATAGAAGTTAAGTTGTGACCGACGGCTTGGTGCTTTAGAAGAAACCTCTAATTTGCCTTCTGATGTGGGAACAAAAGGTTTCATATAATGTGAGTATGGGAGCTCAACATTTAGCCTAAGATCTCTTTTAGGGCCTATCTGATGTGGGAATAAATAGAAGGGGTATCATTTCACAAAATTAGAAGAAGTGAGATTAATTGAGACTCTACTCTTGCTAGTTTGGTGCTTGATCCATTTGGTCTCTACTCTTGCAAATCATTCTATTATCACATCATTAGGAGGAGCTTCAGTCCATTTCCTTTCCCCTTTTCAACTTCATTTGAGAATCATCTCATTTGCCTTCAAAAAATATTTGCACTTTTGGGTGGTTTATGGTTTCAAACAGATTTACCCTCTTGCAATGTTCTCCAGAAGAATTTGCCTTCCAAGTGCGTTTCACCAGCTTTGGTATGTTCTTTGTAAGAATAACATGGAATCCATGGACCATATTATATATTTGAGAATTTGAAACCTTATTTAGGTTTGATCTAAATTTTCTTACTTTGTAAAGGGGCTTGCATTTAAATAAGTACTTGTAGTGAATCATGATATTAAAATGAGCTTAATAATAGTGAAATAATTAAATCTGTCATCCGTCGTATATGTAATGAAACTTTGGTAGTAAATTTACCTTGAGATTGTATAAAACTGTAGATTGTAACATTAATTTTTCTAAAAAGGAATCAAATTTTGATATATCAACGTAAAGACACTGTCACAAGAAGTTTAGAACACAAAGTATGCCAATTAAAGAGTGCACAATTCTACACTTGCAAGAGGTTTGAATAGAGCCAATGACCAATAGCTTACGTGGTTAGGCATCTACCTTCTTTCACATTAGCTGGAGGCTTTAAATCTCCTCAGCTGCCTTAGATGAGATGATGAGGAGTAGTTGTTCTTTTGTTGTGGCTTGGGCCTTGGTGTGAGTATTTTGTTCTTCGTGTTAGCAATTAGGATTGCCTAATCAATCTTTGATTCATTGATTTGGAATAATTTGTGTATAATAATTCATGTAACAAATAAATACTAGACTAAAAAATAAAAAATAAAAACTAAAAACTAAAAAATAATGTTTGAGAAGAATGTGGATTAGGATTTGTGCATGTTGGATTCACCATATTGAATTTGCAACCTTAAGTAATTATAACATATTAAGAAGGGCCACGCTTATTGGACGCATGCACCAGCCCTTTGGATCACACTAATTAAATATCAAGAAATATCATGTTATTCTAATACAGGAGGAGTATTAAATGAAATGAAATCATCATTCTCTCTCTTTTCTTGAGTACTTGCCCTTTAAAAAAATCTATTTCGTTCGATTAAAATTTCTTAGGTTATGAATTCAATATTTTTACCTAAGTTTTCACTATAAGAGTATTGCTAGTTGCTTTCATTAATAAGTTATTCTTTTCTTAGTTTATTCGGGAAAATTGGAAACAAATTCATTTCTTAATTAATTATTATAGATGGATGATTTATCATCACTTATTTGTGAATGTGGATGAACTAGAAATTTTTCCCAATTTTTGTATTATCAATACTTTTTAGAACTGACAAAGTCGACACCCATCAGTCAATCTAACATAACGACAACGTTAAAAATAGTTGATTGACAAAATTTTACACTAACCCTCAGTTACATAAAAATAAGAGTAATGGTAATTAACACACTTTGTTGACATTTTTCATGATAATTATTAGATGGCCTTGAATTACATGTTAATGCAAGATTTGAGGCAACCTAATAACTTTCAAAGACAATGTTAACAAAGTGTGTTTGTAAAACATTTTCTTAAAAATAATCCTCTTCTTTAATCAAAACATAAAATATACTATAAATAAATACATGCAAATTAAATAGCCTAAAGACTTTTTTTTTTTTGTATAAATTTTAAACGTGTGTACGGAGATGATCATGCATCAGTACCTAAACCAGAGACCTCAGTTAGTAGTAACTTGTCACTAGATCATTTAAGAAGATGTTTCTCCAGCTAAATTAATATACATTATATAGGGTGGTCATCTAATTTCCCTCTCTGTTTCACTAAAGATAATGAAAGATGAGAGAAGAAGCAGATGTTTAGAATGTATGATTTCTTGGTGATGGCTCATGTATGTATCAATCGATTAGAAGATGTAAAATATTGTTCTCACAAATGTGCTACGGAACATAAAGCGTGTGTAAAAGTGTAAACGGAATAAACTTAACAGAACCCTTTTTACAGAATATTACATGAAAACGTTAGACTCAGGCAACTTTTATGGAAGCCAACGGATGACTTGGGTTTTATGATTGTTACTTTGCTCAACCAGCAAAGTGTAAAACAACTCAAAATTGTTAAGAGAATATTTCAGAGTCAATCTGCTCAATATTTGGAAAGAACTGTCGCAGCATAATCAAGTAATTAGGAGAATTTGCCTGCAAAATCAGAACAGATCAACCTATAACATGTAGAGATGCATCACAATACCACAAACCAGCTGCTACGGATTAAGATCTGATATATATATATATTTCATGAAGTCGCAAGAATATTAGTATATAAGAAAGGGTCAACATATACATACACATGGATTGCGCTCGAGGTAAACTGTTGTGAGCTTATCCTTGGAACCGGTAACAGCCACATCAAGGCCTTCAAGTGATGCTATTTGGTTATCATTAAGCCACAGATCTTCCAATCTGAATCTCAGTAGTTCAAAAAAATATGAGAATAGAGAAAACGCCAAGAAAAGTCAATAGAGGAAAATACCTACTCACTTTGTCAGATTTTCAATATCATTCACAGAAGTCAGTTTATTGGAGGAAATATCCAGGACCCGGAGATTTACTAAGGTTGATAAACCCTCCATTGTTGAAATACCATTATGGCTCAAATATAGTTCTTCCAGAGCAACACAATCCTGAAAAAGAATGAGCATGGCATCTATATTAGTAAGGTAACTTAGATCTTTGTGTAACAAGTTACACTCACATGAACATGCAAGAGTAGTTTACTTGAAATCCCATCATAGCCGTCAAACGGTTGCTCTGTAAGCTCATCTTCTTAATGCAGTTCAGCCCACATAGGTTTACCACTCGGATACGATTCCTTCCAAGCCATAGCTCCTGTAAATTTGTTAAATTTTCCAAGTTCTCCATGACCTGAAATCGAGAAGCAGATATGAATCATGCAGTGTGGTGTGGAATTGAGAAGAAAAACTACTGCTAACTGACAAAATAATTCAAGAGACTTCCCTAGTGAGATAATCTTAAAATCATCATTGTTTGTATTATTGAAGAAACAAAGTGCCCAACAAAAGCGATGGTGTTTCCGAAAAAATTTGGAAGTAACTGGATTTATGAAATTTGATATATGTTTTCTGCATCAATTTCTTAGAGACTACTGCTTACCCTCAATCTATTGGAACCAAGTTCAAGAATTTGCAGATTAATGAAGTGATCAATCTCCTCAATCTTGGTCACTTCATTCTTCGAAACATAGAGCTCCTTGAGGGTACTAGAGACCTTTGACAAACCATTTAAGGAAGTTATCTCATTGAAGGATACATCAAATACTACCAGGCTCTGAAAAATGCTGACATCTGGTATTGTTGTAAGTTTGTTGTCCCTAAGCACCATTTCCTGCAAAACAAAGGAAACATACTTCAGAAAGAGCATCCAGCTAAACAGAATGCCATTCAGTTCACATGCTAATGAAAGCTATAATGAGTTACCCATCAGAACTTCGATAAGGGATACATACATAGAATATAAAATATTAATATCTTATCACTGAAAAGCATAACAAGTGACATTTTAAAGATTCCAAAGAGGTTGAATAATTGTGCACAAAGCAATGCAACCAGTCACCATACCATTTCATTTTTCAATTAGTATGTATTTTATCAACGATAATACAGTAGAACATTTGCAGCTAAATCTTAATAAGATGACCAATTACAGCTCATATAACCAGTTCGGCTACCTATCACAGCTACATATTTGCAACCATTTTTAGGAATTCTCAAGACTATAAAGCAATATCAGTTAAAACTTGAAAGAATTGAATTTATGTTGGTCTATTGTCTATATCTATACTATTTATAATGCAGACATTCAAAATTGATCTCTGACTGTGTCGAGCTTTATTTACCTTTGTTTTATCCACAGCTGGTTTTAGGCTTGGATAAATGAGGGTTGTGTCAACTGACAACCATCATATACTTTTACAGGTCTTTTGTGAGCATGATTCCAAGAAAAAGTAGATTCATTTAACCAACCCCATGTAGGTCAGAAAAAAAAAAAAGGCTTTGTTGAACTGCATTGAGACTTTCAAAACTCACTATGTAATATGCTAATTTTCAATATTAACCTACCTTATGTCTAGTTAAAAATTTGAGCTTTTAAATAGTGAAGGCAATTTGGCATTTTAAAAACTTTTAATAGTAAAATATCACTCTTACTTAGGGAGATCTATTCAACTAAAGCATTTATTTACAATAAGCCTTTATGAGATACTTAAAATGCATTTATAAATAGTACTTCAATTAAGTGACCACAGCAATTTAGGTGTTAAGAGGTTGGTCATAGACCTGTATACATAAATGAACCCACTCTAATTCAAAAACAGAATTTTGACTACCTAAGATGACAAAATTATTTATAACGTAGAGGCCAAGGTTTTTTAGGTTAAACTATCTGTCTTATCAACTACTAATCACAGTGGAAAAAAAAAAGAAACAGTTCTGCTACAAATCCAGTCAGTTTAGTAATATGTTGGTAGTGATTGCAAGATGTTTGTTGCTAATGATGTACCACTCTATGACAAATCTGAATAACAAAAGGGGCATGCTTATTTGACTCCAATCATTGAAGGCCTTTAGCTGATGCAGACTAGGTAAAAGATTGAAGCCAACATTTGATTAAGGCACTTCATTGTAGCAGCAATTTTTGATGTGCAATTACACTACCTTTGTGATAGTTTAGTGTGATGATGAATTTAGTTGCAATACAATCAATGGGACATCTAGACTTTAAACAGTTTCAATAATAATAATTCTAGTAGGCCATCCAAACAATTCACTGACGCCTATAGAGACCTTATTTCAGACATCTAGTTTGAAACCTTGTATTTGGTCAGGTTTCTTGCTACCTCTCTAGACTTCACTGAAGTATCACCTCTAGCTCCACAAATACTATATATTAAGTTTTACTAAAAATAGCATCTAAAGAAGAATGCAAATCTAAAATTTTTATGCGATCCCAATGGCTGTCAAGACAATGCATGCATTTTATCTCTCTAAAGTCTAAACAAAGCTAATATAATTGCAACTAAAATAAACCAAACCAAGTTTGAACTCTCACTGAAGTCATGTTAATTTAGAGCTTTAGATTGAGACAGAAAACAAACCTACATAGAGAACCAGACTTTGCTAAGTTCTCGTACACCAACAACCCATTACATGCAAAAGGGCAGCTTTGCCGCAAGGATGAAAATTAACGCAGCAGAAGAGACAAAGGTCTTGATTTTTGTTTCTTGGTAATGGCTTCACAGTTTGTCTTTGCAGTCCAGTCAATGATTAGCAATGAGAGGAGAGAGATGAAGATTTAGGAAACAAAGAGAAATATATATGGGTAGAACAAATAGAAGAAAAGAAAATATCAGGATGACCAGAGAACAAAGACAATTGCCAAGATAGAAAAAGAAAGCGAGAGATAAGAGTGAGAAAAAGATAGAGAGAGAAGAATAGGAAATCAATGAAGTTGAAAAGGAGAGAACAAAAGACAAACAGAAAGATGAAGGGAGAATGGAAGTGAATGAAAGTGCAAAGCATGGATGCTTCAGAAGCGGTAGGAGAAACGAAGAGAGGAACCAAAACGAGAAAGAGAAGAGGTAAACAAAAGAGAAGAGGGATTGAATTGGGCTCTAATACCAAACTAATTCAGCACAGGCAATAAGAAGAGGAGATAGAAACAAAATAAGTGGAGGAAGAGGAGAAACTAGAAATTGTTTATTCAACTCGTATCCAAAACAACCATTCATCCCTATTACAGAAATTAAAATTCATAAAACACCCACCCTAGACTCCTAACCTAGGAAAATGAAGTTTTATTAGCATTAAACCTCTCCAAAACAACTGCTTTGGGTCTATTATATGCAACCTTACTCTACATCGTAGGGGGCGGTTTCCATTGTGTCAAGGCTCCCCTTCATAGGAATTTACATAATAATTATTAAATTTCAAGAGGAGACTTTTCTTAAGAAAAGACGGGTGCACCTTGCTCTTGAGTTGCACAACCCTTGAGTTCTTACCAATGTGGCAAGGTTGCATCATAGCTCAAGGTGCGCCTAAGGCGGGCCTCGAGAACACACCTTGGCAAACCTTGATAACTTCAGTAAATTTATTTGCAGAGAAAATGGAGTTATTAGATAGATGATTCATCCACAATCAGTGTAGCCTTAGGGTTCTAAATAATAGAATATTCTTTAATCTTCAAGGTTGGGTTCCCACAAGCTAGTGACACTAAATCAAGGAATATTCTTCTTGGTTTTCTTTCTTGCTATATATATAGACATGGATCAATTTGCAATCTTCTTCCCTTCATTTGTTCTTCCTTTAAAATTTTAGTCCAGATTATTTGAGTTTACTTCTAAACAAAATTCTTCATTCACCATCATTCACTAAGGAGTTATTCTCCAATAGAACAAGATCAATGCTCTTTAGTTTTTCATCTTTCTTGTAAAGGTTGAAATAGATATAGGTGGTGTTAATTGACAATACAAAATCAAGACTTAACTTCAAATTAGAAGTTGTGAAAAATGATTTCGAACCAAGAAGTTGTGGGATCAGTAAAAATAAAATTAAATATATTAAATGTAATTTTGGTGGATGTAGTACGAAGAAACAACAAATGAAAAAATTTTAGGTACTTAGGCACAATTTCTCATTAGGAAGAAAAAATAGAAAGTGATGTAAATTGTAAAATCAAAGTAGAATGGTTAAGTAATTGAGTACCTTTAAAATAATATTTGATCAATGCATTTCTTTAAAGTTGAAAGGACGACTATGTAAGACAACACTTAGGCTAACCATGTTTAACAATAGTATGTTGGGAAATTAAGAAATAATATATTAATACACTAAATGCAACAAGAATTCAAATGGTAAGGTAGATGAAAGGTAAAATTAACAGATAAAATTAAAAATTTATAGAGAAAATACGGACAGTCCCATCAGAGATAAGTAAAAGATAACAAATCAATGTAATTTGATCACGTACAATAAAGACTAAGAGAAGTGCCCGCCAGGAAGAGTTAGATAATAAAATATTAATAGTAACAATTGAGAAAAAGGAAGGATTAAAATAACATGGATATATATAATTGAAAAAGACAACCACTAGTAGTATAATAATAATTTGGCCCCTCAATAGAGTGGAGTGGAGGAAGCATATTTATGTAGCCAACACCATTTGGGAATGCATTGTTGTGTTAAGTCTTGTAATGATTGAGGCCTCTCTTGACTCTTACATACATAAAGATTAATCTCGAACTCATATGTAATAAATAGAAACTAAAGAATCATTGAAGTAAAATAAGATTCCAAAACTCTAGAACTGACTTAAAATTTAAAAAGGAAAAGATTGTGCAATTTATAAGCTATGTAGTCAACCGATAAATATCCTATATATGCTAAAAATAGAAGTCTTAAATAGTTTAACGCTACCCTATGTGCTTCAAACATTATTGAGATTATAAATCTTACTTCTAAATGTTATCTTGATAATTTAATATGTATTGAGTATCTAATCATGCTTGTTTTAATGTATCATGGAAGAAACATAGATCTTCCAAATATATTTGGCAAATGTATATTCTTATTCTCTATACTTCTCTACCATATATATTTTTTACCAAAGTTCTCATCATAGAATTGAACTTCCCTAAATTAATTCTAAACTTTTAAAGACTTCATATGGGGTATTCAAAATTTTGATCCTTAATTGTACCCTCTTTTGTTGATTCTTTGATCAACAAGCTCTTACTAATTTGCAAAAGAAATTGGAGAATCAAGATTCCTTCAAATGATTGAGTGAAGTTTTTACCTTTATAAATTTCAAAATCACAATAATAACCCTAGAATGAAATCCACACCTTGCTCAAGAATAACTAGTTGTGGTATTGACGTGTAAGATCATGCTTGTCTCAAAGCCCACAAGGCATAACGTTGATGATCCTAGAACAATATCAACCTTCGATCCTTCATTTATTATTGCTTTCTTTTACCAGTTTTTCATTTGACAATGTTTCTAGAAACCCCAAAATTGAGAACCAAAGAGACAGTTCTTTCTATATTTTTCCTTTAGGTAGAATGCTTTTATCCATAGAAAGCAGGAGAGGGAAAGAAGATTTGTCTTTCCTTCCCTTCAATGGTGTTGATGGCCCTTTTGATCCATTTTATGCTTCTAATGGAGGCCAAGATCCTTAATATATTCTATGTTTTATCTTTTAATAAAATCCTTCTATCAACTTCCCTCCCAGAAAGAACAAAGCTCTATGTCTATGATAAACAAACAGCAAGGTGAACGAATATTAACCATTTCTCTTATGTAAGAAAGTAGGATGAAAATATGCTCTCTTTTTAAAATCTCCTCCTCTAAAATTTCATGCTGCAGCTCAGGTAGCCTAAGGTTCTCCAAACTAACACAAAAAAAAGGATGAAAAACACACAGACGCATTGTTTATTCTATTTAATGGAATTGATTCAATCAAATAAAAATTCAATCAAAATCCTTATTTGTTTGTTCTGACTGGAGTCAATTTTGCAAGCAATAAGAGAAGCATACACAAGCAGATTGGACTAAACATGGATTGAATCTACAACACCAACAATTTCTACCTTTTCTAATTAAACAACACTTCATTTTTCACATAGAAATAAATAAATCTTCAATGAGCTACATCAAATACAAAATATTAGCATTTCTCAAGGTAAGATCGACAGAGATACGTACTTGAAGGCCCGAAATCGCAGTGCAGCGAGAAAGAGGCTCAATGCCAGCATCATCTAAGAGGTTTTGACGGAAAGACAGCTTTTTGAGCTGCGAAAGAAGGCCAATCCGAGGATCTAACGTGGATAACCGATTCGCAGTCAAGTCCAACTCGATCAAAGGAGGAGGAATCTCGACACCTTCGAGATCGTGAAGCTGAAAACTGGTGAGATCGAGAATCAAATTCGACGAATTATCTTCGACCGCCGTTTCATCGCGTGTCCCGCAATTCTCTCCTCCTGTAGTAACCAGTTCGGATTCGTTCCCCGCCTCCATTGAAACCGATCAGTCGAAACCCTACAATGAGATTAAGAATCTAAATGAAAACCTCTTGAAAGCTCAAACCCAACGGCATCGGCATCTATCTCCTACGATGGCCCCTCGCGTTTCGGTGAGCTTTTTCGTGCTTTGCCCCTGCTCTACCAAACACTTCTAAAATGTTTTGCGAGGTGTTTCACCCTTTTTTTTTTTCTTTTTTTATTTTTTTTTGGGTCAAGTAAAAGTGTTTTAGTCAATGATGACAATTTTTCACTCACATAATTAAAATAGGGAGCAACTAAATATGCCATAATAATTATTTCTCATACCACATTTACTCTTTCTACCAAATTAAATAATAATTCACTTTTTTTACCCCAAAAAAATGTCCTAACACTTCCTAAAATAACCCTTAATTTCAAAAAGAAAAGAAAATTACCGATTCAAACTAAAAAAAAAATTGTCAAACCCTATTCTATTTCCGCCATTATCATTTATTCAAGCTCGATTATGCCATTGTCATTCTTCAAACCCTGCACCATTGTCGTCGTTCTTGTTCTTGTTCTTCCTCTTCCTCTTCTTCTTCTTCTTCTTCTTCAATACAAACCATTTCGTCCAAAAAATTGTCAAACGAACCCTAACTTGAAGTACCTTCAAATCGAGCTTTTTTGGCCTTTTTTGTGTGTTTTCTGAGTTTTAAATGAAAAAAATAGTTATCAGTTTGGGCTTGCGTGCCCGAATTTATGACAACAGGTTCAGTCAGGTCCTACCGAATCTATGACAGCAGGATCGGTCGGGGCCGACCGAACCTTATATTTTCAGGTTTTTTCGAGGGGATGACCCCTTTAGTAAGTTATGGTGGTGGTCTAACTTATTTTTTGGTATTTTTATGGTTTTCGACACAACTTGTATGCCAATGCACCGTTAACCCCTGTAGTGCTGTCTATCGGTGGCAAACGGTACACCGATGCTCAAATGAAGTGGAAGGTATGTCGAAATGGGCTCATGTCACTTCAAGGGCCATGAATGTATAATTATCACACGAATATCCTTGAAAAAAATTGAAAATATAAGGTTCAGTAAGACATGACCGAACCTAATGCGTAAGTTTGGTTGGACAGTACTAAACCTTATACACAGGTTCAGTCTTGTCCCACGGAACCTCATATTTTTTGTTGTGTTTTAAGGATATTCGTGTGGTAATTATATATTCATGGCCCTTCAAGTGACATGAGCCCATTTCAACGTACCTTCAACTTCATTTGAGCGTCGGTATACCGTTTGCCACCGATAGGCAGCACTACAGGGGTTAACAGTGCATTGGCATACAAGTTGCATCAAAAATAAAAAAAATATCAACAAACAAGTTAGACCACCACCATAACTTACTAGAGGGGTCATCCCCTCGAAAAAACCAAAAATATAATGTTCGGTCGGTCTGATCAAATCCAATGAATAGGTTTGGTCGGGGCCGACCGAACCTGCTGTCATAGATTCGGTCGGATCCGACCGAACCTTATGTCATCGGTTCGGGCATGCAGGCCCGAACCGATGACGATTTTTTTCATTTAAAACCCAGAATAAACACAAAAAAAACAAAAAAATCACAAAAAACTCATCAAAGATTGTTAAACTTCGTCTGAACTTGAATCATCCGCCATCATGCTTTCAAATGGTGTAAAGATCGAATGTTTTAATTGCTTGGAGGATTCTACACATTTGAGAAAACTACTAAAAAACACCTCAAAAAAGGCGGCAAAATCTTATAAAAGTGTTTAGGGGAAGAAGGGTATGAAGATAGTTGTAGGAACATTAGAATGGAATAATGGTTTAGGGTCTACGGGATGAAGATGAAGGGTTTAGGGTTTAGGGTTTGTGGGATGAAGATGATGAATAGTATAGGGGTTTATGATGGGGTGAATTTAGTAAAGATAAGATTAAGTGGAAATAAAATTAATTTGAGGGTAGTTTAGACAAATCATACAAGGGTGTTTTAGGCAAAAAAAAATATATTTTTTGAGGTGTGGTAGGAACATTAAAACTTGTGGTATGTTTAGTTGCTCCCTTAAAATAATATAACTCTAAATTAATTAAAATAATATATACTCTACATTACTACAAACTTTAGTACCCATATTTAGTTTAACCATCAAATTTAGAATTCATTGTATAAAATATATATTTTAAAATTTTTAAGATATTTTAATTTAATTATTGAGGGCTGCTATTTGGACCTCATTTAAAGACTATCATCACCCCAATTATTATCACTACCTCACCCAAGATATTAAGACTATTCTCACCCGCTAAAAAATAAAAAACCCTAAACTACTCTTCTGATTTCAACACCACCATCTTCGTCTTCCTCCCATCATTTTCTTTTCCCTAAAACCTAGCCCCCAACTCCAAAGCATTAGTTTTCCACCATTATCTTTTCTCTCTCTTTATTTCCCATCATTTTTTTTTCTCCAAACCCCAAATTTTCTATCATGCAAATGGTTCGTTGGTTTTTTTTTTTACAAAAAATTGCACTTTGGTTCACCCCTGCATGGTCAAACCTTATACAGTAGGTTCAGCCGTACTGTTTAAGGTTCGGTTATACCACGCTGAACCTCTTATTTTTCCTTTTGTTCACTTTTTAACATGTATTTCTAGGCATTTCTTGACATTTTTCATTTGCCTACTAATATTCGGACCTAAAAAAAAATGTCAAGAAATGCCTAGAAATACATGTTAATGTTAGTCACCCAAGGAGGAGGGGAGGGGGGGGGGGGGGGGTAAATTGGGTGTCTTGGCCAATTTAATCAATTTTATTTTTTCTTATGTTATTCTTGCATTGATTAAGGCATTTGTTCAAATATGTCTTGTGCAAGAGATAAATACAGAAATTTAAATGCAAAGACAAAAGGTTTTTACGTGATGCGAAAAACCTTTTCCTACTCCATGCTTATAGAAACCTTCTTTAGGATTTCACTATCTCAGAGTCACTTACCGAGTATAAATCAAACCGTTACAAATGTCTTTTTACAGGTTCTTACAGGCTAAGGATAATCCTTCTACTTCCTTTTTGCAGGATAAAAAAGAACCTAAAATCTTTTTACCGGGCTAAGGATGAACTACTTGCCCTTTTTAAGAGAAAAGGAGAAATTACCTTTGATTCCAACCTAAGAATCTTAAGTGAATCAAATTCACTTGACTTGGTTGTTTCAATCTTAAAACAAACCAAAACTCTAATTACAAATATTATAATGAAGCTCAAGATATAACAATTTCGATCAATACAAGATATGAAATTAAAGCTCATGGATAGAGAAAACTTATAACCATATACCTTTCATGTATCCATATTGCCCGTTTGAATGATGTTGATTTATGGGGTGATGATAGTCCATAAATGGGGTCCAACTAGTAGCCCTCTACTTATTTTGTGGTTTATTTTTATATTATAAGTATGACATATATCCAACAATAATAATATAATATTATTTTGTGTAAAATATATTTTTTAATTTTTAAAATGTTTTAATTTAATTATTTTGTGTTTTTGTTTTATATTATAGATTTAATATATATCCAATGATAGTAATAATTCAACAAAAACAATTTGCCTTGCAGCAAGCAGGGTTAGACTTAAACCTGTAGAGTAGTAATTAAGGTCAGAATTGGTATTTTAAAATTTTGATGGGGTCAAAATGGACAAATAGGTTTCAATCGCAACTTCTAAATAGAAAAGCACCAACAACCCAACTTTTCCAAAACACCAAAAAAAATGTGTTTTCTTTCCTCTTAAACGCAATCGTCGTGTTGCCCAAATGGTCGCAATGTTGCGTTTCTACCTTAACGACAATCACAACGGGCTCCCAAATAAGGCCGATGAAGAAGAAGAATGCTTTTTCTAAGATTCTCGACGTCTGCACCGAATGACGTTTAAGCTCCAGTGACGTAGTTGTTGACCTAAGTGGTCTTCCACTTAAAATTCTCCTAAGTGTTTTGATGCTAACAAAGAATACAACCATGGTGCTAATGGTTTAATTGAGTATGTTTCAGCACCAAAGATCAAAGATAAAAAGCCAATACAAGATTCAAGTGATCTCAAGTTGATCAAACAAAGTCATAGGCAAAAGATTGGACGTGTTGACTTGAAAACAAAAGGATGAAAGCTAACAAGTGTACTTAGAACTAGGTTGTAATCTCTTTTGTTTCTATATTGCTCATATATTTTCAAATCATTTCATGCATGCATTCATAATTCTATTTAGTCGAAATGTTTTCCAAATCATCATTGTTTTATTTAGTCAAACTGGTTTTCATATTGGTCTGACTTTCATTAAAATTGTTTCAAACACTTGCATGAATTTCAATTTGATCAAATTATGTGTTTCCAAGTATTTTTGAACTTGTTTAATTGATAAAACATGTTTTGAACTTAAAAAAACTCAAAAAACTCAAAAATCAGTTTCTATGTAAACATATACACTTTTCTTCCTTAAGAAACGTGTTTTCTTCCTGTCCAGAGAGAAGTTTCTCAACTGGACATACAAAAACACATTTCCTGAGTTTCCAGAATGACGAATTTTGTCTCAGACAGGTAGAAACGTGTTTCCTCTTAAGAAACACGTTTCCCCTGTTTTTCCAAAAATCATGCCTTATGGAATTTGCACAGAAACGTGTTTCCTGCTTTTTGGGCATTTCTGAGGATTGACACAAAAACGCGTTTCCTCTTGAATTTTTTGAGAGCTATTTTTGAAACAAAAACACGCTTTTCTCTATAGAAATGCGTTTCCTACTTTTTTCGGGGTATTTTTTTATAAATACACCCCTTAGCTCATTGTAAGCAACTTCTGCAAAATCTTTAGAAACTTGTGCATTTGTGTGTTCTCCTATTTTTCAAAATAAAACAAGTTTTCACAAGTTTAAGTGTTTTGTTGATTTGAGAGAAAAAGATTTTGATCTTCAAGTGTTCATCATCCTTCAAGCAATCTTTGAAGTTTCTCTTTTACTTTAAAGAAATCTCCTGAACTTTCATCTTTAATCTTTGAGAAGATCATTTTGAGAGATTCGAAGCACTTAGTATTTTTGAAACTTGTAATACTTTTTTTGTTCTCCTCTTTTTCAAAAAGAAAATCCAAGTTTCTACAAAATCTTTTTTAACTTGGTTTTGAGAAAAATCATTCAAGTGTCCAAATTGTTTTCAACAATGTTCAAATATTTTTACAAACATTTTTCAATATTTCTCTTTTGGGATTTCTCTTCAAGCTTCAATATGAAATCTTCTTTTGAGAGAAACCTATTTTGATTCTTAGGAAAATTTTGTGCTTGTTTTTAAATCCAAAAATTCCCTGGAATTGAAGTGTTTTGTGAGAAAATGAGAGAATGAGCTTTAACCTATATCTTCCATCTCTCCACATTTTCAAAACACCTAGAGAGAGCATTTGAGTGAAAAATCATCTTGGTGATTTTGGAGCATCAACATTTGCATTAATCATGCATGTTTTTCAACAACTTTCAAATGAGCAATATGGATACATGAAAGGTATATGGTTATAAGTTTTTTCATTCCATGAGCTTTAATTTCATATCTTGTGTTGAATGAAATTGTAATATCTTGCGTTTTATTGTAATTGTTCCAAGTATTTGGAACAAACATTTATGATATAGTTCACTTAAGATTTCTATGTTGGAATCTAGGTTTAGTTTCACCCTTTCTCTTGAAAAGGGTCAAGTGGTTCTTACTTTACCTGTGAAAAGGAAACCGACTTTCCCTTTGCCTGTAAAATAGAACAAGTGGTTTATCCTTAGCCTGGTAAAAGGATATTAGGTTCTTCCTTATCCTACAAAAGGAAGTAGACGGTTCATCCTTAGCTCATAAAAGGATAGGTTTGTCTTGAACATATAAAAAGGCAAGTGTAACGGTTTGATTTACACCCAGTAAGTGAATCTGAGATAGTAGAATCCTATAGAGGTTTTCTCTAGGCGTGGACGTAGGAAATTGGATTTTTGAACCATGTAAAAATCTTGTGTCTTAACATTTAATTTATGCACTTTATTATTGTAGATGATCTATTTGCTTAAATGCCTCAAAAAATTTAAGAATCACACAAGATCAACATAAGAAAAATTAAAATTGACCAAATTGGCCAAGACACCATATTCACCCCCCCTCTTGGGTGACCAATAGTAGCTAGGCAGGGCCCTTAACTAGAAGCCCAACCTAATTCGAGTTTGGGCTCGGGGCTCACACTCGATCAAAGGGTGACAATGGGAAACAAAGCTTCTCTTCTATAGAATTGAACCCAATAAAATTACTCAATCTACCCACCTAACTAATAAAGAGGGCTTCTCTTTGTACGAACAAAAAACACTCTCTTTAACCACCTTAAAGAAAAATCAGATATTGTTTTAACCAAAAATCTCCTTGTCGAGACGTGAGTGATGAAGTCGGTTAACGACAGATTGTTAGCCTTGTTTTTTATATAAATCGCCCGTCTCTAATCAATTTCCTCGTGTTTGACCCGCAAAACGTGGTGGCACTAGGGGGTGTTATCGAAAACACTCTGATGCTTAAGTTAGTCTTTGAGGGAAACAAATAATAAGTGTAGAGAGTTGGAGTTCAGAGCATACCTTTTTTTGGTGGGCCGAGGGTCCTTTTATAGTGAGAGGTGGACTCCCTGCATTTATTGTTAGGAAACATCTAAGCCTTTTCCTTATGAATGATCTAATTCACCGAGATATATGTTTGCATAGTCAAGTTTTTTCTTGGGTTAACGCGAGTGAGGGACCAAAGTGAGACCCTCGGTCTTGTTGGAGAAATTTGTCAATTGGGATCTAGGTGCAGCCTCCGTTGGGATTGGCAAAATCTTTTGGCTACAGTCGAAAAGGTGCCTTGGCCACAGTCAAAGGTGAGTTTGGCCATGGCCGAGGGGGGACCTTCGGTTGCGGCTAGAAGAAGCCCCAAGCCAACGAATGGCTCATTTCCCGCCGGTGTAGATTTTCCAGGTTTTTTTGGTATTTTCCTTTTTGGGATATAATAGTAAGCCTCGAGCTAACGTACTGATGCGTTGATTGTTGGTATGTCCATCATGTGTTTTGAATATAATTTGTGATTTGGTGTTTTGGGGAGCCAGTTTGTTATTGAGCCACCCTTTTGGTGTATATATATGTGGGTTTTGTTGATATCATTGTTCATTTTCATTCTCTTCACATTGTTTTTCTTAGGTTGTGGCTATAGAGGTTAACACTTTTATTGGACCTCATTTTCATTTTAAGTTCTAGTTGTTTTATGTTTGAGCGTGCTCGTTTGATTTGTGGTTGTCGTCAACGTGTTTTGGTGTGTTGGTGGTATTGGTTGTTGCTAAAATAGGTTGTTTCATTCACTTGTGCACTTCAACTAGGTTGAGTGTCTTTTGATTTTTAGTTAGTAGTTTGAGTTTTCTAAGTAGGCGTTTCGGGATTGATTCACATTCACCTTTCATCCTATTTCTTGTCATGGGGACTCCATTTAATGATAACATAGCCTTTACTTGGCTCTATATGTTAGATAACCAATACCTTAGTAGTGGGACTGAGTCCTCTTCGTTCAGTAACTATTCTAATAGCAGTATGTTAATCTAATTGCCCTCATGATTCGGATGAGAAAATATATTTTGATGATTACAAACCACATTCTGATTATGATAATATTATATGCATTGCACATCTAATTTTACATGAAGATTCACTCGAAGACTCGATGATGCATGGTGAAAAAGCTATCAAGATCAAACTGAAGACCATGATCGTTCCAAGACATATCTTTGTGTTATTAGATTGTGTTTAGGTTGTAGAATCTCTGTTATCATATGATTTAGCAAATATGCATGATTACATGGTTTAGTCGACTCAATTTCAAAGTATTTTTCGTTGATTTTATCAATCACTCACAATGAATTTTCAATGATTGATTTGATTTAAAAATACCGAGTGTTTAATCCTGTTTAATCGAGTTTTAGAGTTGAAAAATATCAAAACTGTTTTAAGTGTCCATCAGGACGCTAATGTCTCAGCAGCGCCCTCCTGTACTTGATAAGTTAGGATGCTGATGACACATTAGGACGCTGATAAGGTTTTAGGTTGAAAATGTTCATATCTATCAGGACGTTTATGTCTTGAGTAGTGGCCTCATTTATTCAACCAAATGAACTTATCAGAACGCTGATTGAATATGAACACACTGATCGCTTTTTAAGTTCTAAATGCTTTTAAACATATCAAGCCGCTGATTAATTATCAGCTCACTCATCGTTTTCTTATTTTTAAGTCTTTTCAACATTAGGACGCTTACGTTCCAGTAACGCCCTTACGATTCTAAACGTTTTAAGTAAGTCATGACGCTTACATTCCAGTAGCGCCCTCACTTCACAGTTCAGTAGGATGCTCACGTTGTAAGAGTGTCCTCAAGGAACAAAATGACAAAACTTGGCTTTACACGTCAGGATGTTGATTGACTATTAGGACGCTAATCCAACATTGTCAAAAAGCTGTCAATTGTACACTTTTTCAGTTTAATTTTTTCAGAACGTTTCAAACCTTTTCAGAACATTTTAAAACTTTATCAGAACATTTTATTCTCATGAATACTCAGAAGATTTAGGTGTTGTTGTCGTGATTGCACAGACTAAATCAATTCTTTCTAAGAAAGAATGTATCCGTTGATTTGAAATAACTTTGTGCGCCAAAATCGTTCTTGAAAAAGTTCAAGTTCAAGCGCCATTATTATATCTCTATATATATGCTGCTTTATAGTAGTTGAATACATAACAAAAATGAGAAAGCTGTAAACCTGTTTCAAAATATTTTACGGGTTTCACTTGTGCAAATACTCTTGAAAGTTATACTTCTATTTGCTGCATAAAATCTTGATACTTTGAAATACTTAAAATCTTCTGGATTTGTCGGCCTTCATTCAATATCATTTCGAAATCCATTAAAGAAGAAGAAAGCTTTTTGAACCTTTAATTTCAGCTGCAGTTCATCATATATACTTTGTTGAATCTATGGTAACAGAAGGTTCAATCCAAAGGCTTTGTAAGTATCTCATTGATTATGAGAAAAGGGAATCATATCTCAATCTCATATTTCAGTTTTTGGTGACTGGTTAGTCACTGGAAAGAGCAAATGTTGCTCGATCTGTCAAGGTTGTTCTAAAGCCTGTGAAGTTGAGAAACGGTTAGGGTTGTTATCAAGCCCGTGAAGTTGAGAAAATGTAAACGGTTTGATCTTCACCCATAAGAAGATCCGTTAGTGGAGTTTGAACAAATCCTAACTGAGGAGGTTAGGTAGTGAATGTAAGCACGATCGAACCACTGTAAATCTTGTGTGCATTGTTAACTAGCTGCCTTTATAATTGTTATTGTGCTATCTCTGTCATATCTTGCGTAACCTGTTATAACCTGCTTTCATTTCATTATTGTTTTTTAAAAAAGGTATAAACCTGCTAAGTGTCCAATTCACCCCTCTCTCGGACACATCTGGGCCAACACACTATTCCCAGTGAGGATGTCTCGTGCACATCATATTCTTTTCGTCATGGGGGTAGTTCGGGCAATGACGATGGCGACCATGACCTCTGGAAGTGGTCATTTTTATGCCGACCTTTGTCGCGCATGAATATGCATCTACCATGACCCTGAAAGGGATCCATGAGATTTTTTCATGAATATGGGGTCTTTTCATCCATTCATTTTAGGGCTCCCAAGGCCAATGATGTTGTGTCGTCGCGAGGAGATTACCGTTAACAAGGAAATGTTCGCCTATGGGTTTAGGCTTCCTCTTCATCCCATTTTAGGTAAGTTCTTAGTCAAATTGAAGCTTGCACCCACTCACCTATGTCCTTGGGTTTGGGGGTTGCTTGTGAGCTGCCTATCCCTTTGGACGGAGCATTGCTTCGATGATTTCAACCTTAAGGAGTTTTGGTATTGCTATAAGTTGATTCAGCTTGAAACCTCTCTTGGTTGGTATGAGACTATGTTGCATGACCATTCTTGGAGAAGCAAGTGGTTTTCATTAATGGTCCTTGGGTGGATGAAGGCTTGAGGCCTCAAATATGCCAGAGGTACCAATTGATGGGTAAGGCAAGGGATAAAGGTTTGTTTATGTATGTTTCATCGATATATTGGCAATAACACTTTTCCATGTGTAGGTTGCACTTCACGATCCTCGATCTCCATTGAATTGGAAGAGAAGATCAACTTTCTGCATTATTGGCGTGCTTGTGAGCGCTCGTTTATCGAATTAACTTCGAATACCACTCTTGTAGCTCTACTCATGGTGGTGTCACTTTTCAATGATGGAAAATGAAGTACAAATGGAAGAAGTTCTCTTACCAAGAACCCTTCAAATCTTACACTAATGGCTTTTGATCTCCTTTAGTTTTCTCAGCAAGAAGATTAAGTTTTGAAGCACAACTGAAAAGAAGACAACTTGAAAAAGCCTTTGAAATCTTTGATTTGAATCACAAAAACACTTGCTCAAGTTGTAAAATCGTTTGAAGAATACTTAGAAAACACTTTAGAGAATAGTCTAACTTTCAAAACGTGTGTTAGGTTATGTCTCTCAAAGAGCAGAACTTCGTTTTTATAGCAAGCACTGAGAATGTTCAACTCTAGGGTTTCAATCTTCGAGAAACCACAAGAATCAAATTCAAATTTTGTTGAACAATGATAGGGATTTTTCACTAAAGAAAAATGAAGAAAGACGTTGAAAATCATGACAAAATGACATAGCATAAAAAGGGAAAGAAAACGAACACATCACTTTCGAGAAACCCATAAATGTTAGTTTGCTTTACCAGTCA
This sequence comes from Paratinospora sagittata, assembly GCA_035771175.1. Classification (NCBI taxonomy): domain Eukaryota; kingdom Viridiplantae; phylum Streptophyta; class Magnoliopsida; order Ranunculales; family Menispermaceae; genus Paratinospora; species Paratinospora sagittata. Next base: position 22,592,201 of record CM069599.1, read on the forward strand.
CCTCCAATGCGCTGGCGGGCTGTACTATTTTTGGTCCCCATGGTCTCTAGCGTGCTGGCTTGACTTTAATAGTGCACTAGGTAACATTCCCGAGACTTAGCCATTTTTTGGGCAGTGGCTAGCATGCTGGCCACACTGTACCAGTGCGTTGGCCAAAGTGACTGCAAGCCCCGACTTAAAGGGTGGGCTCTCCAACGTACTGGGCACTGTCCTAGCACGCTAGGTCACTTTTCTAGAAACTTGAAAAAATCCCAAACGACTGCTAGCGCTCTGAAGGCTTTGATCACTTAAAAATTAAAGTTTTTGTAGATCAAGGACAACTCTAATGGATCAAAAAAATTTTGACACATGATTAAAAATATTTGAACCATTCAAAATGCAAAGTACAAGTTGGAAAACATTTGGAAAACCATTTCGATAGAATTGAATGAAAAATCAAAACATCTGAAAACCTTGTGAATTTATGGAAATGATTTTGCTGAGAAAGTTTAGAAGAAATCTTACTTCCTAATTTCAAACTAAATAGATTACATAGAAAGATTTTTGTCTTCATGCATTGAGCTTGATCTTGGATACAACTACAACTTGTCTTGGTGTGATCTTGATGTTCTAGCTGTAAAACTTAGAAACATTGCAAATTGAAATGTTATCCATGTTGTTTGTAATCATCAAAATCCCAACATAGAGGGTCATTGGTCCTACAATTGTGACGTCAAGAAATGGGTTGCGACAACTTGAGTAGTTTGAACTAGGATCACTGACTTGGGGAAAGCAAACCATGTTGTTGGGCCTGATTCCTGACTCCTGCATTTAAAATCCCTCTTTGTACATCATCTAGTGTTGATATTTGCTCCTGCATGTATCTCAGCCTTTATTCTATATCATCTTGTTCGTTCTCTCGAGGATTAAGTTCTTGTCCATGGAAATAAGATCTCTCTTGGAGGCGGTCGTCTCTGGTCCTCCTGCTCTGCTGGTGGCTGGAACAACTTTTCGACGTTAATCTAAGTGGTTTTCTACTTAGTATTCTCCTAAGTGTTTTGATGGTTACAAACAATATAATCACGGCACTAATGTCTTTGACGTAGTTGTTTCAGTGCTAACTAGCTATATCAGATGGATTCAACTATACTGTCAAAGTATGTGGATGGAACAACATTGCATGAAGATTCAAGAGCTTCACGTGCTAACTAGATATATCTAATGGATTCAAATGCATTGTCAAAGCATGTGGAAGGAACAACACTTCACGAAGATTCGAGAGCTTCATGTGGAAGGAACAACACTTAACATTTTTCGTATTAGTCTTTATACAAGCCAACAACAAGTTCTTGTGTAATTTAAACCTTATTTGAAATCAAAAGTTTAACAACATTTGATCTATTGATCCAATCTTCTGAATATTTATCCATATCTTTCAAAACCTTGAGAAACTTGGGAGTTTCTCTTGTGCAAGTGTTCAAGACGATTCAAGTGCTATTTACATCTTGAGTCTTGATTGTGATTTCTTTCATCCAACTTCACACAAGAAGAACCTTGGAGCTTCAACCTTATCTAGTGGGGTATATGTTGGCCCAAGTATGTCCAAGAAGGGGGGTGAATTTGATACTTAGACAATTTAAAATTGATTACAATGGCAAAATTAAAGTACAAAAATTAAACAAATATGCACAGTCGATTCATAGTGGTTCGGTTGCTTGCCTACGTCCACTATCTAACCTTCTTAATTAGGATTTTGAACCTTATCACTAAGGGATTCTCTTCCAGGTGAAAATCAAACCATTACACCTTATCTCAGCTTGCGGGTGTGAGAACAATTGTTACATTGCTCAACTTGCAGTCTTGAGACCAACCTGTCCCAACTTACGGGTGTGAGACAGACCTAAGCTTTCTCAACTTACGGGTGTGAGAACTGCCGTTTCTCAACTTACGGGTGTGAGAAAACCGTTTCTCAACTTACAGGTGTGAGAAAACCTAACATTGTTGAATGTAAGAATATCATCTCAATAGTTTATCTAACTATTGTTACAACCTCGATACAATATACAAGATATGAAATTGAGTACAACTGTATCTTATGAATTATCTCTCAAATTTCTCTTTTAGCAAGAATGATATAAGTTAAAATAATGCTGAACAATTTGAGTAAAAACAGTTCAAATTCTCAAATGGATTTTCAGATAAAGATATAAATTTAGCTCTGTATGAAAATCATTTGAATACGTAAAGTTTCAAAGAAAACTCTTTGAAAGCAAAATAACTTAAACTTTTTTCAACCAGATGAAAATTCGACTAACTTTCAAAAGTGTTTTGGCTCAGAGAATTTTCAGTCGTTTGAACAAATTGTTAAGTGCCTGTATATATAGACTTGTAGAGATGAAGTTGTTGTTCATTTGAATTTGAATTTGAATTTCAAATATGAACGTTTACTCACAACAGCTAGAATGTATCACGAAAATGGCAACTGTACATTTCATGAACATTCTGATTTTCTCTAGATACACGAATAAGGAAAGTTTAAAAAACATGGTTTATGAATATGAGAATATCTCTTACAGCTAGAAAAAGTTGATTTTTGTACGAAAAGTTGTTCTGAAAAGGTGGCTAAAAGGATGTATATGTTAGAACAACAAAAGTATTATTTTTGTCGTTTTGTTCCTTTGAGGGCGCTTATAGAGCATAAGCGTCCTGCTGAACAATGAAGTGAGGGCGCTACTAAGTCATAAGCCTCCTGACTTACTTTGATGATAAAACGACTTAAATCATGAGGGCGCTACTTGACAGTTAGCGTCCCACTTTATTTTAAAAACATTAAACGCACGAGGGCGCTACTCATAAGTAAGCATCCTGAAATCTTAAAACAATATTAAGTGTGCTGAAGGACAATAAACATCCTGAAAGTTATTAAGTTGATTTTAAGGATGAGGGCGCTCCCATACAAGCTGCGTCCAGATAGTTTATTCAACTTATAACTATCAGCGTCCTTAAAAATAAAAAATCAAATAAAAACTAAGAGAACTTCAAACGAGCTGAAACTAAGTCAGCGTCCTGACACTTTCAAAGGTTGACCAAAGGAAGGTCGCTAAGCATCCTTATGAATCAGTTCAATTCAACCTTGAGCATCCTAATATTTTATCAGCGTTTTGACTCATCAAGTCCAGGAGGGCGCTGCTAAAACATTAATGTCCTGAAAAACTATGGAAAAATAGTTTTGACTCGCGATTAAAAATATGATGAATGCGAATAAAAACTAGGTAAATTTCAATTTAATCATAGAGAAGTTAAATCATTTGAAATACCGTAAAGCGTATGATCAAAATACGAAAAATGATTAAATCTTGCACATAGCAAATTGATCGATAGACTTTACATTCTAAGTGTTGAAGGACTTGGAACTTTACTTGTGATGTTCAATAGGCTTGTGAGCTCAGTTCCTTGATCTTGATTTTTGATAAATCTGAAACACTTGACAAGATCATTAGTTACACAGATTGGAGATATTTGGAATCATCAATACATTCATGTCATGGGGTACATTGAGATAACAATCTCCCATTTTTTGATGATTTCAAATACTCATAGATCATGCAGATAATTATATTCATGTGCTCAATCATATAGAGAATTTAGTGAAGCAAGTATGTCAAGAATATCTGCAAGTATGTCAGGTATATCTAATTTCAATCATATAAGTTATAAGATGAGTACAGTCATAATATACAAGAGCATGGTGATTATACAACCAACATATATACAGAAACTCAGATGAACTCCCCCTGACTTATAGCTTCCCTCTTGAGCTAACTAAGCCTTAATATCTACATTCACTTATCTTCTCCCCCTTTTGAAAACATCAGAAAGTGGGTAGGCTTAGCTCGTACTAGGACCCTTCCCCTTCATTTTTTCTTACAACCTCCTCATCCTTCTTGGATCCACTAGAACTAGGTTCAGAATTCTTGGGTTTCCGGGGAGCACGTGGTTTTGAGGAACCACTTGAGCTTTTTCTCACACTTTTGATAAGTTCGTCAATTACAACATTCTGCCTAGATTTTTCAATGAATTTTTTGTGAGCATGCTTGGAAACACCAAATTTGAATGGATCAAGAGGTGGACTGGGTTTGAAGCCTTTAACTTTCCATTCTGCAAGACCTTGAGCAAAATCAGGAGAAAGTGTATGACCTTCAAATTTTGGCTTGATTGGTCGCTTGCGTTTGGGATCTGGGAAAGTCTCTGATGAGGGATCTGGGGGAGGAGACACTCTTCAACTGATTCTATGTAACTACTCTTCATCAAATGCTTCTTCATCTTCACATTCTAATATGCCAAGAAGTCTATCAAACTCCTTAGGTCTTTGAGGACGTGTGAAGGCTGAAGCTCTTAGTGTAGGTGGAACCTTTACACCTTATTCTTCAATAGATGAAAAAGCATTGCAAAATGTTTCATGCTTAAGGCAATATACCAAACAATAGAATGCAGCCTACTGTTCATTGCCTTGAAGAGGTCTTCAAAGAAGCTTACTACTCTTTCCACTCGATCTGTAGCTGTGATGATAGTATATGACAGATCCAAATTGGGAAGTTTTTCAAAAGCACGAGTAACCAAGTCGATAATCTCGATTAGTCTGTTATCCTCTGTTTGTGTTGGCCTTGTAGTATCTAAATTTTCTTTCAGACTAGAGGTGGCCTGCAGCACTGGATCAGGCGCTGTCTTACTAGTTACTTGATCCAAGATAGCATCCAAAACCGATTGCAATGAGTCAGAAATGGACTTATTTTTAGAGGACTCAGCCATGTTACCTTTTAAGCTCTAAATTTCTTCAAGAATCTTCTTCATAGCTTCTTTAGTTATAGCACTTGCAGCACGACTTTGCGTAGTTGACATTGTGCTACTTTGTGGAGCTTGAGGGTTGGCTGGAGGTTGTTAAGGAGCTGACAATCTCAGGTGAACACTAGCAACAAAGGCTTTCATGAATGCCTTAATCTGTTGCATGTTTTCCTGAATATTTTTTATAAGATCATCATGTGATGAGGGGGTGAAACTCGATGAAGGCAAGGATTGCATGACACTTAATTGTTTGTCCATTTGTTGTGTCATTTTATCGAGTAATGCGGTTGCCTGGACCATGTGAGAGTTAAATTCTTTCATCTCATTAATCTCAACTCTCTCATAAGATTTTAGAGATTCTCGGACCTCTGCCAATATCTCATTCTTCAGCAGAACTTGAATTTGTTCTAAATGAGTCATTAGCTGAGACATGACAAAAATCTGATCTTCTCTCACTCTTCTCAGGAAATCTTCCTCTCTGAAGAATTCATCTATTGGCTCTCTGGTAGAAGGATAAGAAGGCGGTTCATGATCAAATGAGCTTTCCTAATGAATATTTTCCATTTCATCTTCTACTAGGAACTCAACATTGGCCTCATGAAAATCTTCAATATGATCTTCTTCATCAGCCTTTTTATTCATGTCATTTCCTTGATAGGGTATGATAGCCAGATCATAACCCTCTGTATCTTGACATTTTTCACCATCAGACTCAGTCTTTTTCGAGTCTTGTGATTTTATTGATACAAGGATATCAAATGGAGATGGTGTGTTGGAGATGGTTTTATTTGAGTCCTCGTTGACTCTTTCTCTGGTGATTTCTTCCAAGATTGCATTAGCCTCTTCTAACTCATTCAGATGTTCTTCAACAACAGCCCGAGCAATCTGGTTCATTTCTTCCATTAGATGTTCTTCAGCATGAACAGCTTGCTCTACAAATTCAATTTCCATATCATCAATTGAAACATGCTCAATGTCAGCTGCAGTGGCAGCTTCCTCTTGCACAACCTGTTCTTCTTGAGTAGTCAAAGCTTGGGCAACTTTTTTCTCCATTGCTGAGACATCTTCTCCTCGTGTTTCATCTTTTCCATTGGTTCTCCTTCAAGTGGAATGTCTGACATTGGAAGCCATTTGTCCAATGTAGGGACATAAGTGTATCTCATCAATTTCACAGCGGTTTGACCAATGCAGTTGTATCTGTTGGTCTCCTTGAAGCTTTCTCCACTGAAATCAATACCACATCTCTCGAACAGAGTGGTGGGGTACATACCAAATGGCAGACCTCCTCATCTACTAACCACTGTATTCATCACATGCATGAGGATATGGGCGAAAGTCACTTTCTTCTTTTCCAGAATGCACCAGATTAAGAATAAATCTAAGTCGTTCACATTACCCCTACTGCCGGTTTTAGGCTGAATGATGTAGGTAATGATGTTGTGGATTATTCTGGGAATTAATTCAACAGACTGATTTTTGAGTTTCTTGTTGACACTCGAGTGGTCATTTTTCTTTGAAACAAGATTAAGAGCAAAAAGGCTGTTGTAGCTTGGATACTGGACTTTATTTTTAGTGAAGGAAAGTATGTGGGCACTTTCAACACTCGACAAATAAAATGCTTCAAAAAAGAATCTGGGAGAAATCTCAACAGATTTTCCCTTTACCATAAATTGTTTTGTGAATCCAAAACTGGGTTTATTGACCAAATTTAAATAGAATTGGCTGACGAGACTGGGATACCATTTCGAATTGAAGGTAAGTAAATTTGTATTGATTGTGTTTGTGAAACCCTATCTTGATCTTCATAACAAAATACCTTGTTTAGTGGTTTCATTAATAGTTTGTAATATCGATTCATGGGTTAACATTGTATTATATTGAATTAAAGTTTTAGATCAATACTTGATTTGTTTGATTCTTGATCTTAATCACATATTCATTTAGAATCATCAAGTTTTGATCATCATGGTATATTGATTCCCGTGCTTTAAACTTATCATTGTTTAGAATCAATATCTTGATACATGTGCATATTCGATTCTTGATTTTACATCATATATATTTGAATCGATTGCATATTTGAGAAAAACTATTTCAACACTCTGCATCATTTAAAATCATAGTGGTTGGAATACTAATGTTGACTCATTCAAGATTGTAAGCTTAAATTATTAAGAGTGTTATTGAACACTTTTTTATATCTTTTGTAATCTTGATGTATTGTTGACTTGATTAAGTCAACTAGGATTAATACCATATATTGTACGGCTTGTAACCACGCCATTAAGTTGGTTACATTATGGCTTCTAGCCAAGCCCTGGTGTAGGCTAGAGTGTGGCTTTCTAACTAAGCCTTTGTGTAGGTTAGCATGTGTGGCTTTCTAACCAAACCCTTATGTTGGTTAATGTAAGGCTATGAGCCAAGCCTTGATGTTGGCTTCTGTAAACGACTTCTAGTCACACCCGTAAGTTGACTAGCCAATAGTGTATTGAAAAATCCTGATCGTGGTGATTGGGTAGTGACGTAGGTTCAAGGGGAACCGAACCACTCTAAATCATTGTGAACATTTATTTATTTTCCTTGCACTTTACTGCTTTGCTTATTACCTTTTCCGCACTTTAATTGATTAATTAAATTATCTAAAAAGGTAAAACAAAAAATCTGTCAAGTCCAATTCACCCCCCTCTTAGATGGTAATACTGGCCAACAATTGGTATCAAAGCAGTTGCTCATGATTTAAGGCTTAACATCCTTGAGCCAAAGATCAAAATGGCCATTACCATAGAATTTGACTGTGGAGATTACCTATTAACTCCACCTATGCTTAATGACCAAAAGTTCATATATTGGAGGGGTAGAATGAGTGCATGTCTTAAGGCCCAATCACGTGATATGTGGGATATTTTTATAAATGGACCATATGTGCCTATAAGGATCATAAATGGGATTAAAGTCCCCAAACCTAAGAAGAAATGAGATAGGAAAGAAAAAATAGTTAGTTAGACTTGACACTCTAGCTAGAAATGCATTACTTAGATGCATTTCCCAAAATGGCATTGTTAAAGTCTCTTTTTGTGCTTCATCTAAAGATATTTGGTGTAGATTAGAAGAACTCTATGATACTTCATGTGCCTCCACATCTTCATGTGAAGACAAGGAGATTGTAGAACATATATGCTTTATTGCTAATATAGATGAATATTTTGTTAACCTAAGCGGTTCATCACTTAGCACGCAACCAAGTATACTTGATGAAGTATATTTTGATGATCACAAACGAAATCTCTTTCGGTGCTAACGAGCTTTTATCAAGAACTTATCTCAATAATTAAGGTATATTTTTCTCTAATCGATATTGCTCAAACATTTTTCAAAACCATGCACAAATCACTTGCATACTTGCATGTTTTGATCATATGCTTTACGGTATTTCAAAATAATTTATTTTTCTATGTTTAATTTGAAATTTATCGAGTTTTAATTGTGAGTCAAAACCAATTTTAAAGAGTCTTTCAGGATGCTAATGATTTAGCAGTTCTCTCCTGAACTTGATAAGTCAGGACACTTATAACATTCAAGGTTGAATTGAACTGATTCATCAGGACGCTTACTTGTAAGTAGATGTCTCCCTTTAGTCAACCTCTGAAGTTGTCAGGACGCTGACTCAGCATCAGCTTACCGAAAGATTTCTAAGTTCTTCAAAGAATTTATCTTTGAGGATGTTGATAGTTATAAGTTGAATAAACTATCAGGACGCTACTTGGATAGGAACGCCCTCATCTTTGGGAACCAACTTAATAACTTTCAGGACGCTGATTGTCCTTCAGAGCACTTGGTTTTGTTTTCAAATGTTTAAAAGGTAGGAAGCTTACTCAGAAAAGTAGCGTTCTCATGCGCTTAATTGTTTTAAAACAAAGCAGGAAGCTAACTAAGCGGTAACGCCCTCAGGGTTAAGTCACTTATGTCACAAAAGAAGTCAAGACGCTTACGAGTTAGTAGTGCCCTCACTTCATTGCTCAGCAGGACGCTTATACACAATGAGCGCCCTCAAGGAACAAAATGACAAAGTTGATATTATGCGTCAGGACGTTGATTACTGAATCATGACACTAATTCAACAACCATCACTGTTTTAGCAAGTACACTATATCAGTCTACTGTTTCAGAATGAATCTTTGCACAAAGTCTTTTTCAGATTTATCAGATATCTTCTCTGATACATGAATTAAGTTTTTCTAAAACTTTCCTTTTTCATGTAATTTGAAAAGAACCAGAATGTTAGTGAAAATTGCAGTTGCCATTTTCATATAACATTGTAGTCGTTGTGTGTAAACGTTCACATTGTATTTGAAATTCAAATGTCTAATGACTATTGTCTACCAGGTCTATAAATGCCAACACTTTGAAATAAACAACTTGCCGATAATTTTTATTGTGCCAAAAACTTTTTGAATGTTAGTCGTTGTTTAATCTTTCAAAATGTTTTTCAAATGTTCTAAGTTTTCAAAGTATTCTTTACTGATATTTTTCTTAATCAAAAGATTTTCATATTGAGCTTCAATTATATTTTATCTCTGAAAATCTATTTGAACTGGTTCCTACTCAAATTCTCAGCCTGGATTTATATTTAACCTCAATCATGTTTATGAAGGAATTTGAGAAATAGTTCATGTGAGATATAGTTGTACTTGATTTCATATCTTAAGTATTGTATTGAACTATATTAGTAGTTGTGTTAACTACTGAATACTGAACTAGAAGTTTTCATACTTATATACTATATCTATTTTGAAAACTATCTATGTCTATGAATTACACTGGTCCTGCATTTTCAACTCAATGCTTCAGTAGTATCATAATGTTTTCAAAGAAGCACTTAATTGATTTACATATCATTCACACTTTTTGAAACTGTACTTGAGCAATACCGAACATTGAAAGGTAAATGACTGTAAGTGTATGTCTCTTAGCATTACGTATTCAAATCTATACATCTTTGTAATGCTATGCACATGAGCTTAATTGTAAAGTGTTCTACTCAGTTAGAACCAACATTATTATTGTGTTGTAATGTTGGTGTGTTTTTGGATTGAAACAACTAGGACAGGTGAATGTAGTTCACTTGATGATTTCAAGGTGAAATCATGTTAAGGTTCATCTTCACTTGTAAGTAGGAAACTGATTCATCCTTATCCCGTAAAAGGATAGGTTAGTCCTTAACCTATAAAAGGATAGGTTATCTCTGAACCTGTAAAAGAGAAACAGTTCTTCCTTATCCCATAGAAAGAAAACGGTTCTTCCTTATCCCGTAAAAGGAAAATGGTTCTTCCTTATCCCGTAAAAGGAACATGGGTTTTTTTTCATTTCGAAAAAAGGAAAAATGGTTCATCCTTAGCCCTTAAAAGGATAAGTTTACCTTGAACTTGTAAAAGGGCATGTATAACGGTTTGGTTCTCACCCGTAAGAGAATCAGTTAGTAGATTGAGAAAATCCTAATCGGGAGATTAGATAGTGGACGTAGGCTTGGCCGAACCACTATAAATTCTAGTATGTTTTAAGTTATGCATTGTACTTTACGATTAGTATGTGCATTTAGTTCCAATGTACCAATGTATATCACTAAATCATTGAAAAAGTTTTAAATTGACCATCTCACCCAATTCACCCCCCTCTTGGGTGCATCAACATGTTCTACTAGTAACATGAATCTTTCTTTTGATGATTGTCCATAGCTCACGAAAATCTTCAAAATAATTTTGACAAACTCATCCAAAAGAATAAGCAACTTAAGAACATAATTACTAGTGCTTTGGATGAATTGGAAACTCTCCAAATTGATTATGAGAATGTTCTTAAGGAAAAATAGTCTATTCTTGAAGAAAAGGAAAAATTGAAAATGATCACATTTGTCTTCAAGAAAAATTAGAAGAGTTAACTCAATTAGTAGCTAATGTTACTAATAATAAAAAGGACGTAGAGCTTCAACTGTGATTAGAGAAAGAAAAGACCTCTAAATTAGAAAGTCAATTGGGCAAACCTAAGGCTAGATATTTTAAGCCCAAAACATGTCATAGGAACACTAGAAATTCTTTTAAGGATAAATATGATAAAATGGCATGGGTACCTAAAGAATTGCTCCTAGATGTTAGAACTACAAAATCTAAAAGAGTATGGGTACCCAAGGCTATGGTTCACCGGATCACATAGATTCACATTTTCGAACCATATGCTTCAGTTTAGGCATCTTCAATATCTTTATGTCACACATGCTGATTTACATCTTATCTGTGACACTTGGAAGTATTTTAGGCTCAATCAAATAATTTTGATCTATCATGCCTATGCTTGCCTAAAGGTGTTGATCACATTGAACTTGTTTAATGCCTAATTATACTACTCAATGATTGATCAATACAAAGCATACTAGTTATGCAACTTGGAAGTATAAACTTGTAAAATTTATATTTATTAACTTCTACTCTTTTATGTGAACATGTTCATTTTATACATATATCTTGTTCACTCTTATTGTAGCATACCATGTGCGTTCACTATTTCATGTAAATTGTATGCTCATACTAAATGGAATGTACATGATTTCATTTAATGAAATTTGATCCATTTGGTAAGCGACGAGTTTCTATGAACATTGTCAAAGAATTTGATTATGAAATGACCTTGCTTAAAACTAAATTTTAATTGCTCATATATGTTCATATGCTCATAATCTTGTAGTTGGACTAGAACTAATGTTTATCACTTCAAGTCCACCTATCTTGTATTTTAGGATTTAAATGATATATATCGTATGAAAATACAAGACATTGAATAGTTGGAGTGACATGTACTTCAAATATTATTCAATCATTGTCATTCATTATCTCATTCACTTCCTTGGAGATGATCAAATCGAGTCTAAGAATTTGGAATTATTTCCACCTATGAGAAGACCTCAAAAAGGTTGTCTCAATCTCAACCAAGGAAACCCCACTTATATAACCCTAGGCTTTATAATGTTTTTAAGATATATCATAGAAAAGGGCTTATTAAAATTGATCCTTTCTTTGAGGTTAATTAAATATATATCTTAAGGGTCAAACAAAGTAAAGATAAAAATGATCTTCTTGGAGACCTTGAATTAAAACCAAATCTTTTGTTTCTAGAAATCATTGGTTATTCTTTAAGATTAAGACTTGTTTTAAAATGTCTTACTCTCTTAAGAATAACTCACTCACATAAGCCTTCACATAATTCATATAACTTTATAAGGCTTAGAACTCATGTGTTCTATATGAATGAATATCATATGCTTAATTTCATACTTAATTATATTCATTCCTTTAAAGTTAATCAAGTTCAAATGACTAAAAGGATCTTACATCTTCATTCAAAACAAAACTTAGTCATTTACTTGAAAAAATGAACATGTTAGCTTTCATGATTAAGCTTTAATGTGTGTATAACTTATCTTATCTCGTATCATCATGCTTATATGATATCATGAATGCTTTGTCTCCTTCTATGGACACATGTTCAAACTACTTTGTCATATCATGGCTTGTACTTACCATCTTTATCTTCTTATCATGATTTTGCCTATGTATTCACTCCATGCATGCTCTTATGCTAAAAGTTTGATTCTTCAATACTCTGAGCTTGCATATATAACGTCATGATTCATTATGAGCTTTCATATATGGTTGATGTGCTTATCTTAGATCTTAGACAATCATGAAAGCGTATTTGATCATGACTAGTATCCTTCTAGGGTAATTGAGTGAAATTGATGCATATCTTAATTTATAATTATGTACTCCATCTTGAAGGAAACCAATATGGGATGACTATCTTGACTCAAATCATTAATTTTATGAAATTTTAGTCATTTCCATAAGTTATATTCGAATTTGTCTCTTGCTATCAAGTATGCATTTTTCATGACAAATTCAATCTAAAAAGACCTAGTTGACCATGAGTCTCAATGACTATTACACGAATAGATTTAGTCAACTAGAATGGATGAGGACTTGTATGACCATGCTATTCACATTTTATATCCAAGTCATTCAATCACGTGTCACGTGTTGCATCTTCATTAATTATTTGAAAACATGGCGAATTTATTGATAAGTGTGATCATTGATCTTCGTATATGTCTTATTACTTATCATCAAAGATGTATGTGCCTAGAGTTATGATTATATATCTCTTATGACACGTACTTCTTGAGGTTGTTAACTATGTGCTTAAATTTAATCACGAGGTGTACAACTAGCTGATTAACATGACTACTTAAGTTAACATAATCATATCTTAGGCATTCCTGTGCTTACAGAAGAATATTTTTATGCCTAGGTCAATATCTGATAAGTATGCCATGCTTAACCTCATATATCATTTATACTTATCATCAATTACTGCTTGCAATATGAGTGTTATATTCATGATTATACATATATTGTCTATCATATTGCCTTACTCATCATGTTATAGACTTGCACATCACATTTTAACTTCAAAATGCCTATATGTATGTGAATATGTTGTCTGTGTGCTTGTAAACTTGAAATAGTTTTTGACTCATATTCATGTTTTGAGATTGATTGATTGCACTAAACCATGTTTGTAACACCCTTACAACAATTCTTTTTGCTTATATGAATTTTCATTGGTTTAAAACTTTATGCTAATTCAAACCAATTGAAAATCCTTGCTTTCATGGATGCTTATAATTCTTGATTTATCCACAACATCCATTTGAGTAATTGATAGCTAAGCCTCTCTTAGATAAAATATTTTCTTTCTTATGCTATCTTCTTTTAATTGTGATCATGCTTATACCAAATTTATTGTATAATCCTTATATGTGCATGATTCACATCTACATGCTTCAAGTATGCATTATACATGATTAACACTTTATAAATGCATCACTTTCAATCCATGTCTTAGGCTATGCTCATATTCATACTCTTACATGCCTAATCTATTGGAAAGAATTTGTCCTTACACATGTTTATACATTTTCGGCATGTCTTTCCATTTATGCATGACATTGGTGCAACATTTGAATTTCAAATTCTATATGCATCACATGCTTTTGAACATTGATCTCTAATTGATGTCTTATGCTTTTCAAATCATCTTTTGCATCTAATTAGAATCAAAATAGCTAGGCCATGCTTTAATATTGAAATCTTTGTCTATGCTATATTTTTGCTATATGCCCATGCTCATGCTTGTTTGATAAATGATAAAGCATATATCATCTTAGGCCCTGTGTATAATCAGTCATACTTACACCTATTATCTTGAGATGAATTTGCCTATGAATCAATCATTCTCATTCTTACATGTCTAGATGTTTCGTATAGATTTTATCTTGTATATGCATCTACATGTACATCTCATTGGCTATGCTATGCATTTGTTCTAAATCTTATCTAGCTAGCCCATGTATGTCTTTGAGTTGAATTCTTCCAATACTTATCATATTTACATTTCTCCATGTGCTTCGATTTCTTGATTCTCATGACTTTTCTTGTGATATGACATCATCTATGTATACATGTATGCTTCATCTTGATTATATATCATGAATCTTCTTGAATATTGAATGTATAGACTTAGGGAGAGTCTCCATCTCTTTTAGAAAGGGAGAGCTCTTGTGTTTTGGTGCTATGTCCTAGGTATTTTCTTCATGAGAATTTAGAAAAAACTTAGATCTTTTTTTTTTTATGATATCAAAAGGGGGAAAATAATTGAAATCTTGGTAAACAATCTGAATTTATCTTAAAACTTGTCATAGTATGTGTGTTTTTCATATCCTAAGAATCATGCTATGAATACTATTTGATTGTTTGTTTATCAAGTTTATATTGTTTGTCATCATAAAAAAAGGGAGATTGTTAATTTAAGTGGTTTTCTACTTAGTATTCTCCTGAGTGTTTTGATGCTTACAAACAATATAATCACGGTACTAATGTCTTTAACGTAGTTGTTTCAGTGCTACCTAGCTATATCAGATGGATTCAACTATACTGTCAAAGCAAGTGGATGGAACAACATTGCATGAAGATTCAAGAGCTTCACGTGCTAACTAGATATATCTAATGGATTCAACTGCAATGTCAAAGCATGTGGAAAGAACAGTACTTCGCGAAGATTCGAGAGCTTCATGGTTGTATTACTTTACTAGAATCTTAGTGTTGTATAGTAACTGTTACTTGTTCTAACCACTCATGATTTGCATCTTTTCAAAACTCATTCATATAGTTTAATACACTCATGCATATACATTACTATATGATTAATCATGCATGCACTTATTTTAGTTTGATAATTATGCTATCACTTAGTCATAATTGTTTATCATACATATAATGATCAGTGCTTAACATGCATCTATCTTGTCAACTTTGCATGATTTTATCGTCTCACGTGTTTTGTACTTATTGCTTTTATCATTGGTTTAATCGATTAAATTGCTCATATTTTAACTCTGTTAATTATACCTAAATCGTGTCAAAAATGTTTTTAAAATATCAGTCTATGTTTTTGACAATGCCCTAAATCTAAATGATAAAAGAAATCAAGTCTCTTTTACTTGTCAGTGAAAGAACGTACTCCTATAGTGAGGAACGCACTCCTATAGTGAAGAACGCGCTCTTGAGCTTTTTCCAGAGACTCAGTGAAATTTTTATCAGGGTTAAGGAACGCGCTCCTTGTAAGAGGAACACACTCCTGTGACATTTCCCGAGACTTAAATTTTTTCTGATCGGGGAAAAGGAATGCGCTCCTGTTGCAAAGGGCAAAATGAAAACATTTTTAAGAGTCAGTGGTTCTTGTTGAAGGAACCCGTTCCTATGCCCAACAAACATATTGAGGAATGCGCTCCTTAAATAAGAAACGCACTCCTTAATTGGAGGAAAATCTCAAAGGTTTTAGATTTCAAACCAGAAACACGCTCCTGTGTTAAGGAATGCGTTCTCGTGCCTCGGTGTGGTGTTTCTTTATAAATACCACACTTGCTCATTTGAAGAGCAACTTCTGCAAAACTTAGAGAACTTGTGCATTTTTTTGTATTAGTCTTTATACAAGCCAACAAGAAGTTCTTGAGTGATTTAAACCTTCTTTGAAAGCAAAAGTTCAACAACATTTGATCCATTGATCCAATCTTCCGAATATTTCTCCACATCTTTCAAAACCTTGAGAAACTTGAAAGTTTCTCTTGTGCATTGTTCAAGACGATTCAAGTGCTATTTACATCTTCTATTGAGTCTTGATCGTGATTTCTTTCATCCAACTTCACACAAGAAGAATTTTGGGGCTTCAACATTACCTAGTGGGATATACATTTCTACAACTAGATTTATGTGATATTGGTTTATGCAAATCAGTTTTGTGTTTAGATTATAATCTTTAAAACTGATTTTGTATTGATTGTGTTTGTGAAACCTTATCTTGATCTTCATAACAAAATACCTTGTTTAATGGTTTCATAAATAGTTTGTGATATCGATTCATGGGTTAACATTATATTACATTGAATTGAAGTTTTAGATCAATACTTGATTTGTTTAATTCTTGATCTTAATTACATATTCATTTAGAATCATCATAGTATATTGATTCTCGTGCTTTAAACTTATCATTGTTTAGAATCAATATCTTGATATATGTGCATATTCGATTCTTGATTTTACATCATATATATTTGAATCAATTGCATATTTGAGAAAAACTATTTCAACATTTTGCATCATTTAAAATCATAGTGGTTGGAATAGTAGTGTTGACTCATTCAAGATTGTAAGCTTAAAGTATTAAGAGTGTTATTGAGCACTTCTTTATATCTTTTGTAATCTTGATGTATTGTTGACTTGATTAAGTCAACCGGGACTAATACCATATATTGTACGGCTTGTAACCACGCCATTAAGTTTGTTACATTGTGGCTTCTAGCCAATCCCTGGGGTAGGCTAGAGTGTGTCTTTCTAACCAAGCCTTTGTGTAGGTTAGCATGTGTGGCTTTCTAACCAAGCTCTTGTGTCAGTTAGTGTAAGGCTATGAACCAAGAATTGATGTTGGCTTCTGTAAACGGCTTCCAGTCACGCCCGTAAGTTGACTAGCCAATAGTGTATTGGAAAATCCTGATCGTGGTGATAGGGTAGTGGGCGTAGGTTTAAGGGGAATCAAACCACTCTAAATCATTTTGCATATTTATTTATTTTCCCTGCACTTTACTGCTTTGCTTATTACCTTCTGTGCACTTTAATTGATTAATTAAATTAACTAAAAAGGTAAAGCAAAAAATCTGTCAAGTTTAATTCACCCCCCTTCTTGGATGGTAATATTGGCCAACACGTTTTCGTCTCAAAGTTTATTTTTTTGGGCCAAGGAGTATCCTCTCAGTGGAGCAAGGCGATGAGCTCATTCGATTCATTCCAATAATCCTGCCATCCGGTTAACATTCTCTACGATATTTTTGTTCCTCCTGTCCATACTCCCCAACCATAGTTGGGTGGTTTGGTATCCCGAAGCAACTTAGGGGTTCAGTCGAGGTCAACCTCGATGAAGTTGTTAGACCGGCTCTTGATTTATTGGTTTTTCTGAAGGTTGTGGAAGACTGTTGTCACTCATTTTGGTAGGGCAAAAAGCTTGACTTGTCGTCCCCATATACAACGCCAAATGTTTAATCAAAGATCTCCCCATTGAAGCATAGGTGATGAAGTCGCCTGACAACATATTGATAACCTTGCTTTCTCTGAACCGCCCATCTCCAATCGATCTCCTCATGTTCGACCTGTAACAGGTGGTGGCATAGTGGGGTGTCACCAAAAATACTTTGATGCTTAAGTTAGTCTTTGAGAGAAACAAGTAATAAGTGTAGAGAGTTGAAGTTCAAAGCATATTTTTTTTGTGGTGAACCAAAGGTTCTTTTATAGTGAAGGGTGGACTCTCTGCATTTATTGCGGGCATTTATTGCTAGAAGGCATCTAAGCCTTTTCCTTATAAATGATCTAACTCATCGAGATCTGTGTTGGCATAATCGAGTTTCTTTTGGGTTGTTGTGAGCGAGGAACTGAGGTGAGCCTCTCAGTCCTATTGGAGAAAGTTGTCAATTAGGATTGAGGCAGATCTTCAGTCGAGATTGGCAAAATCTTTTGTTGCAATTGAAGAGGTGGCTCGGCCACGGTCGAAGGTGAGCTTGGTTGTCACGACGCCCCTGACGTAGGCTGACGTCATGACCGGCACAATGTACTATACACTGTACATACCCGTATACAGTATACAATACACTGTAAGCCTTCACGTACTCTCACAATTCAACCCAAACTTAAAGAATTTTTTTTTTTTTTTTTATACCACAAATCAAATCCAATCAACTACCTAGATGATCATTCCACAAATTAAATTCCCAACTGATAAATACATTTCATCATCCCAAGCATTATTACCACACAACCCATCTAAGTGATAGTATATTTATAGTATGTGATAATTATACATATCAAAATAACAAAAATATAATCTATGTCCTCCAAGCATACGTACACGTACCAGACGAAAGTTCACGTGTCACGGAGTTTTCCTTTTCCCTTACCTGAAATATTGGAGGAAATGGGGTGAGCAATCAACAGCTCAGTGAATATAGTTCGTGAGATGGCAATTATATACATTTAGAGAAATATGACATTTAAAATCATTTCAAACATTTATTCAACACATGCATCATTCAATGAATATATTGTACATGTCAACATCATAAATTTCATGATTTTCAATAACATAATGCACAATCCCCCTCCTCCGCAAGGCAAGAGAGCGGGTCTAACCCTTGTATGGTTGTACAAGGTAGACACAACTTCTCATGACCCAATTCAATAACACCATGCACAATCTCCCTCCTCCGCAAGGCACGAGAGCGGGTCTAACCGTTGTATGGCCGTTACAAGGTAGCCACAACATCTCATTACCCAATTAACAGTCATTTCAAGGATCGCAACCCTTGTTAGGACAGACCTAACGAAATGAAAATGAGGAATCGCAAAGCCTCATCATTACAAACTCCAATGCTAAAATCAGTTTACATGATCCATAAAACTCAATGCCTTATATATAATATCACATGCGTAAAATCAAACAGTTTATATGCGTACAATGTCATATAAGAACCAAATCAAGAAAACTATACTCACAGTGGTTACACGGGTTTTCTAATTCAACTGCTAAAATCGAGCAACAATAGGGCTTCCTCAAGAGCGTTTATCCATGCCCTTAAGCTCTCAATTTAAACACTGAAATGACCATAGATTATCATGAGAATCATCATTTACCATTTCGGTAGCTACTAAAATATCAACTCACTGTTCACAGGACTATTCATTTTTTACTATTCACTTTTTACTATTCACATTTACTATTCACTATTCACTATTCACTATTCACTATTTACATTCACTATTCACTATTCACATTAACTATTTACTATTTACTATTTACTATTCACTATTCACTATTCACTTTTACTATTTATATTTACTATTTACATTTACTATTCATCCGGAAGATGTAAATTGTATTAAAATTGTCCAACGGCTCCAAAAATCATAAAATTGAATCTAACCACATATTCGGGTTTCTAACAGTCTAGGGAGCATTTTCTACCAATCTAGCGGAGTTTCATTCACGTTGGGTCAAAACCCCAATTCTTGAAAATGCCGTAAAACGGCTCCCACGACAAAAATTACTCCGCTAGAAATGTTACATCTAGCTTAGATAGTAATTTTACTACGAAAAATAGCAAAAATAACTTACCACTGGTTCGGATCTCCCTCCTTTTCTCCTTCTTTCTTCCTTCCTTCCGTTCCTTTCTTTCTGCTCTTCTTCTTCTCCTTCTCTGCAACTCATTTCTCTTCCTTTCAATTTCATTTTTGTTTTTTATTTTATTTTTATTTATTTTATTTTTTTTTATTCTAGTTGCATCCCACGTTGGATGCAACTAGAATATTTTATTTTTTTATTATATTTATTTATTATTATTATTATTATTATTTTTTATTTAAATTTATATATACAAATGATTCCATGCACCTGGACTCCCTTTATTAACTAACTCCTCCATCAAATTTCATTAAATTCATTCAATCATAATCAAATCCACATTTTTCTTAACCAACCCCATAAATTAATCAATTTACTTCAACTCCATCTCATAATTTTATTTATTTACTAATCATACACGCGTATATTTAGCGCATAAGTATAAAATACGTGTATTATACATCTTGATATACGCGTACTTCAATGTATGTATTTAATTAAAATTACTGGGTGTTACAATCTCCCCAACTTAAAGAATTTCGTCCTCGAAATTTAACAAATAAGGAGAAAAGTACCTCACGTGGTAAAGAGATCAGGAAATGTCTCCCTCATCCAGTCCTCACGTTCCCAAGTCTGCTCCTCATTATCATGAAATTGCCATTTGACTCTGACCAAAGGAATTGCTTTATTTCGCAATTGTTGAACTTTCCTATCAAGAATCTGAATGGGCTTTTCTTCATATGTAGCATCCTCCCCAACTTGTAACTGTGTTACATCTAACAGATGTGTCGAGGGTGGATACTTCGTCGGGTCTGAATAATATTTCCTCAACATAGAAATATGAAACACATCATGAACACCGACTAACTGAGGAGGCAAAGCAATCCGGTATGCTAATGGACCAATCCTCTCTGTGATTTTAAACGGTCCAATAAAGCGAGGAGACAATTTTCCTTTCACCCCAAACCGCATCTGACCTTTCCGTGGCGAGACTTTAAGCAACACGAGGTCATCTACTGTAAACTCTAAAGGTCTGTGGCGGTTATCAAAATAACTCTTCTGTCGGTCTTGGGCAGCTTTCAGTTTCTGTCTGATCTGTTTAACCTGCTCAGTGTGATCAATAACAACTTTCGGTCCCAACAACTGTGATTCTCCAACCTCATACCAGCAAGTTGGAGATCTGCACGGCCTACCATACAAAGCTTCATAAGGTGCCATGCCAATACTGGCCTGATAGCTGCTATTATAAGCAAACTCACACAATGGTAAACTTTCACTCCAAGTCCCACCAAACTCTAAAATACACGATCTGAGCATGTCTTCCAGCATCTGAATCACCCTCTCAGTCTGACCATCAGTCTGAGGATGAAATGTTGTACTAAAACGGAGATGAGTACCAAATCGGGCCTGCATGGCCTTCCAAAAGCTCGATGTGAACCGCGGATCTCTATCCGACACAATAGAAACAGGTATACCATGCAACCTCACAATCTCCCGCACATACAATATGCTCAGTCTATCAATCGAGTCTTTAGTGGTCATTGGAAGAAAGTGTGCAGATTTAGTCAATCTGTCAACTATGACCCAGATGGCGTCAAATCTACCCTGAGATCTGGGCAAGCCTGTGATAAAGTCCATCGTGATATGCTCCCATTTCCATTCTGGAATAGATAATGGTTGCATCTGACCTCCTGGTCTCTGATGTTCAGCTTTCACTTGCTGACACACCTCACAATTTCGCACATACTCAGCTATATCTTTCTTCATCCCATGCCACCATACTGTTCTCTTCATATCATGATACATTTTTGTAGACCCTGGGTGAATGGTATACTGAGATCTATGTGCTTTTTCTAATAACTCAGCCCTCAATGCTCTATCCACGGGTACCCATAATCTCCCCTGATAACGCAGGACACCATCTGGACCTTTCTGCCAATCTGCCCTGTCTGCACTATCTGCCCACGACTCATACATACCAAGATCAGGATCATGCTGCTGCATATCCTTAATCTTTTGAATAGACGAATCTGTCACCTGTATATGCATCTGAGCACAAATGTCAACTTGTGGAGCCATGGAGAGAACACTCATCATAGTAGCTCTCTCTAAAAGTCGCCACTCCTGGGCCATCTGACAAGCTACAATCTGGGTCTCAACCCGTTTTCGGCTCAATGCATCAGCTACGACGTTGGCCTTTCCAGGATGATATTCTAACGTGAAATCATAATCTTTTAGGAATTCCAACCATCTACGCTGTCTCATATTCAACTCTTTCTGGTCAAACAAATATTTCAGACTTTTGTGATCTGAGTACAGTGTGAACTTTTCCCCATAGAGGTAATGTCTCCACAATTTCAATGCAAATACCACAGCTGCTAGTTCTAAATCATGCACAGGGTAATTCTTCTCATGTATCTTCAACTGTCTGGATGCATAAGCAATCACTCTACCCTCTTGCATCAATACACATCCCAAACCTAAATGTGATGCATCTGTGTAAATCACTAACTCCTTTCCAGGTTCTGGGAGTACTAAAACTGGGGTAGTAGTTAGTTTCTTCTTCAACTCAGTGAAAGCATCCTCACATGCAGAAGTCCACACAAA
Organism: Paratinospora sagittata; assembly: GCA_035771175.1. Taxonomy (NCBI): domain Eukaryota; kingdom Viridiplantae; phylum Streptophyta; class Magnoliopsida; order Ranunculales; family Menispermaceae; genus Paratinospora; species Paratinospora sagittata. The sequence goes on from CM069599.1 coordinate 22,614,455, forward strand.
TGACACATTTTTCTGAGTCAGCCTTGTGAGTGGGGAAGCCAATCGGGAAAAGCCTTCCACAAATCTTCGGTAATAACCAGCGAGACCCAGAAAACTACGGATTTCAGTCACTGTGGTTGGTCTTGGCCAATTGATGATTGCCTCAACTTTAGCAGAATCAACAGAAATACCTTCTGCACTAACCACATGACCTAAAAATCTCACCTCATGTATCCAAAACTCGCATTTACTGAATTTAGCATACAACCGATGCTCTCTCAGTGTTTGCAAAGTGATGCGGAGGTGCTGCTCATGATCCTCCTGAGTCTTAGAATAAATGAGTATATCATCAATAAACACAATAATGAACTGATCCAGATATGGCCTGAATACCCTTTGCATCAAATCCATAAACATGGCTGGGGCATTGGTTAGTCCAAAGGGCATAACAAGAAACTCATAGTGACCATACCGTGTTCTAAACGCAGTCTTTGGTACATCCTCTTCCCGTATTCTTAGCTGATGGTATCCAGATCTTAAATCAATTTTAGAGAAAAATTTAGCACCATTCAACTGATCGAATAAATCATCGATACGGGGTAAAGGATACTTATTTTTCACTGTCGCCCTGTTCAGCTGTCTATAATCAATGCATAACCTCAAGCTACCATCCTTCTTCTTCACAAACAGGACAGGCGCGCCCCATGGTGACATACTCGGGGTGATAAACCCTTTTGCCATCAACTCCTCTAATTGCACCTTGAGTTCCTGTAACTCCTTTGGCGCCATTCGATAGGGTGGAATTGAAATAGGCTTTGTAGCTGGTATCAGTTCAATAATAAAATCAATTTCCCGTACTGGTGGTAAGCCTGGTAAATCCTCTGGAAAAACATCTGGGTACTCACATACTATAGGAATGTCTGCTATCTGAACGCCTAAGTCCTTTACATTTACTGGCTTTATACTAGCCAACATCCCTATCTCTGCATTAGTGGCCATCCTGCCTCGAGTGGGAGAATTTAAAGAAGTCTTGCCAGTATAAATAAATGCGGGTTGTCCTGGTATTTGAAAGACGACTTTCTTCTCAAAGCAGTCCACATGGGCATGATAGGCAGCCAACCAATCCATACCCAGTATAGCATCGAATTCCAGAAATTCTAAAACCCTAAGATTCACAATCATTTCATGATCTGCATATTTAACCACACACTTTTCACACAACATATTGGGGTAGATTCGGTCTCCTGCTGCAGTACTCAGAACCAACGGTGTACTAATCCTAACAGGAGTTAAATGCAACCTATCTACCATGTGGCCAGCAATAAATGACAAGGTGGATCCAGCATCAATTAACACATACATCATAGTGTCGCAAATAGAAATCATACCTTCCACCAAGTTCTTGTTCGCCTCTGGATCTGGCTCGGTAACAGCCCTGGCTTGCTCTCTGACAAGCGTGGGAATAGGAACAGTAGCAGATGGATTTGTTGGAGTCTGCGGGGCTGACTGCAAAGGACACCGGTACGCTTTATGTCCCTTGTTCCCACATCGAAAGCATGTGAAAAGAGGACGATATGTAGATGAAGCTGTCTGCGACGCAGTGCCTGGCATGGAACGCCAACCACTCTGACTGCCTGGACCCCTATGCGGCCATGGTGCCCGAACCGACGATCCCTGTGTCGGTGGCCTCGTAACAGACTGTGATATTCTGCCTGCCGGTGGTGGTAGCATTACTGTTGGAGGAGTAACTGGAATCATAGCAGTAGGCCTCTCAACTATCTTTGCCTTTTTTTGTTCACCCCACAAGTTTCTGTCCCATCTCTGCTTTCTCGGACTCTGATAAGATACCTGCTGCTCTATACCTGCCTGTGATGTGGGCATTGCCCGTGGTGGCTTATTTTTCATCTCTACTGTCTCATAATCCAGTGCCTGTCGCACTGCCTGATCATAAGTTTGAACACCAGCAAGAGCTAAACCTTTCTGGATTGGATCATTAAATCCTTCCCTGAGCCTCTTCATTCGCATCAGATCTGTTTGTACCATCTCAGGGGCAAACAAGGCTAATCTATTGAACTCATATTCATATTCTCTCACAGACATGTTTCCTTGCTGTAATTCTATAAATTGTTTATGCCTTTTGTCAACCTCAGACGGGGGATAGTATGTCTTGTAGAATACTTCTTTAAATTGATCCCAAATATCTATGGGTCCCTGAGCTCGGCTTATTGTTTGCCACCATCTCTCAACCTTACTCGAAAATTTAAATCGAGCAAGTTTAATCTTGTCCCTATCCAGTGCATGCATGTCCTCAAATATAACTTCGATCCTCAGAAGCCAATCCTCAGCAACCTCTAACTCTAGACTGCCATCAAACATAGGCGGCTCACGTCTTTTAAATGCTTTCATCACATCTTCATATCTGCGAGTCTCATCTATATCCTCATGAGTCTCTACTATCTCCTGCACTGGCACAGGTTGTTCTGCAGATGCACCCGCACTACTGGCACCAACCTCGGGTACTACAGGTGCTGGAGACCCTTGATTATCCTGAAGGCGTGTCAACATACGCATCATCTCAGCATTTTGTCTCTGCTGAGCTATCATCATTTCTTCCAGTTTCTTTAACCTTTCTTCTTGTGGGTCCATTTCAATCTGTCATTCACAGAGATTGAAAAACACATAAGTTCCGATTATTAAGTCTTTATACGATACTTTATGTACCCGTACATATACCCTACAAACAAACATAATATAATAAAACTTTTAATCTTTTAGGCTTTTAATCCTAAACGTAGGCTCTGATACCAATATTGTCACGACGCCCCTGACGTAGGCTGACGTCATGACCGGCACAATGTACTATACACTGTACATACCCGTATACAGTATACAATACACTGTAAGCCTTCACGTACTATCACAATTCAACCCAAACTTAAAGAATTTTTTTTTTTTTTTATACCACAAATCAAATCCAATCAACTACCTAGATGATCATTCCACAAATTAAATTCCCAACTGATAAATACATTTCATCATCCCAAGCATTATTACCACACAACCCATCTAAGTGATAGTATATTTATAGTATGTGATAATTATACATATCAAAATAACAAAAATATAATCTATGTCCTCCAAGCATACGTACACGTACCAGACGAAGGTTCACGTGTCACGGAGTTTTCCTTTTCCCTTACCTGAAATATTGGAGGAAATGGGGTGAGCAATCAACAGCTCAGTGAATATAATTCGTGAGATGGCAATTATATACATTTAGAGAAATATGACATTTAAAATCATTTCAAACATTTATTCAACACATGCATCATTCAATGAATATATTGTACATGTCAACATCATAAATTTCATGATTTTCAATAACATAATGCACAATCCCCCTCCTCCGCAAGGCAAGAGAGCGGGTCTAACCCTTGTATGGTTGTACAAGGTAGACACAACTTCTCATGACCCAATTCAATAACACCATGCACAATCTCCCTCCTCCGCAAGGCACGAGAGCGGGTCTAACCGTTGTATGGCCGTTACAAGGTAGCCACAACATCTCATTACCCAATTAACAGTCATTTCAAGGATCGCAACCCTTGTTAGGACAGACCTAACGAAATGAAAATGAGGAATCGCAAAGCCTCATCATTACAAACTCCAATGCTAAAATCAGTTTACATGATCCATAAAACTCAATGCCTTATATATAATATCACATGCGTAAAATCAAACAGTTTATATGCGTACAATGTCATATAAGAACCAAATCAAGAAAACTATACTCACAGTGGTTACACGGGTTTTCTAACTCAACTGCTAAAATGGAGCAACAATAGGGCTTCCTCAAGAGCGTTTATCCATGCCCTTAAGCTCTCAATTTAAACACTGAAATGACCATAGATTATCATAAGAATCATCATTTACCATTTCGGTAGCTACTAAAATATCAACTCACTGTTCACAGGACTATTCATTTTTTACTATTCACTTTTTACTATTCACATTTACTATTCACTATTCACTATTTACATTCACTATTCACTATTCACATTTACTATTCACTATTCACTTTTACTATTTATATTTACTATTTACATTTACTATTCATCCGAAAGATGTAAATTGTATTAAAATTGTCCAACGGCTCCAAAAATCATAAAATTGAATCTAACCACATATTCGGGTTTCTAACAGTCTAGGGAGCATTTTCTACCAATCTAGCGGAGTTTCATTCACGTTGGGTCAAAACCCCAATTCTTGAAAATGCCGTAAAACGGCTCCCACGACAAAAATTACTCCGCTAAAAATATTACATCTAGCTTAGATAGTAATTTTACTACGAAAAATAGCAAAAATAACTTACCACTGGTTCGGATCTCCCTCCTTTTCTCCTTCTTTCTTCCTTCCTTCCGTTCCTTTCTTTCTGCTCTTCTTCTTCTCCTTCTCTGCAACTCATTTCTCTTCCTTTCAATTTCATTTTTGTTTTTTATTTTATTTTTATTTATTTATTTATTTTTTATTCTAGTTGCATCCCACGTTGGATGCAACTAGAATATTTTATTTTTTTATTATATTTATTTATTATTATTATTATTATTATTTTTTATTTAAATTTATATATACAAATGATTCCATGCACCTGGACTCCCTTTATTAACTAACTCCTCCATCAAATTTCATTAAATTCATTCAATCATAATCAAATCCACATTTTTCTTAACCAACCCCATAAATTAATCAATTTACTTCAACTCCATCTCATAATTTTATTTATTTACTAATCATACACGCGTATATTTAGCGCATAAGTATAAAATACGTGTATTATACATCTTGATATACGCGTACTTCAATGTATGTATTTAATTAAAATTACGGGGTGTTACATTGGTCGTGGCCGAGGGGGATCTTCGATTGCGACCGGAAGAAGCCCTCAGCCATGGTTGAAAGAGGCTTTCAACCACGGTTAAGGTTGTCATTTGGTTGTGGGCGAGGAGGCCTTAGTCACGACTAAGGCTACCCTTTCAGCAACGATCAAGAGGGGGGGAAGGGCTCAGCCATGGCTTAGGCTAGCCCCTCAACCACGTGAGAGAGCATCGACCATGGTCGAGGATACCCCCTCATATGGGGGTCTCAGCCACAATCGAGGTTACCTCCTTAGCTGTGGTTCGAGGTAATTCCCTTGGTCATAGCCGAGGTTGCCCACCTCCACTGTGGCAAAGGGGATCTTTGGTTTTCAACGAGGCAACAACACTTTTCCCGCTAGTGCAAATTTTTTTGGCTTTTTTTGGTATTTTTCTTTTTCAAGTATAACAAGTATCTTAACTTGGGTTTACCAAAAAGGCCCCATGAATTTGAAGATTTTTTTATTTTCCCCTTTTCTTAATTTTGAAATATTAAAATAGTAAAAATAATAATAATAATAAAATTAACTTCTACTCAAAATAATATTTTTTTTACTCAAACTAATAAATTGATTTTTATTGAAGAAGTAAAATTAATTTATACTCAAAATAATAAAATTAATTTTTATTAAAATAATAAAATCAATCTTGTTTCGGGTGACAAAAGCTAGCTCTCAAGCAACGAAACCCTTGCTGGGAAAAGGGCTTTTGGCGTGATTTTCCACCTAAAAAATAAAAAAAAGACAAAATCAACATTCAACACTCTTTTGAAGCAAAATAAATTAATTAAGGACAAAAGAAGATGATTTCAAAAGGTAGTGAGAGTTAAATGCTGGAGATTTGTTTTTGGATGAAGAAGAAGGGTTAAAGCTTGGGCGTGGACAAAGTGAGGAAGGTTATTTTGTGATTTTGATGCAAGCAAAAACAGAATTAAAATTAAATTTTTAAAATTAGGTGGGGTAAAGAAAGAAAGTGGGAAACTCAAAAAAAAAAAAAAAAAAGTGGGTAAAGAAAGTATTTTTTGTACTTCCAAACAAAAGCCTGCTTAATATTATTTACATTACTATTATTCTGTAATTTGTATTTAAAAACTTGTAAAAGAGCACTTATAAATGATAAAACACAAAAAGGTATATAAACTTTATATTGTAGAAAAAAATAATTTCATTCAATACTATAGACTTTCTTGTTACTAGTAACTAATAGTAGCGCCTATTAATAGATCATTCTTTTTTTCTTTTCTTTTTTATTATCAATTTTCTAGCACCTTGAAGATGTCCTCCTTCCCTGAAACTAATCCTTCGGGACTCGATAATGACAGAGACATTTGAACTGACCCTCCCAATAGAGACGGATAAATGAGGACATGTCCAACTTGAACTCAGACCTAAACCTCAACCTCACTTGTACTCTGTTGCCTCACTTGTACTCTGTTGCTCAACCAACTGAAGCTGGTTATTTATAGATCATTCACTAAAATAATTTTTGCCCCTAAAAACCAATTTGTTCGTTTCTTAAGCCCAATAACACCAAGAGAAACCTGAAACCTTAAGCACAAAATTCTGCTCCAATGCCAGCTGGAACAAATGCTTTTGAATATACTGAATATATATATATATATATATTTCTTAGTGTAGAGTGGTGCTATTATTCTCAAAGTTCATAACCATTTTTAGAGCAGAAAATCCCACGGCATTGGTACATACCATTAACTTGAATAATGGAATTACTTTATCAGATAAAAAAAAAAAAAGTGTATTATCATAACAGCTGTGTATATGGTTCAAGAATTGGCAATTTAAGAGACAATTATTCTCCAGGGATGTCCCTATTCAGAATTTTGAGTAATCTATATTCTTTGAAGAGATGATCAGATGATCAAAGTCAAGATGAACCAAAACAAAGCATGTTCAATACAAAAAGGTTCAACAGACAATTTAAGTATATCATCTGAAACTTGCCTAGATATATAAAACCTGAAATTCCAGTTAAAAATACCACACGAATAGTGGTAGTAGTACTATCCATAAAACCAAAGCTAAGCGGTGGCATAGGGGTGTTATTGATACTTTCAGAGCAAGCGCAATTTCCCAGTTACAGAATCTATCGATGACTTCTCTCCTGCTCAGCAAACAAAAACAGAAAACCTTGTGTTGTTTAGTGAAAGCATCTCTATGTATAAGAACTAAACAATAAGTGGCAGAGAAAGGCACATATATAGAGCTGTTCATAGTTTTATTTTATTCATTCACTCATCTTGAAGGGTAGATAATTGTCATAAGCAAATTACAGGAATTCCTACACCAAATATCGATCCATTAACAGTGTATGAAGGCTGCAAAAGTACATGATTTGCTCACTTAAAGATCAGCAGTTGCTTGACATTTTTGTTACTAACTTGATTTATCACTATCAAGTGATATAGCTTGCTGAAGTATGTACAAAATTTTAAGGAGAAAAAAAGTAATAAATCCTAATCACAAGTTTTTTTTTTCAAATTCAAGGATTTTATTCATAAAGCATGATATTAACACTTCACCACAAGAACCATATGAAAATCAATGCATCTATAGACCTTCAAGTTTAAATCCCAAAATCAAAACACTTTTGCCCTAAGAAAACCCTCTTTCCCTTTCTCTTTGGCAACCCAAGATAATAAAGTTTACTTACCAATTTATTTACATTAAGATCTCATCCAATGGTTGTAATAAAAGAGAAAAACCCGCCATTCTACACTAGAGACTATTAACTTGATGGAACCTATAATACTCAATTCAACTCAACTCAATTCAACCAAGCCTTTTCCTAACTACATGGGATCGGTTACATAAGTCTGCTTCCTCCACTCTAATCTATCAAAGGCTAAGTCGGAATTTAAATTATAAGAAGTTAATTCTTTCTTAATTGTCTTTGTCCATGTTATTTCTTAATGGAACCTATAATACACATCTTTTTAAGTGATGTCAACCCTATGACCAAGAATGCACCATAAATATTCAAAAAAAAAAAAAAAAAAAAAAAAAGGATTGGTCTAGGCAAAACAATAGTTGAATTGTTGAACTTCAATGTAGCCACAAGCTTTGTCAGCTTAGTGCCTACAAAATCAAGATAACAATAGTTGAATTGTTGAAACCATGTGATTCCAACGCACCCAAAGAAAACAAATTCTTTTTAAGGTAAGGACAAATTGTGAACCATGTTCCAGAGGATTGAAAAAGCTTAATTTTGATGTTCTGAATTCCAATGATTTTCATAGACCAACTTGTTTACCCATGAGGATTGTCCCCCATGGAGCATGAAGGTATCAAGCTCTTTTTTATAGACACATATAATAGGAATGTCTAAACATCGTGATATTAAAATTCTCTGAATTTTTTAACACAAAACTACAAATAAAAGTTTTTGAAAAATACAATAAAAAACCATCAAAGTTAGGCAGAGATTAAAATAAATGTCAAAATTCAAAAAAACACTTTTGCTTTTTTATATTTAAAAAACAAAAGTTGGAAAAGAAATCAATGCTAACTTCTTATAAATGGAAGAGGTCCTTAAAAGCTACAATATATTTGAAAATGAAGCTGAATCTTGTTCAAAATAAATACAAACTAAAGAGTCACTAGAGGAAGAAAGAATTATAGTTTAAGACCCAACATTGGCTTGTCAAATGGGAAATATAAAATTAATTAGTTTATATTAACAATTGAATCAACTCATTCCTATATATGCTAAAAAGAAAAGTCACAAAATAGTTTGTTACTCAATTGGTATCAGTCACTACAATTAAGTACATAAATCTTACTTTAAATTTTTATATTGCATAATTTAATAGTTACTAAATGCATAATCATGCTTGTTCAATTTCAGCATATCATGAAAGAACACAGATTTGGTTTTTTTAAAAGAAACTAAAAGATAGTATATATATATATGAGTAAAAAGGAAAAACAAACAATGAATTGTACACCAAGTACAACAAAGCAACGCAAACAAGCTTCTAATATGATACAAAATGGCCCCACCCTCTAATCCAATCACTTGATGAATAACCTTTCAACAAATTACTATTGGCTACCCAAAATGAAGCTAGAAGGTGCGATTTCTCCCACACTTTAGCTGTCGAACAAAACTCATCGTGAAACACACGTTTGTTCCTCTCCTTTCACAGGGACCACAACACTGCCAGGCACACCACCTTCCAATGATCTTTCCACGAAGATTGAACATTGTTCATGAAAGGAAAACTGTTTATATTATCCCCCCTGCCGTCCGCATCTATCATAACTGGGAAATGACAACACCATCTACTCCACACCTCCATAGCGAATGGGCATCGCCAACACACATGTCCCATAGACTCTAAGCTCTGTCTACAGAGGTAACACCAATATGGGGATAAATACATAAATGGAAATATATCACCCGTATTCATCTTCCCATGAGAAGCAACCCACCCCAAAAAATTAACCTTTGATGGCACTTGTTCTTTCCAAATAAAGTTATGATGAATGAAAGGAGGGACATTAGATGCATTAAGGATAGATGTATGGAAGGATTTGGTAGTGAATGATTCCGAAGACTCCCACGGCCATGTGACCCTGTCATCTTCCTCAGATAGATGACACCCCTCAAACAGACTAACTAAAGACATCACATCCCTTTCTTCTCTAGGGGAGACATGTCTACCTAAATGTAGATCCCACGACAAGGGGGAAACTTCCACGTTCCTCACAAACTCGGTAATAGGCTTATTATGGGAAACAGATCGACGGTAAAGGTTAGGGAAGAACAGAGGATAAATTTTCAGGGGCTCCTAAATGTGGGCCCTATTGGCTAATCCAACATCCCTTAGATTATCCCATAGCCCATGTCTACCATGAATGACCTTCCCCCACAGAAGATCCTTCTCCCTTGGAAACCTCCACAACCATTTCCCAACCAAAGCTTTATTTCTATTTGATACATCTCCAATGCCTGAACCTCCTTGCTCGGTCTTCCTCTTCACAATACTCCAAGACACAAGATGAGATCCCTTCATCCTGTCCTCATTCCCCTACAAGAAGTTCCTCATTAACTTCTCAATTTGATCTGCCACCTTGACTGGGATCTGAAACACAGATAAGTAGTAGGTTAGTAGAGCATCCAACATTGACTTGATTAATGTGAGCCTCCCACCTTTGGATAAGAAACTTTTTTTCCAACCATCAAGTCTTCTTGACACCTTGGCTACGACTGGTTCCCAAAAGTTTGTCTTAGAAGGATTACCACCTAAAGGCAAACCCAAATATTTCATAGGCCAAGAGCTAGTGGCACACTCGAGTTGATCTGCCGCTTCCCCCAACCATTCTTGACAAACATTTATGCCCACTAACTGACTCTTGGCCATGTTAATAACCAAACCTGATAACCAAAAAAAAACACTTCACAACCATAGATGCATTACCAATGCAGCCGTCACTTCCATCCAGAAATATCAATGTGTCATCAGCAAACTAGAGATGAGTGACCTCCCCATTCTCTCGGTCGACCCTAAAGCTTGAAATCAAACTTGCCTCCTTCGCCTTATGCAACATCCTCCCCAACACACCCACTACTAATGTAAACAGGAAAGGGAAAAGAGGATCACCATGCCTGAGTCCCCTCTCCCCCACAATCTTGCCCCGCGGGCGACCATTCACAAACACTGAGTAAGATACCGAGCACAGACAACCCCGAATCCACTTCCCCCATCTTGAGCCAAATCCCTTCATTCGTAACACATAGTCTAGAAAGTCCCAATTGACCATGTAGTATGCTTTGGCAAAATCAAGCTTGGACAAAGGCCATCTGATTCTCAGATATCTTACCCTACAGAACACCCTTCAACCTATTTGCCAACACCTTTGTAATAATCTTATAGAGACATTTCGTGAGGCTAATAGGCCTATAATCTGCAACCCTTCTGGACATAGTCTTTTTTGGAATCAGACAAATATATGTTTCATTAGTACAACCATTAATGATCCCATTATGAAAAAACTTCACCAACACCTTCATGAGATCATCTTTAATAATATCCCAATAGTTCAGAAAAAAAACACATGGTCATACCGTCAGGCCCAAGAGCCTTGGATCCCTCACATTCAAACACAACTTGTCTTATCTCCCCATCATCAAAGGGTTTTTCAATCTCATGACTGGACGCCTCCCTAATTGGGCACCAATCGATACCATCCACCCCCAAACACGGCTCCCATCCCTTGAGTAGACTCCACGAAAGTAATCAATAATTTCAGACATAATCTCTTCTTCCTCCTCTAAAATAGTCCCATCATCCCTCTCCAATCTAGAAATGGAGTTTATAACCCTTCTTCCATTCATAATCTTATGGAAGAATTTCGAGTTGGCATTGCCATCCTTAAACCATCTAATCCTATATTTAAGTAAAGTTGCCCTGTCTTCATTCACACACAACTTCCATAATTTTGTCTTGGCGATGGACCTTCACGAGCCAACTCCTCATTCCAATCAGAACCCCCTTCTTTTCTATCCAGCTCCTGTACCAGTCCCTCAAGCTCCTTCCTCCTTACCACATCTCACCCAATGATATTTCTACCCCACCCATGAATCCTAGACTTCACAAACTCCACCGTCTGCATAAACCTATATCCTTCCCACCCTAGGGAAGGCCCCTCCCTCCACCAACCCTCAACCTGATTTTTAAATTCAGGATGATCAATTATTCGGCTATCAAACCCCATTTGGCTCTAGTGGTATCCAGAATAACCGGCCAATGATAAAAAATAAACCTTCCCCCAACCTCCTGCCTGATAAAAGGGAATAACTCCAACCACCCCATACTAAACAGAAATTTGTCAAGCCGACAACAAATTGGTAATGACCAAAAATTGGACCACGTGAAATTTCCATTCAGAAGGAGTGGATCATTAAGCTCAACCTCTCAAATTAAGGCATCAAAATCCTTCATACTCCTGGTAATACGTCCACTGCTCACTTTTTCAGAAAGAGTACGCACAACATTAAAATACCCACCAACACACAACCGCCCACCACATATACTACTTAGCCCCGCCACCGCATCCCAGAAAAGGTTTCTGACCCTTCTATCATTAGGATCATAAACACCCGACAACCACCACTCTTCACTATCTTCAACGTCAACCTTTCACTGTCACAGAGAACTCCCCAATAATTCTACCAGAAATCTTCACCCTTCTTACATCCCAGGCTAATAAACCTCCCACAGAACCCATTGTTGGAAGGAATACCCAATCCTTGAACCTTGACTGCCAAAGGGACCCAACTAACTCCCTATCAACCCACTGCCTTTTTACCTCCTGAAGAATGAAAAAATCAAGACTAATCTTTCCAATGGATCGCTTTGTCATACACCTCTTATCCTTAGAACCGCACCCCTGAATATTCCATGTGAGAATCTTCATTTTTACAAACACAAAGACCCAAACAAACAAACACAATCCACAACACCTTTTACACCTCATCAATATCAACCTGCTTGCCACTGTCCAAATCAACCAAAAATAGCATCATTTTTCGCAAGAACACAATTGCCTCTTCCTTCGACAATCGACGCTTCTCAACATGATTGGACCCACCTACAGGCCTTGCCACCCCAACACCGCCGACACCAGCCATTGGACAACCTCCATCACCATACTCAAGCATTACAAGGATAACCATAGGGTATTACGGGGAAGACAGGATCAATTGGAACCACAATCTCATGCAACAAGGAACTAAGGAAGGGATAACAGGGGAAGAAGGGGGGAAGAGAAGAATGGGAAGCACAAATACCATCAAAATCAAATCCTGGAGTGCGTACCTTACCCATGGGAAGTCGTTCACCATGGCCATCTCCTCAAGAAATCACCTTATCCACCACATCTGCGTTATCCCCTCCCTCCTCAATTTTGCCTCCATCATCCGAGGAATTACTTTCATACTGAGAGGATTCCATTGCCAACAAATCCAAGACTCTTTCGTTGTCTAATCCCGCATCACTGCAACAACCATCCAAGACATTAGGCCTATGTTTTCAGCAACTTGTCCCACCCCCATCAAGCTTGGAGCATTATGCCATTACCATCACTCTTCTAAGCATGGTCTGGTTCCGCCCTCTCCGTCACTTATAGACCTTCAAGTCGCAGCGCTGCACATCCCTGCATACCGTCTCCTGCTCCACTAATTCAATGCAGTTGTGCTCGTCGTTTGGAGAAGAAGATACAACGACAACATTTGTTTTGATATCCATCCCCTTACTTAAAGAAGACTTGTTCTGGACTTGGGAAAAAGAGGTCCACAAACCTTTAGAACCAGGCTCGGACCTACAGCCGCAATCCTCAACAGAGTCCATTTGTAGCCCAACAAGCACATTAAAGCTATTACTATGAAAGCCCAGTGCTACGTCAGCCCACTGTACATTTGGGCCTTGAGATGCAGCTTTCGGCCCATCTGATTCCACTAGCCCATGACCCTGAGTGCCACCACAATCCGACATGCTAAAGCCTTTAATGTCTCTACTATTCACGCATCGTACAGCAGGCCACCTGTCGCATTCTTGGGGCTTTCCTGCACTGGCACACCACTTCCCTGACAGCACGCGCCACGCGTCACTCCATCCGTTATCCAACACTTTGCAATTGTTGCGATCCTGCTTCTTCCCTCTGACAACGAATCAACCCCGTCAGCCTTTGGGATTTGATTCGCCGGAGACCAAGAAGTTGCCTCCGCCGAAGAATGAAAGACCTCCTTCGATTGTTCATTGGCCGGAATACCACGCTCACTTTTTGTACTATGAATACGTGGATCGACATTCAACGACCAAAATCCGAGTTCAAACAAACTGATCTTGAAACGAACCACACCATCGTCGGAAACCTCCGTGTTTTCCAGTAAAAAACCGCTTGGCCACCCCTTAATGCATAGTCTAGCCATAGTGAAAGCAAACCCCTCCACCATTAACGGGTCGATATCTATCAAGCCACCACACAAACGCCCGATGTTGTTCATCACTTCCTAATTCCACGAAGAAATCGGTATACCCTCCACTTCGATTCATTCGTTTCGAAAGTGAAAACGTCGATTCTGCCATTGCAATGCCTGGTTCAATTTTTGAGTTTTGTAACACAAACTGCTACAAACCATCTTGCCTTTGAGGAGAGCTTCTTCCTCCCTCAACGACTTGCATCGGAGCAAGGCACGACCTGCACAAATAGGACAGAGCCAGACCTTCCTTCCAAATTTCTCGGATATCTCATTCTCAATATCAATCCATTTCACTTCGTTCGAAGCACGAAATATCACCAGACAATGATCCCATACAACGTCCTCAACCACCCTTTGCTCAACCACTTCGGGGAGATCATCACCACCCACATTCCCATTTGAATCCTAAGCGCAAGATGGCCCTACACATCCACTCTTCCCTTCAGCTCACGACGTCTTCATGCCTATCGTTTGAGAGTTACTGATTTTTGGGCTTCCCACACACTTCTCCAAAGCCACCATCAAATCCGACCATTGTCTATTTTTGCCCTCATTCGGGACGAAGACCATAATTTGCAGACCACAATCGACCTTCGTAATCCGCATAAAACAACTCCTAGCATTGGTGAAGGTTTCAACCAAAATGAAGTACGAACTGCTGCAATGGAAACGCTTAAAGCTTCCGTCACCCTTAGGCTCCGAAGCTTCTGCAACAACTTTAGCTAGCCACTTTGCCGAACCAATATCGACATTAATGGAGAAAACATGACGCTTTGTTGACTCCTCAATCGTAACGACACTAAAACCACCACCTCCCCAAACCTTATACCATTTTAATGAGGAACAGAAAGAATGTATTGAGAATTCTTTTCCTACTTCTTGACAGCCTCTATCTCCAAAACAGTAGCCATTCACTTATAAATATTTAGAATATCCTCCCCCAACCAAATTTATAGGTACTAAAGTACTAATACATCAAAAGAAGATGAACAGGATATCAAGAAGAGAAGAGCCATATCCTCATCTTCAATTCTCATATCAACACTCAAGAGCTAAATTGTGATACTATTGGAATATCGCAGAAGCAATTTACATAAATGATTCCTACAAAATTACCTTTCACAATAGCGGATAGCTGATAACAAAACTTGTCAAAGCACTTATGCAATAATAATTTCAGCAAAAGGATAACAATAATAGTGTAAACCATCAAATTTCCTAAACCCATAACCTTTGTCTACCACTCTCCTTTAACTCTCAAACCTTGGAAAAGCAATAAAGGGCATTCACCATATTTAGAGTAACTCCCTACCAGTTCCTAAAGGATTTGGAGAAGGGTTGATGTACACAACTTTCTCTTGCATTACAAAGAGGTTGTTTCCAGATTCGAACCTATAATCTCAAGGTCAAAATGGAGCAACCTTAATCATGGTGCCCCAGCCCACTCTATATTAAGGTTGCCCTTTTATTAAGCAAAAAAGTTTGATTAAATTATCAGGCATTTGAAGGAAAAATATTAAATCCTTGAAGATAAAAGTTAGATAGTAGTTTTCTCTTCTAAATTCTATTGTAAGAATTTTTTACAAATACATGGATGTCTTCACCTATTACATATATTGGTGAACATGGACATTGTGGTAGCTGCTGGTACTCGACAGTGCAGAACAAAAACCAGCCCCAAATGATATCCCTCCCATTGAGCACAGTGAGTTAGAATGGGATTCTGGATAGTTAACTTACATTATGTGGGTCTTAAAAATATAAATATCCTCAAGAGACATGCTAAGGAGATTGAATATTATGAATCTTTGGTCGAAAGCAGCCAATCTAACACTGAATTGTGTCACAAGATCCATATGTCATAGCTGGCTATAGGTCATATTAACTTGGCAAAAGAAAAAAGCCACAAAACAACAATGGGAGACATTGGAAACATCATGGGAATTCAATTCTCAGTCTAGTCTAAGAGTACTCTGTAATATGTATTTGAAATTTTTGTTGGAGGCTAAGAAATCATGGCAAACTAGCTCTAGGCACAATCCACCCGATGACCTATGTAAAAACCCAGACAGAAACCATCACAGTCATTGTGCATTTGGACAAAATGTAGAGCATAGTTTGATCAATCATCTAGGTGTTATTAGGCCAAAAAACTGCCTATAGCTCACTTATTCCCTTGGAGCCTTCTGAAGATGATTGAATGACCAACTGACCAGGAAATTTGCAAATTACCAGGCTCTTGATTGAGGTGGACTGGCACCTTTTCATGAACTCAGAAGGTTGGTCACACTGCTTGGGAAGTCTTCTCAGATGGTGGACTGACTCAAAATTTAACAACTTGGGGATTTTCCAATCATAGCAAAACAGGAAATAATAATCATTTTCATTTTAAAAATAAACAATGTTAGGGATCATACCAGGACCAATGGCAAGAACTGTCCTCGAACCAGCCAAAACCTGAGTGGAAACATTATCAACCATGAATCATGATTTTCAAACAAAGTTCAAGAAATTTATAAATGAACATTTGAATAAATAGCAGCAATAATTAAACATAGATGTCAACTAAGTTGTAATAGAATCTTTCAGAATAACTACAGCAACTGGTACAATTCTGACTTTAGGTCCAATTTGAGGCCTCAATCTTGCAAGTATCATGAACACAATGAAGGAGGAAGACCCCTCTGGAAAATCTACCTATGAAAGAAATGTCCTAAATTTTCTGAAACTTGACAATTCCTAAGTTCATGCCTCCTTATAAAATTGCTCAGCAATCTTGAATTTCCTGTGGTGTAGAAAACATGCCAGAGCTCAAGGATCTCATCTCAGTGATTAGGCAAAGTTGTAGGGTGTTTGTCCAATAATTTGGATTCACGAACCAATGCTGACTCACTTATCCAGTCACAAGCCAATCATCTACCTGGAATAACCTCCACTTGAAACCCTGATGAAGCCTAGCACACTTTCAAAGTACTACTCTTTTTTCCCATTTTTATCACTCAGTAGCTCACATAATTTCACGAGCTTTTCTTTTCTGTGAAACAATGTTGGGTGTATCATACTTTCAATCAATATCACTGGAAAAAAAAATTCTTCTCTTTCTAAGGAACTGCTTCTGGGATTTCTTTCAACATAATTCTGTTACAAGGTGCAGTAAAGCCTACATGCTACCATTTTGTACAACTAAGAAACACAGTTGTGTACAAATTCGCAAACATACTTAAGTTACTTTCCTCATGTACTTGAGATATATTGCAACATGCTCAGCATTTTTAGTAGTGTCAAACAGTGTAGTAATTCAAAAATGATATCTATTAAAATGCTTCAGATTTCTAGTAATGTTAACACCAATGGGTCAAACAGCACTAAGCAATTGTAGTAACAAAAACAACTTTGCATAACATAAGATATGGACCAATATGCTTAAAATTTGTCATATATCTATGCCATTATGTATTAAAATGCAGATTAAACAAAATATTTACATCAACCGATTACTCCTTTTTGTAATAAATATACAGCGAAGAATTGAAGACACGTCATGCATCTTATGATTTTTTTTTCTTTCAAGATTGTCAACCTTTTCTTTATGAACTTTTGTAAATTCAATAGCCGTCCTTTTGCATATATGATCATATATACAATATCCTTTCTACATGTATAGAATCACTTCCCATATTTAATCAGTTTGTGCAGAAATAAAAGGGCACCTGTGTCCGTCCTGCATCAGCAACAACAAAAGTTGGAAGGCCAATACTCTCTGCTGCTTCCTTCAGCTTATTCCTGATAGAATGAGCAAACATTAAAAGCTTTGTCTCAAACATTAAAATTAACTACAGTTTCCAACTCTTTCAATTAAGGAAAAAAAATAATGACAATAAGATCACCTGCTTACATTTCTTGCTGGTTCTTGCATGAGACAACTATTTTTGGTTGACCAAAGCTCTCCCATTGTCTTAAAAGGGACCTCTGGCTGTATCAATGTATATTTCAGAGACTCCAAGAACTAGTAATTCTAGACAAAACTTCAATTAAACACTTGACTAGCAACCACAAAGACCAAAGAAAAAGAGAAGGTATCCTCTCCTTCGCAATAACAAGGGAAAAATCATTAAAACTCATAATAAAAACAAAGCCAAAACATGTTTCTGACACTTTAAGAAGTCCTAGACACATTCTGTTATCTATCTATCTATCTATCTATCTATCTATCTATCTATATATATATATATATATATATATATAGACAACAGAAAGAATTGTACGTAAATAAGCTGATATATATTAAAATGATAGAATCAAGTAAAACAACATTTGTCAGACCAAAGGAGATGGTAAATGCAGATCTTATGAGTAGAAGACGGTATTTGATATGGCATATATTATGAAAATAGTACTTTGTCACATAGACAAAATCTTTTGATCAATATGATAAAAAAGAAAAGTAGAAAAGAAGTCAGCACGTACAAAAGCAGTGCACCTTACATGGAAAACAATCTTCTCCAACATGGAACAAGCAAACAAGGATGGTAGAGATGCAGACTTATGGAGTATGATGTTTAATAGCTTGAAGAGCAAAAGAATTCAGAAAAAAAAAATGCAAATGTCAAGCAAAATACATTAATCCTAAAGGATGCAAAAAGAGGAAAAGACATTACAGTAAGCAATCTGGATGCCTTAGTAGGTTTCTCTTTTCCATTCAATGTTTCAAATTTAAAATCATGTTTCAAATTGGATGGTACACTGTTTTTGTCATGGTAAACAGGCACTGACTTGCGGGTCATACCCATAAATCATAAAAATTAGTACAACCTGTTTGGTTTGAAAAATTTCCACTTTTGGAAGAAAATAGTGGGGAAGATAAGGGAAAAGAGAAAAATGTGCAAGCATTATATGTCAAAACTTGAACCTTCATTTAGATGATCAGCATTGTAGTACCTTAGACTTAGTTCTGCATAAACACCAGTAGCAGCATCTGCCATCCAAAAGTATTGTACAATTCAAGTATTGTACAATTCAATAAGCGATATGGTAAGGAGCAAGGTTAAGAGATATCAAATCAGATAAAGAAAGAAAAGTTTCTCATGAGGGTA
Organism: Paratinospora sagittata; assembly: GCA_035771175.1. Lineage (NCBI taxonomy): Eukaryota > Viridiplantae > Streptophyta > Magnoliopsida > Ranunculales > Menispermaceae > Paratinospora > Paratinospora sagittata. The sequence continues at coordinate 22,633,443 of CM069599.1, forward strand.
AACAATACAGAGTAGTTGTACTAACGAGCACATTGAGATGCAATTTTTCCAACTCCCATCTTAAGGTCTTGTCTGACAATCAAAACCTGCAATTAGCAGTTAGCTCTTGGATCAGAAAGAGTCCTACAAAATAAACAAACTTATTTACATGTTATTTCACATTCACTATTCAGAAATCCCAATATAACATTAAAAATTAGCAATGATAAACTGTAGTCAGGGGCTTGGTATAAGGCATAACATGTGCTACAGTATCCAAGGAGGAGAATGTAAAATCAGTATGTATATTGGAAAGCCATTTGACTTTTGAGACAGGATCATTATCTCTTCCAATCGAGTGGTGGGATTTCACAAAGGTTTATGTTCCTTTTCATGGAGCTTCGAATAATTCTTTATGTGTACTGGATTTCTAAAACACCGCTGGATGCTATTAGTCCTACAAAAGAATGCCCATGTGTTGTTACAAATCCATACTATAATAATAAATCTACTTGGAACTTTTCATCTCATAGCCATTTTTGCATTTTTTTTTCCACATTTTCCCTCTCTTTTATTCTTTGCCAAAAACTTAAATATTAAATTAATGCAGGTAAAATGGGTATTTAACCTCTACTTGTGATTCTCACCCATCCCACAAATATTGCCTAACTACTAGGCAACAGTTAATTAACACATTAAACCAATTTAGAAACTCTCTTTCTTCTCTTCCAAATTCAAAGGATTCAAAAACATTCCTTTTCACTTCCAAATTCCAATGTTCTTCTTCTCGATCTTCTGTGTTAGAAAGAAAAACTAAAATATGTATTAAATTTAGTTTTAGCAGTAGTTTGTGACAGATGATGTATTATTGTTTTAGTTTATCATTTTTTTTATTTTTATTTTTTTGCATCTAAATCCATTTTTTGGGTTAGACTTTTTCATTTATTTGTTTTTAAGTACATATTTTTTAAAATTTATAAGTTGATTGCTACTTACTTTAATTTTTTATTGAATATTTAATTTATTGGGTTTGCATTATATTTCATCATTTTATTGTATTTTTTATTTTAACACATTTTCTTCTTATTAATTGTTTTTGACATATGTTCAGATATTTTTTTTTTAATTAACTTTATTGATGCTATGTTAAATAATTCACCATATTTAATTTTAAGTATAAAAAAATTGGGTAATTTTTTGTGTTTGTGTAATATAGTCTATCAATGTGTTACAAATTGAATGAAAAAATATATTGCCGATGTGGAACGCACATGCAGTTCCTCTAGTTTCAATATCCAGTCAATTCACTGAAAATTCACAAATCACGCCAAAAAAGAAAACCTAGAGGATTACAGGATCTTGAGCTGTCATTATCCATCTCGTGGTGCTTTTAATAAATGGCTCCTAGTTGATAAAGAAGCAATGAGACAATGATATGAGCTTTATGGATCATCCAACAGTTTCATTTCCTTTTGTTATGTACTATCTTTATTAGACAAAATGTGAAAGGGAAATACAAGTGCAAGGAATTGGCCAGGGTGGACAAGACATATAAACACCTTAATTTGGAGCTTCTTGAAAAGCAAACTAAGGAAGATAAGTCTTTAGCTAAACTGAGGTCATGGATGCAAGGATACAATGGGGTGGTTGGGGGGGGGGGGGGGAGTCAATGGGCTGTTCTACTTCATATACTAAAATTGGAATTGGTGTTGCTTATTCGTAAGTTCATATAAACCCATCCTCTATTCTAGTCTAGCTACAACTATACCAGCTAAAGTAGTTAAGGCAACAAGGGACCCTAGTGCCTAAGGTGCAAGGTAAAGCACATACTTGAGTAAAGTGAGGTGCAAAATTCATAAAAAAAAAAACCTCAATTATACATCTTTTAATGAAATCAAACAATACCTTTTAACTTATGCATCCTATATTTGGCAAAATAATTAAAAGCAAAAATCAACAAAAGCTATAAATTTTTTTCATCATACATTATAATGTTCATGTAGCACAATGTTTCATAGATCATAGTTGGTACTAGTATTTTTTTTCCTTTTTTTGATATCTAAATTTGAATTGAAGTAAGAAACATTAAGGCAAAGAACAAGAAGTAGCAATTATGATGCCTTTATAACAACTTCTTGTTTTCATTGTTGTGGTTGTTTTAGTAGCATACCACTAGTTTCCTTTAATCTTTTATGTTCTATATTATGTATTATGTATATTTTATTTATATTAAGAGAGAAACGTACGTATTTACAACATTTATCCAATATTAAATAGCTTTTTTAAAAGGGAGAGCAGGAAATGGGGTGCACTAAGGCACACAACTAAGTCGATGCGCCATGCCACCTTTCAAATATTGAGGCACAACATTTTTGTATGCCTTGCCTCAACATGCACCTGAGGCGCATGACTGAGCTCCTTTTGGCTACACTAATACTAATTTGATATTCCAGTTCCCTCATATTCTAATTCAACTCCCTGCCCTTTGCTTTGTACACTTGTTGAATGCTAAATCAAGATTTGAGTTTTCGTTAATTAAGTAGCCACTGAAAATGAGTAAGCTTGTGGAAAATGGAAAGGGCAGTTACCAAAGGGTTTCAAAAGGAAAATTAAAGACCAATTATTACTTAAACTCAATTAGTTGATAACCCATTGTCCTTCATTAAAACTTAGTGAGGCCAACTCACATCCTTGACAACTTAAAATAGATTCTTTACTCAAATAGAAATCCCTTGAGAATTGGAGCACCACAGGTGGTTCATCTTTTGAATTTCTGCCTTAGCGCTCAATTGGAGGGCTTTCGTTGGCAAACCAGAGCATATTTGGTTCATCTTTTGAAATCCTACCTTGGCAATCAATTGGAGAAAGATAACAAAGCTCTTACACAATTCAGTGTTGAAGGATATAGCATCATTCTAGGAAAATGGTAACATAACCGAAAATACAAAAGATTGCCACATTGATAGTATTCTCCTTACAATCTATTCACTCTCTCTTTATACATTTGCTCAAGGGTCACCAGCCAATTGAAAAAAAAAAAATGATCAACTCCCTAAGATTTGTAAGTTAATAACTTCAACAGCCCCATCTTGTTTATTCGAAAATATCAACTAGACCAAAAAAAGGATGCAGTGTAGTATCATATGTTAGGCGATTTATGGGCATGCTCCTTGCGACAAATAGCTGTGGAGATGCATCAAAGAAGCCAACCATTGGTGGAAAACACTGTATATTTATAAACACCTGATAGAGGATAGAAAACTGGTTTGTGATGCTTATGGCTCCTGTGAGTAAAAAGGGTGTCTGTTAATTCACATTTTTTGGTACGATGGAATTCTAAAGATAGCAACTAGAAAGGCATGTTCATCAGGTGGATAGTTTAAATTAAGAATGCCGAACCTCAGAGAGAGAGAGAGAGAGAGAAAAAACACACACACACACACACATTAAAAAGAGTTCTGGGTAGTAAACGAGAAGACCCATCTCCGAAAAAAAACCCAATTTTACACTTTTTCTTCCAAGGAAATAGCAAAATGCTAAGCAAAAATAATGGGAACTAGGTCAATTTGAGTTCAACCCAAATGAAGAGCAAGAGTAGAAGAGTTGAAAGAAAACAAACCATTTTAAGCTCTTGATTACCGCCATATGATTCTAGTTTTGCCCTTTGCTGCAGCTTCTTCTGCTTGCCAGAAGTGGGCAAAGGAAGGTTTTGGTTGTTGCCTTGTGATTTGTTTTGGGGGAGTTTCCTTAAATCCAAAAGAAAACCGAAGAGGAAACCCACGATGAGACCTGGAACGAAGTAAGCTGGCGTCAAACTCACTGAAAGCCACCCCTCTTCTCGTCTCTGCTCCTGCTCGCTCCATTAACGGATAATTCACAAAAAAACAAAAAATAAATAAAAAAGAATATATACATATAGACAGAGAGAGAGAAATTGAGAAACAAAGATAGAATGTTAGGTAAAGGTACTCTTCTTGAAGGTCGAGAATGGTTCCTAAAAGACCACAGCATACTTCTCTCGTTCCAAGGAGCGGAAGAGTGGCGTCACCAGGAATTTTTGCCAAGTGGACCTTTCCGGCGGAAGTTAGAAGCAGCCCTTCGGCTCCCGCCAATAACCATGGAACCGTTGTGCTTTGCACAGAGCCTACAGCTGACCTTTTATTTTTTTCCAAGTGTACAGGTGGTGGTCAACGGGTCAATTTACGCGTACCCTAGATTAATTCACTTTAAATGAATGACACTACTAAAAAAATATAATAATATTTTACTCAATAATGTATGAGTATCTTCATACACAACTATAACACAGAAAATTTGCATTAGACAAAGGTTGCGTCACCCAATCCATGTCACCCAATCCATGTCTATCCTCCGGGTTGAACTCAAAACCTTAAACGGTAGAAACTTATCTTTCGTATTATTGTAGTTTTGATTTATCTTTCATGTTTTAATTTCTTGATCCCTTTCACAACCTCAAATAAATGCGCTCAAATTAGAAACGATAACACTCACCTGAGCCCAGTTATCCAGTTTTGTCCGACCTTGAAAAAAAGTGGGCCAACTCGAGAAAAAGGCCTTCTATTCATATTTAAATTTGGGTGGGGTCCATACAAGGCAATCCAGACATTCAGATATTTATTAACTGATTTTTATCTTGAAGATTAAATTGTTTAATCTTTATTCATTTTTGTAAGGTAATTTTAATTCATTTACGATTTCATTTGTCTAAAGTTTGTAATTATAAACAATTACTAAGATTTTTTTAAAAAAATTCTAATTTTGATGATTATATATATTTTGTACATAAAAGAAAAACTTGAAAGGAAAAACATATCTTCTCTAGTTTAAAATAATAAAAAAAATGGTATATACATAACATGCATGTTATCTTTTTTTTTTACCAATATTTAATGGTAACGGAAAGAAATGAAATTTAATACTTCTTGCTATTTCTATTGAAAAAGAGTTTGCATTTAAAACTGAGGAGCACAATCTTTTTGAACTTCATGAAAAAGTTAAGGAGCAATGTCACACCTGGGTTGCACACAGTGTCCCTTACCCAGGGTGATGAGTACCCCGCAGGGCATACTCTAGCCATTATGGACCCATAATATTGTCTCATCTTGCTACAACCCGCCACACAAGGACGTCTCATACCCGGGATCATTTGTTCCTACTATTCATTATGAATAGTGTAGGGTCTCCCCCGGATTCGAACCTCACACCTCATATAGGTTGATTTCGCAATCCGAGTAACCACTGAGCCACCAATTGCTTCAGTGGTTACTCGGATTGCAAAATCAACCTATATGAGGTGCGAGGTTCGAATCCGGTGGAGCCCCTGTACTATTCATGATGAATAGTGGGGACAAATGATCCCGGGTACGAGACGTCATTGTGTGGCGGGCTGTACCGGGATGAGAAAATATTATGGGTCCATAATGGCTAGAGTATGCCCTGCGGGGGTACTCATCACCCTGGGTAGGGGGCACTGTGTGCAACCCAAGTGTGACAAAAAGGCCTGCATCCTGAACTCACAGACATCACACTCCATGTCATATCACCGTTCAGATCTGGTACTGACGTGAATTTGCAGTGTTCTCGATGTGAGCTTCGAATGTCAGAACATATAATATATGCAGATCTTTTTGTGATGGATATTGAAGACTTTGACATCATCCTCGGCATGGACTGGCTAGCACCACTGAATGCAACGATTGAATGTATGAAGAAGCAAGTTCAGTTAACCTTGCCTACATGAGAGTTTGTCAAGATTCAAGGAACAAGGAAATGGATACACAAAACAACAGTTGCACTTCTCAAGGCACAACTTCGAGCTCTATTCCTTGGTGATGAAAATGAATCACTATCACTGTACCCTCTCGAAGTACACGATGTTCCGGTAATATCGGAATTCCCAACAGTTTTTCTAAATGACCTTCCGGCCTACCGCCTGTTCGGGAATTCGATTTTGAAATCAATCTCATACCTCGGACGGGGCCTATCTCAATTCCACCATACAAAATGTCAAATGTCGAGCTGGTCAAATTGGACAAACAACTGAAGGAATTAGAGAGTCATGGCTTCATCAGAAAAAGTTCATCACCCTGGGGCGCTCCAGTTCTGTTTGTTCGCAAAAGGGATGGTTCGTTACGACTTTGCATCGATTATTGCAAGTTGAATAACGTCACCATCAAGAACAGATATCCGTTGCCTAGGATCGATGACTTGTTCGACCAACTTAGAGATGCCAAATACTTCTCTAAGATTGATTTACGATCTGGTTATCACCAACTCCGGATCCGAGAGTCGGGCATTACCAAGACGGAGTTCAGAACTCGGTACGTTCACTACGAGTTCTTGGTCATGTCGTTCGGTCTAACAAATGCACCTGCTGCATTCATGGATTTGATGAATCGCATTTTCAGGTTATACTTAGACCGATTTGTGGTGGTTTTTGTGGACGACATCTTGATATGTTCCTCAACCGAGGAAGACCATAAGATACATTTGAAGATAGTCCTCCAGACCTTGAGAAGCAACCAACTGTATGCAAAGTTGAGTAAGTACGAATTTTGGGCGAAGCGAGTTCAATTCCTAGGACATGTGGTTTCAAGCAATGGCATTGAAGTATATCCTTCTAAGGTTGAAACAGTTTTAAACTGGAATCAGCCTACCACTGTTACTCAGATTATGAGCTTTCTTGGTTTGGCTGGCTATTACAGACGCTTCATCAAGGACTTCTCAAAGATTGCTGAACCTATGACCAAGCTCACTCGAAAAGACGTGCGATTCATCTGGAATCCCGCCAATGAAGCATCATTTCAGGAATTGAAGAAACGCCTCACGACGGCACCTGCACTTATTACTCCAAGAAATGCAATTGGATTTTCATTATACACCGACGCCTCTCTCTGAGGCTTAGGTGCCGTACTAATTCAAGAAGGCCAAGTTGTTGCATATGCCTCATGGCAACTGAATATTCATGAGGGTAATTACCCAACACATGACTTGGAACTTGCAGCTGTCGTATTTGCACTGAAATTATGGCGTCATTACCTATACGGTGAACGATTTGAGGTCTTCTCAGATCACAAGAGTCTTAAGTACATATACACTCAGAGAGACCTAAACCTCCGCCAAAGACGATGATTGGAATTCTTGAAAGATTATGACTTTCAACTCCAGTACCATCTCGGAAAAGCCAACGTTGTGGCTGATGCCCTGAGTAGAAAATCTTATCTTGCTTGTACTCTTAACTACGAAATGGGGAAATTGGCTACCGAGATGGAGAACTTTAACCTACAACTGATCGAAGAGGGACCAAGACCACGACTCTCTCAATTATCAGCCAACTCTGAGCTAGTTCGAAAGATTTCAGCAGCTCAAGCCAATGGCCCTATGTTAATAGGGAAACGAGAACATCTACTCAGCAGACATGACCTTCCTCACTGGTCGGTCTCAGAAGACGGGGCCGTTTTATATAAAAATGTCCCTGTCTACCGAACGATCCTGAGGTAAGGAAAAAAGTGCTCACTGAGATGCACTGTTCGAGGTTCGCTATGCATCCTAGGGGTGACAAGATGTACAAGGATGTCAAGCGACAATTATGGTTTTCTGGAATGAAGAAGGCAATTGCCGACTTCGTTGCTCGATGTCTCATTTGCCAGAAAGTTAAGGCAGAACGAAGACTTCCCTCTAGACTTCTCCAGCCGTTACCTATTGGAGAATGGAAGTGGGTGAACATCGCAATAAATTTTGTTACGGCCTTGCCTCGAAATGATAAAGGGCAAGATGCTATCTGGGTTATCATTGACAGACTTACAAAGTCTGCACACTTCTTGCCAATAAAGTTCACGGATAACCCCGCCAAACTTGCAGAATTATATGAAAGAGAGATCGTACGCCTCCATGGCATACCACTCACGATCGTCTCTGATCGAGACCCTCGATTCACATCAAAGTTTTGGCAAAGCTTCCAGAGTAGAATGGGCTCTAAGATCACCATGAGCACAACATTTCACCCTCAGATTGATGGGCAGTCAGAGCGGCTTATACAAATCTTAGGAGACATGTTACGATGCTGCATTTGGACTTTAATGACGGATGAGAAAAATACTTACATTTAGCTGAGTTTGCATTCAACAAAAACTACCAAACTAGTATCGACATGATACCGTACGAGGCTCTCTATGGTCACCCTTGCAGATCTTCGGTATGCTGGTTAGATATGACAGATCGACCGTAGTTGGGCTCTGAACTAGTTCAAGAGACTTCTGAGAAAATCACACTAATAAAGGAACAACTTCGTGTTGCACAAAGTCGACAGAAGAGCTATGCTGACAAGCGGAGACAACCTCTAGAATTTAATAAAGGGGACTTTGTTTTTCTAAAAGTTCAGCCCACAAGAGGTGTCAAACGCTTTGGGATCAAATGAAAGCTCTCCCTACGGTATATAGGTCCATTTCAGATCATTGAACGTATTGGCAAACTTGCTTATCGTCTGTCCCTTCCATCGTCCATGCCTAAGGTTCATGACCTTTTTCATGTATCTATGCTTCGCAAGTATCGTCCTGATCCTTCGCATATCATCCCTCTAGTTGAGGTTCGGGTTGAGGAAAGAAATAAGTATCAGAAGAGAGCGATACAGATTTTGGATAGAAAAACTCAAGAACTAAGGCGACATCGCGTACCACTTGTGAAGGTGCTCTGGGATCACCACGGCGTCGAGGAAGCAACATGGGAACTAGAAGCAATAATTAAACAAAAATACCCTGAATTGTTTTCTAGTACCAACTAATGATGTGATACACTGTACTATTTTCACTTATCAATAAAATGATGAAACTTTGTTTACACATATCTTAATACATCGTTTTACTTGAATAACTATGCAGTTGTCTAAAAATAATACCAATGGATATAGTGATGCACACACGCAATGGCCTCCTTGGCAACCTGCGACGACTCCTTCAGGATCTGAGTCAAACTACTTTGCATCACCACACAGACAACGATCCTTATCGCCAGAGCGTGCATGGCTTTTTTGTAACAATCTCGTTCCCTCATCTTGGCAGGACCTTCTACCAAAATTGCCAGGCGGCCAGATTCGAGCAATAGCACGAAAAAACATTCCACCGCTCAACATACCTCCCCTTAAACAATATAACCAGCGTCCTACACCACAATCTGTTGAGCAAGGGTTAGAATCTTCTGAGGATGAATCCGATTTCATTTGCTCTCCATGGTTTCATGATGTTGAGGATTCCACTGGCCAGAGTATTATTCAGGGACCATACAGGCACTACCCTGAACTAGCAAAAGATGACGCCGATAGTGAATCTCAAGCAGATAATCATCATAACTACTTGAATTGATTTTGAGGGCGAAATCCCTTTAAGGGGGGTAGAGTGTAATACCTTGTATTTCACAAAAAAAAAACAAAAATTCGTCCGGGCGCCTGCCCAAACGTTCAGGCGCCAATACCTCTATATAAACCAAGCTTCCCTCCTCATTTTTTCACACCAAATCACTTTTTCTTGTGATTTTTCCTCCTCTTTTCACTCATTTTGAGTTCTTGTCTGTTCGAGACTCTCGGTGCGATACGACGAAGTTTTGTCCGGAGGAAAGCGCCAGATCTGAAAGAAGAAGTTTTTATCTGAAGGTGGGGAACGAAACATAGGTTTGCATGTTTTATAACTTTTATTAAAGTTTACATTCAATTATTATTATGTCTACTATTTATTTACACTGCATTATGTCATATAATGTTTTTACTATTGCACTTACGCTTGTATATTTGGAGTTCATGTATTACACTGTTATAATGTCGGATTTGTGGTCAATCTAGCTCAACTAGACTCGGTTTTGTCCTCAGTAACTTTAAATAGTGAACGGGAGGCAGCGGGCTGCTCTAGGCGATTGGTATTTAAGCAGACCGTGTGTTTCACCCCTCAACTGGGGACTGATCTAGTTGGTCTTATTGAAAGCTATCAGCTTATACAAGTAATACTGAATGTCCTAACCTTGCACGTCGTGATACCAACCCTGATAAGGATCACCAGACGTTGTCAAAGTCAGTCTAAATGTCAAGAAAAGATCAGACCAGTAGACTAGACTAGTTAATGCATCGGCATCATACATATCACCACCTAGGGGACATATGTGGTTTATGACTCATAGAATAGTTAGGAGCATTGCTCGCTATTCATCAAACCATTACGAGACGGTGTCATGCATACATACAAATTGATTGATTATGATGCTCTAATGTGTATTTAAGATATTTGATATTAAAGTATGTTTTATTAATTGTTATACTCACAAACTATTTTACCCACTGAGCGCGTTAAGCTCACTCCATTTTTATACAATTTTTCACAGTAAATTAGGGTGGACTGGGTGCAGGTTTATGGGGCCCACATTTTGTACCCTTTGTATTATTCATTGGGGATATTGGGGAGTATGTTCCCTTAACCATTTCATGTACAAATGAATTATGAATTAAATGAAATCAGACTTGTACTATTTTATATTTTCGCTGCGCACTCTGTTATTACCATTGTTATTATTCCAAATGCGCGCCCCCTCCGCGAGTGTACCGTCGGTTTAGGCGCGTCCTGGCGGGGTGTGACAAGCAACCTTTCTAACCACACTACGATATCTTCTATAGATAGACCAAACTTAGCTAAAGTATGCATGGCTATGGTAGATGTTCATGGTGCATATGAGAAGACTCTGACTGGTTACCCTTTCGACATTCTCTTAGCATCCTCTATAATGAAACCGATTTCTAGCTTGGATGGCATTTTATCATGGAGCAAGTCCATGAATATGGAAGAATCTGATTCGATCAAGATAGGGAAGCGACATGACTCTTGAGCAAGACAAATATCTTTCTTTTACGGTAAAAGATTCTACCATATTTACTAAATATAATGCATTGATTTACTTTGTTGCTATGAACATCATTTCTCCCTTATCATTTTTTTATGATAACCTTACTTATGGCTGATTGTTTATCATCCAATGTTGCCTTAACATTCAACTTATAATTGTTAAAGTTAATGCAAAAGTGGAAAGAAGGTTGATTGAGTCAATGTAGAAGTGGGTTGCAGTTATCTTAATTTTTTAGAAATTATGCTATCAGTTATTAATTATGGATAGTGGCCCTGTTAGTTGGGTGTGGTTATTAATGGATTGTTAGTGGGTTATTGGTGTCCTGTTCTTTAGCAATTAGTTTCTCTATTGTAGTCTATTTAAACTCTTTAAATTAATGAAGAATACATCTCAGTTTTTACTGAGCTCAAAGATCATCGTAGTACATAATTTCTCTCTTTGTAATAGCTATAGAAAAATTGTTATATGTATTGTCTTTTGTCTTGTTTTAACATTTGATATTAGAGCCATAACAAACAATGTGGGATTGAATCCTACACATCCGACAATACCACTCTTTCAAGGAATTGGGTATTACACTTAGTGTATGAAGATGACAACACTTTTCATTTCCCAAAATTTGTTGGATTCGGTGGAAAAGGGTTATTCTGAAGACGGAGTTGTAACAAATGTTCTCAAGGAGATTGTAAAAAAGGATGCCAAAGCCTTATTTTTTATCTAGCAAGGAGTTGTCAATTCTATCTTTCCTCGAATTGGTGGGGCGACGAAGGCAAAAGAAGCATGGGATATATTGCAGAATTCCTTCCAAGGTAATGTAAAGGTACTCATCGTTAAACTTCAAACATTTTGTAAAAAGTTTGAGACGTCGTTGATGAAAGATAGTGAGTCTATTAATGATTATTTTGGAAATTTAATGGAGATTGTTAATCAAATGCGCAAATATGGTGAGAATTTATTTGATTAAAGAATTGTTGAAAAAATTATAAGAAGTTTGCCTAAGAAATTTGATCATGTTGTGACTGCAACAGAAGAATCCAAGAATTTAAGCACACTAACTGTTGATTAATTGCAAGGTTCTCTCCAATCTCATGAAGACAAAATAAGCAGTTATGAAGAAAATGACATAGAAAATGCATTTCACACAAAGTTGTAGGTTACAACAAAGAAAAGCAGTGGCCAAAGTAATGAAAATTACAAGAAGAAAGGACATGGAGGCCCTTACTTTCAAGGCAAAAAAGGTGGTGGCAAAAACAATTGGCACCCAAGAAAGTACTACCAAGATGGGGAGAAAGGTGAAACTCATGATCGCGTTGGTTGGCACTCAGGTAACATTAACCAAAATGGTGAAACTTAGCACAATTGAATCCAATGTTATAATTGCAAGAAATTTGGCCATATTGCAAGAAATTGTAGATTTAAAGAAAAACAAGCTAATTTTGTATATATATATATATATAAAAGACAAGAGGAAGCTGAAAATTTGTTTCTTGCATACTATGTTGATTGTGCTCATGAATAGTGGTTGTAGTAATCATATGACTACAAAATTGGAAACCTTTGTTAGCTTGGATGAGTCTATGAAAATAAAGGTACGGATGGGTGATGGAACAATTCGAAAAACATGTGGAAAAGGCACCATAAGGGTAGACTAAGGTGATATGGTTTCATAAAAAATGTTTTATATGTTCCTAATTTGGGTACCAATTTCTTAAGAGTTGCTTTGTATTTGAAGATAAGACTAAGAAGAAATTATTATTAAAAATCTCTATTGCTAAAAACAAGATTTTTCATCTTAGTCTTGGTGGTGTCTCACATGCATTGAAAACATCATTAACAGATGAAAATTGGCTCTGGCATCATAGATATGGTCACTTGAACTTTCAAAGCTTGAAGTTCTTGTTTGAGCATAATTTGGTGGAAGGTTTGCCCTTAATTAATCATGATGGTGCAGTGTGTGAGAGCTGCACACTTGGGAAGCAACACAAAAATTCTTTTCTAAAAGGGAAAGCGAGGCGAGCTACAAGACTGTTATCTCAATGAACCCCATAATATGAATGTTTTGATGATTTCAAATATCTTTGGTTTATGTATCTAATGATCTTGTCAAGTGTTTCAGATTTATCAAGAATCGAGATCAAGGAACTATTCTCACAAGCCTATTGGATATCACAAGTAAAGTTTCGAGTCTGTCAATACTTAGAATGTAAAGTCTATCGATCAATTTGCTCTCAGCAAAATTTAATCGATTTCATATCTTGATCATCACATTTTAAAGATATTTCTATGATTTTTAAAGTATTTGATTTGATCAAAAAATATCATGATTTCAATCATGTTTTATCGAACTTTAATTGAGAAATAAAAAATCATTTTTATAGAGTCTTTCACGACGCTAATGTTTTGGCAGCGCCCTCCTGGACTTGATAAGTCAGGACGCTGATAAAATATTATGACACTCAAGGTTGAATTGAACTGATTCATAAGGACACTTACTTGTAAGTAGCAGCCTCCCTTTAGTCAATCTTTGAAAGTATCAGAACGCTGACTTAGCTTCAGCTCGCTGAAAGTTCTCTTAGTTTTTAATTGATTTATATCCTTAAGGACGCTGATAGTTATAAGTTGAATAAACTATCAAAATGCTACTTGTACATGAGTGCCCTCATCCTTAAAATCAACCTAATAACTTTAAGGACGCTTACTGTCCTTCAGCGCACTTAATATTATTTCAAAATTTCAGGACGCTTACTTGTGAGTAGCGCCCTCGTGCGTTTAAGTAATTTTAAAACAAAGTAGGACGCTAACTATCGAGTAGCGCCCTCATGACTTAAGTCATTTAATTGTCAAAGAAAGTCAGGACACTTACGATTTAATAGTGCCCTCACTTCATTGTTTAGTACGACACTGATGCTCTATGAGCGCCCTCAAGGGAACAAAACGACAAAAATAATATTTTTGTTGTTTTGACATGTACATCCTTTTCACCACGTTTTCAGAACAACTTTTCGTACAAAAATAAACTTTTTGTATTTGTAAGAGATATTATCAGATTCATGAACCACATCTTTTAAACTTTCCTTATTCGTGATTTGGAGAAAATCAGAATTTTTATAAAATGTACAGTTGCCATTTTTGTGATACATTCTAGCTGTTGTGAGTAAACGTTCATATTTGAAATTTAAATTCAAATGAACAATAGTTTCATCTCTACAAGTCTTTATATACCAACACTTAACAATCTGTTAAGACCATCGAAAGTCCTCTGAGCCAAAACACTTTTGAAAGTTTGTTGAATTTTCATCTGATTCAAAAGGCTTAAGTTATTTTGGTTTCAAAGTGCATTATTTGAATCTCTATTTATTCAAAAGATTTTCACACTGAGCTAAATTTTTATCTTTATTTGAAAAATCTATTTGAAAGCTTGAATTGTTTTCACTCAAATTTTCAGCATTGTTTTAATTTATATCATTCTTGCTGAAAAAGAAATTTGAGAGATAGTTCATAGGATATAGTTGTACTCAATTTCATATCTTGTATATTATATCAAGGTTGTAACAATAGTTATATAAATTACTGAGTTGATATTCTTGTATTCAACAAGTTTCGGTCTTCTCACACCCGTAAGTTGAGAAATGGTTATCTAACGCCTGTAAGTTGAGAAAGTTTAGGTTTTGTCTCACACCTGGAAATTGGTATAAGTTGGTCTCAAGCTTGCAAGTTGAGCAGTGTAACAATTGTTCTCACACCCGCAAGTTGAGAAAATGTGTAACGGTTTGATTCTCACCTGTAAGAGAATCCCTTAGTGATAAGGTTTAAAATCCTAACTGAGGAGGTTAGGTAGTAAATGTAGGCACATAGCCGAACTACTATAAATCGACTGTGCATATTCATTTATATCCCGCAATTTAACTTTGCCATTGTAATTAATTTTAAATTATCTAAGTGTCCAATTCACCCCCCTCTTGGACATACCTGGGCCAACAATTGGTATCAGAGCAATGTTGCTCATCAAAGAAACTTCACAATTTTTTTGATATCATAGCAATGACTAGAGGCACAGTCATGGGAATTGTTCAACCTCTAGATAGACCACTTTTGTTCAATAGAGACTGGTTTGAAGATTGGATGATAAGGATGAAATCCTTTCTACGATCTAAGGATATCAATATATGGGAAATGGTTGTAAATGGTTACACCGTGTATTGAGATATGGACAGACAAGGAAAAACTAAATGACAAGCATAATGCTCAAGCTGTATATGCCTTGTATTGCTTTTTACCCGAGAAAGAAGTAGAAAGTGTGACGCACCCCGAAAATTATTTCATCTAGCCCATAACCCAATTGCACTTTGCCCAAACTCTATGTGTTGCCTTGATATGGTTGGTGTTTGTTTGATGGTTGTTTAATGTTTGTATAGTTGATGCTTGATAATGTATATAAATATGTGTATTATAAATTGTATATGGGTCATGTTAAATTAAAGTATAATGCATATGCTATTATTTATGCATGGGTCAATTAAACCATGAATTGATATGGGTTAGGATTGATTGAATAAAAGGATAAATGAGAATAAAAATTTGGTGTATTAAATGGATTGGACATTTAAAATACATGGAAGCATGAGATTGGTTAAAATACATGTGGTTGGTATGGGTAGTATGAGACCAACACATGTGAAGGTTGGTGCATGAAAGTGGACAAGTGTCCCATGCCCACTTCTCTTCTCCAACGAAGTGCTAGAAAGTGAGGTGAGTAGAGGGAATCAAGGAAGTGCTAGAAAGTGAGGTGAGTGGAGAGAAAGGAAAAAAAAAATAAAAGAAAAGAAGAGAAAGGAAAGAAGAAGAGAAAGAAAGGAGGAGTTGCTTGAGGAAAATCTCTGCAACGTTTTTATCAAAGAGCTGGATCTTTGGGATATATGGTCAGATTGAGCTCAAATTTTGTTAACAAGTTCATAGCTTATGGTTCTGCATTCTGAACGGTGGAGATCTTGATTAGAGGTTTTGTCTAAGAGATCTAACCTCTCAAACAAAGCTGGTCGGAAAGTCTGGATTTCTCGCGCCATTTCGCTTAAACTTATAGATCTCCTCAATCTACGGTTGGATGGATATAAAATTTGGGTATGTAGTGTACAACGGATAGTTCTGCATTATGAACGGTGAAGATCTTGATTAGTCGTTTCTTCTAAGAGATCTAATCTCTCAAACAAAGCTGGTCGGAAAGTTTGGATTTCTCACGTCATTTCGCTCAGACTTATAGATCTCCTCAATCTACCGTTCGATGGATATCAAATTTGGCTATGTAGTTTAGAACGGATAGTTCTGAATTCTGAACGGTAAAGATGTTTATGAGTTATGCATGTTGTGTGATATAGTCATCTGAGTTCGAGTATTTGCAGCAGGAAAGGAGAAATTGTCTGATTAGAGACTTGTTCATCAAAGATACTTATCTTTTCGGTCCACCGTTGGATTGGGCTGATATTTGGACAGAAGGTTTGTTTCTTCACATAATTCAATCTGTACGGTTGATTTTGTGATTACATATTTCTGTTGGTAGATTGATACATCTGAACAGAATATTAAATGAAGAATTGGTAGGGTTGCTTGTATTAGACCTAAATTTAGAATATGAACTTAGACCTTTCCAAATAGCGTGCATATCAACTATGTTGACCTAGTTGTCATTGTTGATGAACCCATGATGCAAAATCAGTGATATACATGGCTGAACATGGTGACCTAGTGTAAATCGGCAATATGGCCTAAGTAGGGAAAATTTTATATTTTAGGGCTTTTGATGCTTTTGGCCTAGAATCATTGAATTGATGCAACTTATGTTTAATTAAGCATGATTAGGGTTGATTATGCTACTGATTTGGTGGTTGTGACCATATCATGGGTTAGGCCTACTTGTGATCAAGTGACCCAATTTGGGCATGTTTATGCCTAAGGAATTGAAAATCAGTATTTTTGATTAATAGAATGGTTTATAAATGAGAACTATGCATTAGAGGCCTAAGTCATGTGATTTGAGTTGAATGATGGGATTAGATGGGATTTGGGCCTATTGTCTATATGTGGGCTGATTTAGGGTTGATGTGTAATGTCTATGTGATTGAGCATAGAAATTGATGTATGGTAGGATATTGATGTATGTTTCAGGATCTTGATTGGGTTGATTCGGTTTGGTGGTCGCGTGTGGTTAAATACTCTCGCGAGGCTTGGTTGTGAGTAGACTTCATTTATGATTATATCTTTTATGTCATCATATCACTTATATATATTGTATGTTGAAAGCATGAATGTGTTCTAATGTTTTGAATGATGCATTGATTTGAGAAAACCTTATGACTTTGGTTGGGCCCATCTATCTGGCTAATGGGGGGACTTAACCTTGTCATAGGAGGGTTTTAAAAAGGAAATGATTGGGGTCAACGGTACGGTGAAATAGACGTGCACTAGTAACCCTAAATAAACATGATTGGGGTCAACGGTACGGTGAAATAGACGTGCACTAGTAACCTCAAATAAACATGATTGGGGTCAACGGTACGGTGAAATGGACGTGCACTAGTAACCCCAATGCATGTGGAATGTGGATCCAAATTGATAAGCTTTTACTTGCATCGAACTTATTATAAATGCTTGATATCTATATGTTATGAGCTTTTAATCATGCTACACATTGACATGCATACATGATGTTTATTGATGAGTAGCATATTTGAATTCTATTCACTGGGCACCGTTGGCTCACCCTCATTTTCCTCTTTCAGGTCCTTCTGTCCCGAATAAGGGCAAAGGAGTAGTCATATCTTGAGGGCCTTGCCTGCGAGAGAATCCAAGGCCTCGATGTGAGTAGAGAGGCATTTTGATTGAACTGTGTTTTAAATTATGAAGTATTATATTTTGAATTATGTAATTATAACACTTACCACATTGTAGTATGGGTGAGTTGGGACTTGTTAGATAGACCATGTGGGCATATGACAATTTTTATTTGTACCCACAATTTTGGACTTTATGTGTATGTCAATTTTAATGGACTGTAGGGATTATGATTTTATTTATGGTTCATTTTTATGGATTATCTCTTGTCTTGATTATTAATACGGTTGGTAGTTTTGTTTAGTACCTTTTGATATTATGTCGTTGTTTGAGATAAGGCTCGTAGGGTCTCAACCACCTCACGGGAGTTGAGGAGTGGTTGGAGATGCCTACACCGGGCGTCCCGCCCCGGCATTCCGCACGCCATTCCCTGCGGGGTTGGTGGTCCGGGGTGCGGGGTCGCCACAGAAAGGGTAGTTCATCTTGAGAGTGTCAAAGAGATTTGGTAAACACTCAAATTATTTCACTGTGAAAAGATTAACAATCAAGATGAAAAGCTTAAAGAGTCTGATAGTCTATTTGATGCCTTGGAGATATCAGAAAATGAATCTCTCGATACGACATGCAACATATATCAATTCATTCTTGTTGGAATGCAAAAATTGAATCAGGAAATACCTGCAGAAATATCTCTTGTGTATTTCTGTGATAAGCTTCCAAAGAAATAGAATGATAAGCTAACTAGTTTAGCTGAATCTGTTGAGCCATGAGAAATGAGTTTAAAAGAGTTATGTGATCATTTAAAAACCATGGAAGGAAAAGATGAGACTAAGGACCTTGTTAGAACATTTGAAGAGCCACTCGTCCACTTTAGGGTTTTAGATAGTGAGTCAGTTCATGATAACATTCATCGTTTTATACGTCTAGTAAATGAACTTGAACACTTTGAAAAAACCATCTCTCACTCTACTTTAGTACAACACTTTTTAAAAAGTTTCCTGAAAACTGGAAATACAAAGTAGATTTTCAAAACGAGTTTTCAAATCCATTTGAAATTAGTTTTCAAGAAATTGATTATATTTTGAGTGGGTTAGAAACTTCATCCAAGAGAAGACATTCTTGCTAATGCGCCAAACATGAACGAAAGTGAAGTTGTTGATGATTTAAACACAATTAGTCAACAATCCTTAGCGAGCACATCCAGAGCACTTAATAAAAGATCTCCTGATAGAACGTCGAGAAAGAAGTTAGCATGGAGAATGAAGATAATGAATTATCTCAACTGCTTTAAAAAGAGATAGAGTGCACAAGTTGAGGACTTTGCAGTACCTTGAGGTAAAAGTCAAAAATATGCAAAGGTATAAAAGTTATTCTCATTACTGCTGATTTTATTAGAATATATTTTTGTCAATGACTATTAGAAATAAATGATTATCTTTAATCATGTAATGTTTAGAATGCTTAAATATTTTTTCTCATTATTAAACTCTTAACGTTTGGTTGATGTAACATAATTTGTGATATTGATTAGTCAACCATACAATACTTAATTTTAATTGGTCAAATTTGATTAAGTGTCCGCAAGTAAACTAATAGCAAATGAGGACGCTAATGTGCCAAATGACTTTAGTCGATAAAAACCGCTAGTCATAAGAAGGGCGTTGATCAAGCGCAATCGTTAGATAAATTAAACCGCCTTTAGATACTAGGTTGCAACACGTTTGAGTGTGTGTCAGGAGCGAGCTTATTGCTTTAGCATTATAAAATCACTTTTTAGTGACCTAACAGTCATTTTCCCTTTTGATGCCCTAGGATGCTTCGACGAGAACTTACTAGGAATCGTTTAAGGATTTACTGCTGAACCTTCATCTTTAACCTTTGGTAAATCTTGATCTCTGTTCATTTTTTAATCCTTTGATTCCTATTGTATCAGTTTCTGCCTTATTGCCTTAGTTCTTTATCTTTTTTCGTTTGATTTTTAATGGCACCCAAACCCGAAAAGCTTCGCCCCTTTTCTACAAGAAAGAGAGTTATTTCTCCATCATCACCTCCAGATAGGAGTGTGAGATCAAGATCTGAACCAACTCAGGTCGTACTGGCTGAGGAACCCACATCATCTATACCCACACCTCCTATTAAAGCCGCGTCTGGACCATCTCACCCACCTTCTACCTAGATAAGAAGAAAGGGAGACAAAACAAAAAAGCTCGCTAACCGAGTTGTAATCGATGGATGTTTTGTCGACTTTGAGTTCTTCATCAACTCTCACCTAGACATTCTATCTTTATTCGAGTTTCAAGGTTGGACCAATTTACTTACCTTCAATTCAAAATGGTACCCCAACCTTGTAAGCCAATTCTATTTGAATTTGGTTGATAAACCAAGCTCTGAACTTGCAAAACAATCTGTGGTAAAGGGAAAATTTGTTGAGGTTTCTCCCAAATTTTTCTGTGAAGCTTTCTCTTTGCCAAGTGATGAGAGTGTCCACATGCTTTTATTCACTAAAAATAAAGTCCAGTATTCAGGCTATAATAGCCTCTCTGCTCTAAATCTTGTTTTAAAGAAAAAAGACCACTCAAATGTCGACAAGAAACTCACCAATCAGTCTTTTGAATTAATCCCCAGAATAATTCACAACATCATTACCCACATCATTCAGCCTAAAACCGGCAGCAGGGGTAATGTAAATGACTTAGATTTATTCTTGATTTGGTGTATTCTGGAAAATAAGAAAGTGAATCTCGCCCACATTCTCATGCATGTTATAGATATTGTAGTTAGCAAAGGATGAGGTCTTCCTTTTAAAATGTATCTTACCACACTATTCGAGAATTGTGGAATTAATTTCAGTAGAGAAGAATGCAAAGAGATCAACAAATACATCTGCGTTGGTCAAACCACTATAAAATAAATGAGATACACTTATGTCTCTGCATTGGAAAAATGGTTTCCAATGTCAGAAATTCCACATGTAGGAGAATCTAGTGGAATGACTAGAGCCAGTGGTGAAGATGTCTCAGCAATGGAGAAAGAAGCTGCCCAAGCTTCGACTACTCAAGATGAACAGGCTGTGCAAGAGCAAGCTGTTACCACAACTGACATTGAGCATGTTTCAATTGACGATGTGGAAATTGAATATGCAGAACAAGTTGTTCATGCTGAAGAACATCTAATGGAAGAGGTGACCCAGATTGCTCAGGTCGTTGTTGAAGAATATCTGAATGAGTCAGAAAATGCTGATGCAATCTTAGAGGAAATCATCAGAGAGAGGATCAGTGATGACTCAAATAAAACCATCTTTAGGCCCCCATCTCCATTTGATATCCCTGTATCAATGGAATCCCAAGACTCGAAAAAGGCTGAGTCTGATGGTGAAAAATGTCATGATACAGAGGGTGATGATCTGGCCATCATACCTTATTAGGGAGATGATGTGAATGTAAAAGCTAATGAAGAAGATCATATTGAAGATTTTCATGAGGCCAATGCTGAGTCCCAAGTAGAAGATGAAATGGAAAATATTCATGAGGAAAGCTCATTTGATCATGAGCCACCTTCTTATCCTTCTACCAGCGAGCTAATAAATGAATTCTTCAAAGAGGAAAATTTCCTGAGAAGAGTGAGAGAAGATTAAATTTTTGTCATGTCTCAGCTAATGACTCGTTTAGAATAGAATCAAGTTCAGCTGAAGAATGAGATATTGGCAGAGTCCAAGAACCTCTGAAATCTTAGGAGAGAGTTAAGGCTAATGAGATGAAAGAATATAACTTCATGTGATCCAGGCAACTGCATTGCTCGAGAAAGTGACACAACAAATGGACCAACAGTTAAGTGTCCTGCAATTTTTGCCTGCTTCATCAATCAATAATGATCTGGTTAAGGACATTCGAGATAACTTGCAACAGATAAAGCCATTCATGAAAGCCTTCGCTGCATCAATTGAACCAAGATCATCAAGCTCTCAACCACCACAAGCGAGACCTCAAGCATCACAGAGTCACTCAGCTCAAGCTACATCAAGCCATACTTCGAGTGTTGTGACTGTAGTAGTTTTACAGAAGGTTTTGGAAGAACTTCAAAGCTTATGAGGGAAAGTGGTTGACACCTCTAAAGATAAGTCCATTTCTGACACTTTACAATCAATTTTGGATGCTATCTTGGATTAAGTAAGTAGCAAGACAACGCTTGATCCAGTGCTGCAGGCCATCTCTAGTCTGAAAGAGAATTTAGATACTGCAATGACAACACAAATAGAGGATAACAGACTAACCAAGATTCTTGACTTGGTTACTCATGCTGCTGAAATGCTTCACAACTTGGAGAATAAGATGCATTTCCTTGCCACAAGCATTATGAATCTGTCATACACTGTCATCACAGCTGCAGATCGAGTGGAAGGAGTAGTAGGCTTCTTTGAAGACCTTTTCAAGGTAATAAACAGTAGGCTGCATTCTACTGTTTGGTATATTGTCTCAAGTATGAAACGTTTTGGTGTGCTCTTTCATCTGTTAGAGAAGAAAGGTGTAAAGGTTCCACCTGCACCAAGAGCTCCAGCCTTCACACGTCCCCAAGGACCTAAGGAGTCTGATAGACTTCTTGGAATTTTAGAATGTGAAGAAGAAGAAGCATCCGATGAAGAGCTTCTCCATAGGATCAAAAGAAGAGTGTTTCCACCCCCGGATCCCTCATCAGAGACTTTCCCATATCCTAAACGCAAGCGACCAATAAGACCAGAATTTAAAGATCACAAACTTTCTCCTCAGTTTGCTCAAGGTCTTGCAGAACGAAAAGCTAAAGGCTTAAAACCTAGTCCACCTCTTGATCCATTTAATTTGGTGTTTCCAAGTGAGCCTACGAAAAATTTATTGAAAAATCTAGGCAAACTGTTGTAATTGACAAATTTGTCTAAAGTTTGAGCAAAAGCTCAAGTGGTTCCTCAAAACCACGTGCGCCTCGAAAACCCAAGGAATCTGAACGTAGTTCTAGTGGATCCAAGAAGAATGAGGAGTCCGAGAAAAAAAGGAAAGGGAAGGGTTCGAGTACGAGCTAGGCCTACCCACTTTTTGATGTTTTCAAAAAAGGGAGAAGAGTATACATATATTAAGGCTAAGTTAGCTCAAGAGGAAAGCTACAAGTTAGGGGGAGTTCATGTTTCTGTACAATATGTTGACTGAATAATTATCATGTTCTTGTATAGTGTGATTGCAGTCATCTTGTAATTTATATGATGAAATCAAATATACCTGACATGCTTGCAGATATGCTTGACATACTTGCTACTCTAAATTTGTCATATGTTTAAGTACATAAATATAATTATCTGCATGATCTATGAGTATTTGAAATCATAAAAAAGTGGGAGATTGTTATCTCAATGACCCCATGATATGAATATTTTGATGATTCCAAATATCTCTGGTTTGTGTATCTAATGATCTTGTCAAGTGTTTTAGATTTATCAAGAATCAAGATCAAAGAACTATGCTCACAAGCCTATTGGATATCAAAAGTAAAGTTCCGAGTCTGTCAATACTTAGAATGTAAAGTTTATCGATCAATTTGCTCTCAACAAGATTTAATCAGTTTCATATCTTGATTGCTATGATTTTTAAAGTATTTGATTTGATTAGAAAATATCATGATTTCAATCATATTTTATCGAACTTTAATTGAGAAGTAACAAATCATTTTTATAGAGTCTTTCACAACGCTAATGTTTTGGTAGCGTCATCCTGTACTTGATAAGTCAAGACGCAGATATAATATTAGGACGCTCAAGGTTGAATTGAACTGATTCATAAGGACGCTTACTTGTAAGTAGCGGCCTCCATTTTGTCAACCTTTAAAAGTGTTAGAACGCTGACTTAGCTTCAACTAGCTGAAAGTTCTCTTAGTTTTTAATTGATTTACATATTTAAGAACGTTGATAGTTATAAGTTGAATAAACTATCAGGACGCTACTTGTACAGGAACGCCCTCATCCTTAGAATCAACCTAATAACTTTAAGGACGCTTATTGCCCTTCAGCGCACTTAATATTATTTCAAAATTTCAGGACGCTTACTTGTGAGTAGCGCCCTCGTGTGTTTAAGTAATTTTTAAACAAAACAGGATGCTAACTATCGAGTAGCGCCCTCATGACTTAAGTCATTTAATTGTCAAAGAAAGTCAGGACACTTACGATTCAATAGCGCCCTCACTTCATTGTTCAGTAGGACGCTGATGCTCTATGAGCGCCGTCAAGGGAACAAAAGGACGAAAATAATATTTTTGTTGTTCTGACACATACATCAGTTTCACCACTTTTTCAGAACAACTTTTCGTACAAAAATAAACTTTTTGTATTTGTAAGAGATATTATCAGATTCATGAACCACGTCTCTTAAATTTTCCTTATTCGTGAATCTGGATAAAATCAAAATGTTCATAAAATGTGCAGTTGTCATTTTCGTGATACATTCTAGCTGTTGTGAGTAAACGTTCATATTTAAAATTCAAATTCAAATGAACAACAACTTCATTTCTACAAGTCTTTTTATACCAGCACTTAACAATCTTTTAAGACCACAAAAAATTCTCTAAGCCAAAACACTTTTGAAAGTTAGTTGAGTGTTAGTTGAATTTTAAAAAGCTTAAGTTATTATGCTTTCAAAGCGCTTTCTTTGAATCTATGCTTATTTAAAAGATTTTCACACTGAGCTAAATTTCTATCTTTATCTGAAAATCTATTTGATTTCTTGAACTGTTTTCACTCAAATTTTCAGCACCGTTTTAACTTATACCATTCTTGCTGAAAGAGATATTTGAGAGAAAGTTCATAGGATACAGTTGTACTCAATTTCATATCTTGTATACTGTATCAAGGTTGTAATAATAGTTATATAAATTAATGAGTTGATATTCTTGTATTCAACAAGTTTCGGTCTTCTCATACTTGTAAGTTGAGAAACGGTTGTTCTCACACCCGTAAGTTGAGAAAGTTTAGGTTTGTCTCACACCCAGAAGTTGGGATAGGTTGGTCTCAAGCCTGCAGGTTGAGCAGTGTAATAGTTGTTCTCACACCCGCAAGTTGAGAAAAGGTGTAACGGTTTGATTCTCACCCGTAAGAGAATTCCTTAGTGATAAGATTCAAAATCCTAACTGAGGAGGTTAGGTAGTGGACATAGGCAAGTAACCGAACCACTATAAATCGACTGTGCATATTCATTTATATTCCGCACTTTAACTTTGCCATTATAATTAATTTTAAATTGTCTAAGTGTCCAATTCACCCCCCTCTTGGACATATCTGGGCCAACAAAGACCACTTGAAATTGTGCATATATACGTGTGCGGTCCAATAAGGACTCTTTCTCTTAACAATAATTCATATTTTCTTGTCTTTGTTGATGATTTTAGCAGTAGGATGACGTAGGTGTCTTTTGCCTAGGAGAAATAAGAGGCTTTTTCAATTCTCAAAAAGTTCAAAAATCAAGCTGAAAGAGAAAGTAGTCATTCGTTGAAGATTTTGCAGACTGATCGTGGCGAAGAATTTGTTTCAAATAAATTTAATAAATTTTGTGAAGAATATGGTATCTTGAGGCAATTGACTGCAAGCTACACACCTCAACAAAACGACATTGCAGAGGAAAAAAATTGAAGTCTTGTAGAAATGGCAAAGAGTATGCTCAAAGAAAAGGGCCTTCTAGATAAATTTTGGGCTGAAGCGGTTCACACTGCGACTTATGTACTAAATAAGAGTTCTACAGTAGCATTACATCAACAAACACCTATTGAAGTTTGGTATGGTTGGAAGCCCAAGGTAGCTCATTTTAAAATTTTTGGCAACATTGCATATGTTTATGTTCCTTCCCAAAAAAAGGCATAAACTTAATAATAATAGTGTCAAATGTATTTTTTTGTTCTATAGTAGGAGACAAAAGGTTACAGGTTTTATAATCCTCACCAACAAATTAATTGTTGGTCGTGATGCCATTTTTTCTGAGAAAAACTCATGGATTTGGAATGTGCAGCAACATCTTTTGATGGCTATGGATGAATATAATGATGCTTTTGATGATATGGCACCGATGAAAGAGATTAAGCATGCATCCCCAACACCATTAATTGAGCCTTAGTTACGAAGATCCACAAGAGAAAGGTGCACTTTCTCAAGATATCCAGCGGATGTTTCTCAAGATATCTAGCGGATGAGTATGCTATGCTTACACAAGCAGATGAGCCCAACAATTTTAAAGAAGCAGTGAAGTGCAAAAAATGGTGTGTTGCTATGGATAAAGAAATCAATTCTCTTGAGAAAAATAAAGCATGGGAATTGGTTGATTTACCAAATGGAAAAGAAATTGTGGGGGCTGAAATGGATCTATAAAACAAAATTTAGATCCGACGGCTCAATTGAGAGGTACAAAACACGATTGGTAGCTAAAAGGTACATGCAACACAAAGGTATTGATTTTGAAGAAACATTTTCCCCTATAGTTTGATTTGGCACTATTAGAGCTGTCTTATCTGGAAATGCTCATCACCAATGGAAAGTGTATCAATTTGATGTTAAATCTACATTTTTTAATGGTGTTTTAAGTGAGGAAGTTTATGCACAACAACCAAAAGGCTACAAAGTTGCAAGTGAAGAAGGAAAGATATACTGATTAAAGAAGGTGTTGTATGGATTGAAGCAGGCACCGAGAGCTTGGGATGATCGAATTAATGGACATTTTAAGGAGCATGGATTTCAAAGAAGTGATAGTGAATTGACACTGTATGTCAAAACAAAGAGCACAAATGAGGTACTTTTAGTGTGCCTTTATGTTGATGATCTCATGGTTGATGAATTTGAAATGACTGATCTTGGCTTGATGAGTTATTTTTTTGGGTTGGAGATAAAACAAAGTGGTGCAGGAATTCTTGTTTCTCAAGAGAAGTACGCGCATGATCTTCTTAAATTCAACTTAGATGATGGGGGAGAAAAAGTTGAAGTGCATTAGTATAGAAGCCTAATTGAAAACCTGCTATATTTAAAAAATAGTAGACCTGATATCTCATTTGCTACAAGCCTCTTGTCAAGGTTTATGCAAAGGCAAAATAATATTCATTATGGAGTAGCAAAAAGGGTGTTGAGATACTTAAAGGGAACAACTTGTTATGGTATTTGGTATTATAATGCCAATAATATGAAGTTGTGTGGTTTTTCTAATAGTGATTGGGCGGGTTTTTGCGATGATCAAATGAGCACTTCAGGCTACATTTTCAATCTTTTCTATGGTGCTATTTGTTGGA
The DNA here is from genome assembly GCA_035771175.1 of Paratinospora sagittata. NCBI lineage: Eukaryota > Viridiplantae > Streptophyta > Magnoliopsida > Ranunculales > Menispermaceae > Paratinospora > Paratinospora sagittata. The sequence goes on from CM069599.1 coordinate 22,660,422, forward strand.
AGTCCAAAAAGCAGCCATTTACTGATTTATCCTCTTTAGAAGCGAAATATATGGCTGCAACCTTTGCAGCTTGTCAAGTTGTTTGGCCAAGGAGAATATTGGAAGATATGAAGCAACCACAAAGAGATCCAACATTCATTTTTTGTGATAATCAGTCCACAATTGCAATAACCAAGAACTCTGTATTCCATGGTCTCACAAGGCACATAAAGACACGTCATCATTTCATTAGAGAGCTTGTTGAGAAAGGAAACATCAAGACAATGCCAATGAGCATCTTGAAAATATTTTTACAAAGTCTTTGTCTTTAGAGAATTATTGGGCATTGTAAATTTTCTGCATTAAAGGGGAGTGTTAAAGTTAATGTAGAAGTGAGAAGTGGGTTGATTGAGTCAATGTAGAAGTGGGTTGCACTTATCTTAATTTTAGGAAATTATGCTATCAGTTATTAGTTATGGGTAGTGCCCTGTTAGTTAAGAGTGGTTATTAGTGGGTTATTGGTGTCCTGCTTTTTAGCAATTAGTTTCTCTATTGTAGTCTATTTAAACTCTTTAAAGTAATGGAGAATACATCTTAGATTTTATTAAGCTCAAAGATCATCGTAGTACATAATTTCTCTCTTCCTAATAGCTGTAGAGAAATTTTTGTAAGAATTGATTTTTGTCTTGTTTTAATATATGATGTCACAGCCATAGCAAACAATGTGAGATTGAATTCTACACATCCGACAATATCACATCCAACAATGTGGGATTGAATCCTACACATCTGACACCCATTTGAAGGTGTTCAGTGATTTGCTGTTAGTGGTAGGGCAAATCAACGGGGAATATCTAGCGTGGAAAAAAAGAATGGCGTGTTATTCCAAGGAGGCCTGGCAAATGATTAAGAAATTTGAGCAATGCAGCCTTGAACAAGTTCCCCGATCAAACAATTGTAAGGCATACATTTTGGCAAAGCTGGCCTCATCAGATTACATCAACCTCATAAAGTTAATGTTAATCGAACTCTTGAAGAAACCATCCTTACCAAGAGACATAAAAGAGGCAACATTCATTGTAGAAGGAAGAAGCAGTTGGATGGACCCGATCGTCACGTACTTGAAAAAGGGCGAACTTCTAATAGAAAGAATTGAGGCAAGGAGGATTAGGCACAACGCTGCACAATATACTCTTCAAGGTAAAAACTTGTTCAAGAAGGGATTTACCCTACCCCTCCTTAGGTGCTGGCCCCACCAACTTCAGACGCCATCATTGAAGAGCTTCACTAGGGGACATGCAGAAACCATACAGGCGCCAGAGTCTTGGCGCAAAAGGTGATCAAGCAAGGATATTATTGGCTAACCATCCGAAGGAACGCAAAAGAGTACACTTGGCGATACATTAAATGCTAGAAATACGCGAGAGTCCCAAACTAGCCACTTGAATTCATGACGTCGCTCGCCTGTCCATTATAAGGTCTAATGGGGAATAGACCTTATAAGCCCTTTAACCACAACAAAAGGTCAGGTGAGATTCACAATTGTGGTTGTCGACTATTTCACCAAATGGGCCGAAGTTGAGCTGTTGGCTCACATCACCGAACAAAAGACAACTACATTCATATGAAAGAACATAGTGTGTCAATTTGACATCCTAAATGTAATCATATCCGACAATGGAAGGCAGTTCGACAACAAAAGGTTTTGGGAGTTCTGAGGCCAATTGGGCACAAACTGTTATTATATTAACCCTCACGACCCATGAGAGATATTTTGATGATTACAAACCATATAACAAACCATCTTCCATATGATGATAGATGTAGCTTAATGCAAAAGCTTGCTAAAGAGTTATCAAGTCAAATGAAGATCGTGTTGGACAAAGCTTAAGTATCAGAGGCTACTGTAATTACTTCTTAGTTTGTTTAGACTATCTTAGGCTTGTAAAGCTTCCATTGATTTGCATTCAGCAAATTCATCGTACTTATCGAAGCTTTCAAAATGAATTTTCACAAAGCTCAATGATTTCGATTTTCGATGAAAACGAGTTTGTTTGATTGATTCGAATGGTTTCAAATGAATCTCAAACTCTATATGTCACACCCCATCCAGACTCGCTTAAACCGGAGGTACACTCACGGACGGGGCGCGCATTTGGAATTATCACAATGGTCATATCAGAGTATGCAGCGGAAATACAATTCAATACAAGTCTGTCTTTTAATTCAGAATTCATTTGTACATGACATTGTCAAGGGAACATACTCCCCAAAATCCCCAATGAATAATACAAAGGGTACATAATGTGGGCCCCATAAACATGCACCCAGTCCACCCTAATTTCCTGTGAAAATTTGGATAACAAATGAATGAGCTTAACGAGCTTAGTGGGTAAAATAGTTCGTGAATACAACAATTAATAAAGAAAACTTCATAATTAAATATCTTAAATACACATCAAAGCATCATAATCAATCAATATGTATGTATGCATGACACCGTCTCGTAATGGTTTGATGAACGTATAGATGTCCTTCCCTAGGCGTAGCTAGGTTCTCATTGTACGTCCCTCCTCAGGAACGATGCTCTGGATTCACGTACAGATGTCCCTCCCAGGCGTAGCCGGGTTCTCATTGTAAGTCCCTCTCTAGAGAAATATAATGAATAGCGACTAATGCTCCTAACTATTCTATGAATCATAAACCACATACGTCCCTAGGTGGTGATATATATGGTGCCAATGCATGAACTGGTCTATTCTACTGGTCTGATTTTTTTTTTACATTTAGACTGACTTTGGCAACGTCTGGTGATCCTTATCAGGGTTGGTATCACGACGTGCAAGGTTAGGACATTCAGTATTACTTGTATAGGCTGATAGCTTTCAATAAAACCAACTAGATCAGTCTCTAATTGAGAGGTGAAACACAAGGTCTGCTTAAATACCAATCGCCTAGAGCAGCACGCTACCTCCCATTCACTATTTAAAGTTACTGAGGACAAGACCGAGTCAAGTTGAGCCAGATTGACCACTAATCCGGCATTACAACAGTATAATACATGAATTCTAAATACAGGCATAAGTGTGACAATATAAACATTATATGATATAATGCAGTGTAAATGAGCAGTAGACATAATAATAAACGAATGTAAACTTTAATAAAAGTTACAAGACACGCAAACCTATGTTTCGTTCCCCACCTTCATATAAGAACTTCTCCTTTCAGATCTGGGGCTGAACTTCATTGTATCGCACCGAGAGTCTCGAATAGAGAGTCTCAAACAGACAAGAACTCAGAATGAGTGAAAAGATGAGGAAAAATCACAAGAGAAGGTGATTTGGTGTGAGAAAATGAAGTTCGGGCGCCTGAACGTTCGGGCGGGCGCCCGAACTTCTTTTTTTTTTTTTCCTTTTTTTTTGGTGCAATCCTAGGGTATTACACTCTACCCCCCTTAAAGGGATTTCGCCCTCGAAATCAAGTCAAGTTGTTATGATGGTTATCGGCTTGAGATTCACTGCCGGAGTCATCTTTTGCTAGTTCAGGGTAGTGCCTATATGGTCCCTGAATGGCATTGTGGCCTGTGGAATCCTCAAAATCGTGAAACCATGGAGAGCAAATGGAGTCGGATTCATCCTCATAAGATTCTAACCATTGCTCAACAGATTGTGGTGTAGGGCACTGGTTACATTGTTTAAAGGGAGGTGGGTTGAGCGGTGGAATGCTTTTTCATGCTGTTGCTCGAATCCGGCCGCCTGGCAATTTTGGTAGAAGGTCCTGCCAAGATGAGGGCACGGGATTGTTACGAAAAAGCCATGCACACTCTGGCGATAAGGATCACTGTCTGTGTGGCGATGGAGTTGGTGATGCAAAGTAGTTGTTACTTGACTCTGATTCTTGATGAGTAGCCACAAGTTGCCAATGAGGCCACTGCGTGTGTGCATCACTATGTCCATTGATATTATTTTCAGACATCTGCATAGTTATTCAAGTGAAACAATGTATTAAGATAGGTGTAAACAAAGTTCCATCATTTTATTGATAAGTGAAAATAGTACAGTGTATCACATCATCAGTTGGTACTAGAAAACAATTCAGGGTATTTCTGTTTAATTGTTGCTTCTAGTTCCCATGTTGATTCCTCGACGCCGTGGTGATCCCAGAGCACCTTCACAAGTGGTATGCTACGTCGCCTTAGTTCTTGAGTTTTTCTATCCAAAATCTATATCGCTCTCTCCTGATACTTATTTCCTTCCTCAACTCGAACCTCGACTAGAGGGATGATATGCGAAGGATCAGGAGGATACTTGCGAAGCATAGATACGTGAAAAATGTCATGAACCTTAGGCATGGATGATGGAAGGGACAGACGATAAGCAAGTTTTCCAATACGTTCAATGATCTGAAATGGCCCCATATACCGCAGGGAGAGCTTTCCTTTGATCCCAAAGCGTTTGACACCTCTTGTAGGCTGAACTTTTAGAAAAACAAAGTCCTCCTTATTAAATTCTAGAGGCTGTCTCTGCTTGTCAGCATAGTTCTTCTGTCGACTTTGTGTAACACGAAGTCGTTCCTTTACTAGTGTGATCTTCTCAGAAATCTCTTGATCTAGTTCAGGGCCCAACTGCGGTCGATCTGCCATATCTAATCAGCATACCGGAGATCTGCAAGGGCGACCATAGATAGCCTCGTACGGTGCCATGCCGATACTAGTTTGGTAGCTGTTGTTGTATGCAAACTCAGCTAAATGTAAGTACTTTGCCCATCCGTCATTAAAGTCCAAAATGCATTATCGTAACATGTCTTCTAAGATTTGGATAAGCCGCTTTGACTGCCCATCAGTCTGAGGGTGAAATGTTGTGCTCAGGGTGATCTTAGAGCCCATTCTACTCTGGAAGCTTTGCCAAAACTTTGATGTGAATTGAGGGTCTTGATCAGAGACGAATGTGAGTGGCATGCCATGGAGGCGTACGATCTCTCTTTCATATAATTCTGCAAGTTTGACGGGGTTATCCGTGAACTTTATTGGCAAGAAGTATGCAGACTTTGTAAGTCTGTCAATGATAACCTAGATAGCATCTTGCCCTTTATTATTTCGAGGCAAGGCCGTAACAAAATTCATTGCGATGTTCACCCACTTTCATTCTCCAATAGGTAACGGCTGGAGAAGTCTTCGTTCTGCCTTAACTTTCTGGCAAACGAGACATCGAGCAACGAAGTCGGCAATTGCCTTCTTCATTCCTGAAAACCATAATTGTCGCTTGACATCCTTGTACATCTTGTCACCCCCAGGATGCATAGCGAACCTCGAACAGTACATCTCAGTGAGCACTTCTTTCTGAACCTCAGGATCGTTCGGTTGACAGAGACCTTTTTTTTTTTATAGAAAATGGCCCTGTCTTCAGAGACCGACCAATGAAAAAGGTCCTATCTGCTGAGTAGACGTTCTCGTTTCTCCATTAACATAGGGTCATTGGCTTGAGCAGCTGAAATCTTTCGAACTAGCTCATAGTTGGCTGATAATTGAGAGAGTCGTGATCTTGGTCCCTCTTCGATCAGTTGTAGGTTAAAGTTCTCCATATCGGTAGCCAACTTCCCCATTTCGTAGTTAAGAGTACAAGGAACATAAGATTTTCTACTCAGGGCATCAGCCACAACATTGGCTTTTCCGAGATGGTACAGCAGTTGAAAGTCATAATCTTTCAAGAATTCCAACCATCGTCTTTGGCGGAGGTTTAGGTATCTCTGAGTGTATATGTACTTAAGACTCTTGTGATCTGAGAATACCTCAAACTGTTCACCGTATAGGTAGTGATGCCATAGCTTCAGTGCAAATACGACAGCTGCAAGTTCCAAGTCATGTGTTGGGTAATTACCCTCATGAATCTTCAGTTGCCTCGAGGCATATGCGATAACTTCGCCTTCTTGCATTAATACGACACCTAAGCCTTGGAGAGAGGCGTCGGTGTATAGTGAAAATCCAAGTAAATTTCTTGGAGTGATAAGTACAGGTGCCATCGTGAGGCGAATCTTCAATTCCTAAAATGATGCTTCACAGGCCGGATTCCAGATGAATCGCACGTTTTTTCGAGTGAGCTTTGTCATAGGTTTAGCAATCTTTGAGAAGTCCTTGATGAAACGTCTGTAATAGCCAGCCAAACCGAGAAAACTCGTAATCTGAGTAACAGTGGTAGGCTTCTTCCAGTTTAAAACTGCTTCAACCTTAGAACGATCTACCTCAATGCCATTGCATGGAACCACATGGCCTAGAAATTGAACTCGCTTCGCCCAAAATTCGCACTTACTCAACTTTGCATACAGCTGGTGGCTTCTCAAGGTCTGGAGGACTATCTTCAAATGTATCTTATGGTCTTCCTCGATTGAGGAATATATCAAGATGTCATCCACAGAAACCACCACAAATCGGTCTAAGTATAACCTGAAGATGAGATTCATCAAATCCATGAATGCATCAGGTGCATTTGTTAGGCTGAACGACATGACCAAGAACTCGTAGTAACCGTATCGAGTTCTGAATGTCGTCTTGGTAATGTTCGACTCTTGGATTCGAAATTGGTGATAAGCGGACTGTAAATGAATCTTAGAGAAGTATTTGGCATCTCTAAGTTGGTCGAACAGGTCATTGATCCTGGGCAATGGGTATCTGTTCTTAATGGTGACGTTATTTAGCTTGCGATAGTTGATGCAAAGTCATAACGAACCATCATTTTTGCGAACAAACAGAACTTGAGCCCCCCAGGGTGATGAACTTTTTCTGATGAAGCCATGACTATCTAATTCCTTCAGTTGTTTGTCCAATTCGACCAGCTCGACATTTGACATTCTGTATGGTGGAATTGAGATAGGCCTCGCCCCAGGTATGAGATTGATTTTAAAATCGAATTCCCGAACAGGTGGTAGGCCAGGAAGGTCATTTAGAAAAACTGTTGGGAATTTCGATATTATCAGAACATTGTGTACTTCGAGAGGGTACAATGCTGGTGATTCATTTTCATCACCAGGGGATAGAGCTCGAAGTTGTGCCTTGAGAAGTACAACTGTTGATTTGTGTATCCATTTCCTTGTTCCCTGAATCTTCACAAACTCTCCTATAGGCAAGGTTAACTGAACTTGCTTCTTCATACATTCGATCTTTGCATTTAGTGGTGCTAACTAGTCCATGCCGAGGATGATGTCGAAGTCTTCAATGTCCATCATAAAAAGATCTGCATATATTATTTGTTCTGACATTCGAAGCTCACATCGAGAACACTGCAAATTCACGTCAGTACCAGATCCTAACGGTGATGTGACATGGAGTGTGATATCTGTGGGTTCAGGATGCAGGCCTAAATGTCTTTCCAATGTCGACGATATAAAAGAACGCGTAGCACCTGAATCAAACAAACACATGCACCATTGTATTGAACAAAGGAAAGGTACCATCGACTACATTGTTGTCTGGGAGGGGTTCTTGAGTGATGGCAAATGCTCTGCCCTGATTCCGTTGTCCCTGCTTTTGCTGGTTCTGCCTCGGTTGGGCGTTAGTAGCAGTGGTGCTTGTTGGACTGGAACAACGGGAATAGGTTACTGCAGGTGTGGACAAGCATATTTATGTGGCCCTGCTGGCCGCAGTTGTAACATGTTTGCCTGTACTGCTGAATGTTTTTGCTGGCCATGCTGATTGTTCTGCTGGCCATGCTAATTGTGGTGTCGACCACCACCTCTGCCATTGCCGTTTCTACGGCCACCCCTTCCATAACGACCTCGGCGGCCATGATTACGAAAACCCTGATGGTTAGGGTTAGAAGGTTCAGCCGCAGGTGTTGTGGCCTCATTCTTCGAAACAGGGGCTCGGTTTTGATTATAGTAGGGTTTCTTCTTGTTGCCCTGTTGGAAAGACATTGCAGGCCGTTTTTCCTTATTCATTCTCTGCTCCTGTATGATCTTCTCTTATTCAAGGCTCATGGCCTTGTCAACAACCTCCTTGTAAATCTTGAGATCCAAGATCGACAAGGCTTGTCGAATATCATGGCGAAGGCCATTATAAAATTTCTTAGTCTTATCTTGCTCCGTTGATATGGTGGAGAGAGAGTAGACCGATAGTTCTTTGAACTTGCCAGCATATTCCCTGACGGTCATTCTGCTTCTTCACAGCGCCTGGAAAATACTCATCAATAAACAGTGACTCGAACTGTTGCCAAGTCATATCTGCTTTGTTGACCCTTGGGTCCTCATTCACAGTTATCTACCATGTGTTTGCTCTACCAACAAGTTGGTAGGTTGCTAGTGGAATCTTTCGAGTCTGGTCGACTCCCATTGCATCTAGAGCCTTTTTTGACTCATCTAACCATCTCTGCACCTCTTCAGCATCAATGGTGCCAGCAAAAGTAAGAGGTTGTAGCCTCTTGTACTTGGTAATTTGATTGGTTTGAGATTCCGACCCAAATCTTACAGGTGCCTGATCAGTGGCAACTTGACTTGCCGCGGTCTCACGAGAGGTCGTTTGAACAGTGACTTTTATCGCCTCAATAAATTCGGCGAAGAAGGTTTCCATGCTCGAAGGCATGGCAAAGGGTGCGGGTGGGGATGGTATTGCCTGCCCAGATGTAGTGGCAGTGTCGGGTGTAACTCGTGCTGTCGTCGGAGGCGGTGGTTCCTGAATCTCAGGAGGTCCCTCCACTGCTGGACGGACAGTACGTGGCCTTCCTCTCTTCCTGGTTTGCATTTTCTCACTGGAAAGGAGAAAATAAAACCAAGATTTAGGAACTGTAGCCAAGTATAATATTATAGTATGCTCAGCAATAATTTCGAGAGTACTGCAATATTAAAATCACCTATTTTTCTAAGTATAGTGTAAGGTTTTTTTTTGGTGAGGAATCAAAGAATTTTATGTGCCTTGTATGTTTGGCCATGGTGTAAAAACAAGGTTAGAATGTTTATATAATAAGTACAAAACTTTGCAAGTATTTCAAATGATTTGATTCTTGTCTTTGTGAACATACATATATATTTCATTGAAAATCCATACGAGTCATAAGAATTCTAAGATTTGCCACGGTAAATATCCTAATCTAACGTTCTATCACAATCTTATGTATTCAAACTCTTACTCTTAGTCTTTCGATTATTATCCAAGTCTATGTGTCCCATACCACATGACTTTGGTAATAAGGGTGTTAACTAAGTTAAGTTACATGAACACAGTCTCTATAAAACATCGGTTGAACAGTAGTTTACTAATAGTATCGTCCAAATTTACTCGTCCCATACCGTGTAAACTTAGTGATAATATTAGTAATGCAACTTTCTCCAAATGTTTCTTTTCGTACAAGGTCGTGGGTTTTCTTACTTCCACATTTTGTTTAGTATCCTCCAATTTTGTTATGTCCCATACCACTCCAAAGTTAGCGATACAAAAGAAAGAATGATTGTAAGTCGGCCCACCAAAGATAGTCTTAAACAAAACATTCTCATTCATATATAAAAGAAAAGTTTACAATGCCAGTAATTAATCTTGATTTTCCTGCCTACTACCGCTCCTTCTAGACCTCCTGGTAAGTACAAAACGACTACTACCAGAAGGTTGAGAATTTGCTCGTTCTTCTTCGAAGTTTTGCATATGCGTTAACAAATTATTTTGAGTCTCCCTCATCTCAGCAATACTGGATGCCATTACATTTAACTGTTCAAATGGGTTAGTCAATTGTCTCATTGGTGGTTGATGAGTCTATTGTCCCATAGGTGGAGGGTAGGCCGTAGGCATTGGGGGAAAGTATTGGTTGTACGGGTGACTCATAGGTGAAGGGTAGTTGTTTTTATTGTACGGGGACCCCCTAATTAGAACCCCTTGGATATTTGAATTTGTTTGGGGTGAAAAGTTTTGAAACAATGGGCTCATTAGGATGTTCGGCCCTCCAAAATTTGGTGTCGTCCAATACTGTTGTTGTTAGTTCACAGCAACTTGTGGAACTGGCTGATACAGTACCTCGGGAGTTGGAAACCTTTGGTACGTAGTGTTACCTTGAATTAGCACGTTCTAGGTTGGTGGATTTGCTTGAGCACTTTGTCTATCTTGACTTGGTTGAGGTTGATTTAGGTTGGCAAATAACTTTTCCTCAGTGAATAGTCGATCGGTTGGATCATTATTTGGGGCTGGGTTTAATGTAGGATTTTGATTTGGCTCATTATTTGGTACTTCCCTGACAGGAATCTTACGTCGACTTTTTCGATGACAACGTCCATGTTCGTCTCTCATTCTTTCGGCATTTCCTATAATCGCACCGAATACTTCCTCGTCAGTTATCCCTCCCTTTGTGACATATATCTTGAAGATAAAAGATGTTGTAACCGGCTCAGTGATCTGCTTCGAAGTCCCATCAAAAGTGTTGATGTTTGCTTCATATAGCATCCTCATGATCAAGACTCCGTAATCGAAGAATTCCTTTCTCAAAGGGTTTTGAATCACCCTCAACATTTGTTGGATGATGATGTGAGGTAGGGAGACCTTTATTTTCTTCTCTATGCAGTATAACACAAGAAGTTGAGCCCTTGACATAGTGCCTCTAGTCCCCCTTTCTGGCAAGATGTTGCGAATACTATCTTTCCAAGGTCGGCAAGAGATGGTGTCATGACGCCCCTAACATAGGCTAACGTCATGACCGGCAAAGTATACTATACACTATACATACCCGTATACAGTAGATAGTATACCGTCAACCTTCACATAGTCTCATAATCCTTCCCAAGACTTTCCCCATAAAATAGACATTTCCCAAAACTTGATATACCACAAATCAAATAATCTATCTATATATAATCATTCCATCCATGTATACCATAATTCAAAAGACCACCATTGCCATTCATAAATCAAACATTCTATTGTCCAAGTATATATATCATCGCCAACTATCTTAACAATCCAAAGTAACCATTGATATCTCATTGTCCCAAAATAACCCCTCTAGATGGTAATACATATATAATATGTGTGATAAATATATACATATCAAAATAAATAAAACAAGTAACTACTTCTTCCAAAACATACGTACATCAATAATGTTATGTCCTAATCATGTCCTAATCACTCTCAAATTTTTCCTTTTCCTTTTGCTTCTGTACCTGAAATAGTGAGGGAAATGGGGTGAGCAAACAACAACTCAGTGAATATAGTTTTTGACATGACAATCGCATGCATTTTAGGAAACATGACATATCAAATCGTTCAAATTAAAATATTTCAAAAGCACATACGCAACATTCATCAAAATAATATACATGCACACAATATATAGTTTATGCTCATTCATAAAAATTTTACCATCTCCCTCCTTTAAGGCAAGAGAGCGGGTCTAACCCTTGTATGATTGTTACAAGGTAGCCACAGCCTCTCATTACCCAACTCACAGTGATTTCAAGGATCGTAACCCTTGTTAGGACAAGCCTACTGACAATGAGGTTTCGCAAAACCTCATTCGGGTCTAATTCCTAACGAAATGGCATTATTATAAGCTCAAATTGCTAAAATCAGTTTGCATGATCACTAAAAAGTCAATGCATTACATATAAATATATAACATGCATACAATCAAACATTTTATATGTGTACAATGCCATACAAGAACCAAATCAAGAAAACTATACTCACAATGGTTACACGAGGTTTCTAAGCCAATATACCCTCTAAAATCCAGCAACAATAAATGTCCATCATAATTGCTTCCACCCAAGAGCCTTTATCCATGCACTTAATCTCTCAATTCAAACACTGCAATTTGGTAATTCAAACCATAAATCATTATGAGAATTACCATTTAAACTCACCAAAACACCATTACTAACACTCAAATTTCCTAGCTGGTTCAACAGCTAAGATGGGGTTATTTCACCATGAAAATGCGACATTTAAACTAGATTTCAACACCAACGTACTCACATAAGCACATGAAAACATATGTCAATTTTATTAAAAATCTAGGACATTTGTAAAATTATTCTGTTCACATCGACACATGTTAAATCAGTCACTATCATTCTACTACCTTCAACAGGTATTTTATTGAGGTTTGACACGTTCGCGAAAGCATCCAAAGTAAATTTTACTCACAAAAATCATATCTTTAGTTACTAAAAATATCAAAGCATATCCAAAAATCATGCTCTTAACATCGAAACGTCCGGAATTCAGTGCTCTACGATTCTATGATCTCAAACCGAAGTTTCATTGGATTGTAATTCCATTTTATTCACTGGATATGATTACAATACTATTCATGTCACTATTCACTATTCATTAGAAACATGAGAATTTTTACTAAAATTGTCAAACGGTCTCCAAAAATCATGAAATTAGCATCGATGGACTCACAACAGTTCATTCTACCATTCGATAGCTTTAAACTGAAGTTTCAACGAGTTTTAATATGATTCGAAAGGTTTCAAAGATCAAAGCTAAGGGTTCCAAAGAAATCCAAGATCAAAACTAACTTCTAATAGCTATAAAAACTACAAACGAACCAATAAATTCAATCTAACCATATATTTAAGGTTCCTACAGCTTAGGAAGTGTTTTCCAACCTTCATAGCGGATTTTCCATCAAGTTGGGTCAAAACCCCAATTTTTGAAAACGTTGTAAAATGGATCTCACAACAAAAATTACTCCAAAAGAAAGGTTAAATCTAGCTTAGATATCAAGTTCACGAAGAAATAGAGTGAAAAACAGTTACTGTGGGCCCCGATTCAGCAAAAATCCCGCGTTTCCCTTTTTTTTCTTCTTTCTTCTCGTTCTTTCCGTTCTTTGTTTCTTCTTCTCCTTTTTGTTTTTTTTTTCTTTTTGGACGGTTGAGAAAAAGATGAGATAATGAGATGAGGGAATGAGAAATTTATAATATGTTATAATATCATCTTATACTAATATCAAGGTCATGTATATCATCTTATGCAAATATCAATTTCAAGGTCATTGATTCATCTTATACTAATATCATCTTATAATCTAATGATAAGATGGCATTTAAGAATACAATCTACTTAATTTATGTATGTTTATACACATCTACGTTTAACTCCTACGTACGTATATGTGTACGTATACGTATCCATCAACGTAGGTGTATAATTAAAAGTACGGGGTGTTACAATATCCCCAACTTAAAGAATTTCGGCCTCAAAATTTAACAGATAAGGAGAAATGTACCTCACGTGGTAAAGAGATCAGGAAATATCTCCCTCATCCGGTGCTCACGTTCCCAAGTCTGCTCCTCATTATCATAAAAGGCCATTTGACTCTGACCAAAGGAATTTCTTTATTTCTCAATTGCTAAACCTTCCTATCATGAATCTGAATGGGCTTCTCTTGATATGTAGCATCCTCCCCAACTTGTACCTGTGTTACATCTAAAAGATGTGTCGAGGGTAGATATTTCGTCGGGTCTGTATGATATTTTCTCAACATAGAAATATGAAACACATCATGAACACCGACTAACTGAGGAGGCAAAGCAATCCAGTATGCTAGCGGACAATCCTTTCTGTGATTTTAAACGGTCCAATAAAGCGAGGAGACAATTTTTCTTTCACCCTAAACCGCAACTGACCTTTCCATGGCGAGACTTTAAGCAGCACGAGGTCATCTACTGCAAACTTTAGAGGTCTGTGGCGTTTATCAAAATAACTCTTCTGTCGGTCTTGGGCAGCTTTCAGTCTCTGTCTGATCTATTTAACCTGCTCAGTGTGATCAATAACAACTTTCGGTCCCAACAACTGTGATTCTCCAACCTCATACCAACAAGTTGGAGATTTGCACGGCCTACCATACAAAGCTTCATAAGGTGCCATGCCAATACTAGCCTGATAGCTGTTATTATAAGCAAACTCACACAATGGTAAACTTTCACTCCAAGTCCCACCAAACTCTTAAATACACGATCTGAGCATGTCTTCCAGCATCTGAATGGCCTGCCAAAAGCTCGATGTGAAAAGCGGATCTCTATCCGACACAATAGAAACAGGTATACCATGCAACCTGACAATCTCCCGCACATACAATCTGCTCAGTCTATCAATCGAGTCTCTGGTGGTCATTGGAAGAAAGTGTGCAGATTTAGTCAATCTGTCAACTATTACTCAAATGGCGTCAAATCTACCCTAAGATCTGGGCAATCCTGTGATAAAGTCCATCGTGATATGCTCCCATTTCCATTCTGGAATAGATAATGGTTGCATCTGACCTCCTGGTCTTTGATGTTCAGCTTTCACTTGCTGACACACCTCACACGTCCGCACATACTCAGCTATATCTTTCTTCATCCCATGCCACCATACTATTCTCTTCATATCATGATACATTTTTGTAGATCCTGGGTGAATGGTATACTGAGATCTGTGTGCTTTCTCTAATAACTCAGCCCTCAATGCCCTATCTACAGGTACCCATAATCTCCCCTGATAACGTAGGACACCATCAGAACCTCTTTGCCAATCTGCCCTGTCTGCACTATCTGCCCAAGACTCATACATACCAAGATCAGGATCATGCTGCTGCATATCCTTAATCTTTTGAATAGAAGAATCTGTCAATTGTATATGCATTTGAGCACAAATGTCAACGTGTGGAGCCATGGAGAGAACACTCATCATAGTCTCTCTCTCTAAATGTCGCCACTCTTGGGCCATCTGATAAGCTACCACCTCGGTCTCAACTAGTTTTCGGCTCAATGCATCAGCTACGACTTTGGCTTTTCCAGGATGATAATCTAATGTGAAGTCATAATCTTTTAGGAATTCCAACCATCTACGTTGTCTCATATTCAACTCTTTCTGGTCAAACAAATATTTCAGACTCTTATGGTCTGATTACAGTGTGAACTTTTCCCCATAGAGGTAATGTCTCCACAATTTCAACGCAAATACAACAGTTGCTAGTTCCAAATCATGCACAGGGTAGTTCTTCTCATGTATCTTCAGCAGTCTGGATGCATAAGCAATCACTCTACCCTCTTGTATCAATACACATCCCAAACCTAAATGTGATGCATCTGTGTAAATCACCAACTCCTTTCCAGGTTCTGGGAGTACTAAAACTGGAGTAGTAGTTAGTTTCTTCTTCAATTCAGTGAAAGCATACTCACATGCAGAAGTCCACACAAATGGCACATTTTTCTAAGTCAGCCTTGTGAGTGACGAAGCCAATCGGGAAAAGCCTTCCACAAATCTTCGGTAATAACCAGCGAGACCCAGAAAACTACGGATCTCAGTCACTGTGGTTGGTCTTGGCCAATTTATGATTGCCTCAACCTTAGCAGAATCAACAGAAATACCTTCTGCACTAACCACATGACCTAGAAATCTCACCTCATGTATCCAAAACTCGCATTTACTGAATTTAGCATACAACCGATGCTCTCTCAGTGAGTCTTGGAATAAATGAGTATATCATCAATAAACACAATAATGAACTGATCCAGATATGGTCTGAATACCCTTTGCATCAAATCCATAAACATGGCTGGGGCATTGGTCAGTCCAAAGGGCATAACAAGAAACTCATAGTGACCATACCATGTTCTAAACACAGTCTTTGGTACATCCTCTTCCCGTATTCTTAGCTGATGGTATCTAGATCTTAAATCAATCTTAGAGAAAAATTTAGCACCATTCAACTGATCAAATAAATCATTGATACGGGGTAAAGGATACTTATTTTTCACTGTCACCCTGTTCAGCTGTCTATAATCAATGCATAACCTCAAACTGCCATCCTTCTTCTTCACAAACAGTACAGGTGCGACCCAGGGTAACATACTCAGGGTAATAAACCTTTTGCCATTAACTCCTCTAATTGCAATTTGAGTTCCTGTAACTCCTTTGGCTCCATTCGATAGGGTGGAATTGAAAGAGGCTTTGTGTTAGGCATCAGTTCAATAATAAAATCAATTTCCCGTATTGGTGGTAATCTTGGTAAATCATCTGGAAAAACATCTGGGTACTCACATACTACAGGAATATCTGATATCTGAATGCCTAAGTCCTTTTCATTTACTGGCTTTATACTAGCCAACATCCCTATCTCTTCATTAGTGGCCATCCTGCCCCGAGTGGGAGGGTTTGAAGACGTCTTGCCACTATAAATAAATGCGGGTTGTCCTGGTAATTTAAAGACTACTTTCTTACCAAAGCAGTCCACATGGGCATGATAGGAAGCCAACCAATCCATACCCAGTATAGCATCAAATTCCAGGAATTCTAAAACCCTAAGATTCACAATCATTTCATGATCCACATATTTCACCACACACTTTTCACACAACATATTCGGGTAGATTCGGTCTCCTGCTGCAGTACTCAGAACCAACGGTGTACTAATCCTAACAGGAGTTAAATGCAACCTATCTATCATATGGCCAACAATAAATGACAAGGTGGATCCAGCATCGATTAACACATACATCATAGTGTCGCAAATAGAAATCATACCTTCCACCAAGTTCTTGTTCGCCTCTGGATCTGGCTCTATAACAGCCCTGGCTTGCTCTCTGACAGGTGTAGGAATAGAAACAGTAGCAGATGGATTTGTTGGAGTCCGTGGAGCTGGCTGAAAAGGACACTGGTACGCTTTATGTCCCTTGTTCCCACACAAAAACATGTGATAGGAGGGCGAGGTGCAGATGAAGCTGTCTGCGACTCAGTGCCTAACATGGGATACCAACCACTCTGACTACCTGCTCCCTTATGCGGCCACGGTGCCCTAACAGATGATCCCTGTGTCGGTGGCCTCGTAGCAGACTGTGATCCTCTGCCCGCTGATGGTGGTAGCGCTGCTGCTGGAGGAGTGACTGGAATCTCCATAGTAGTAGGCATCTCAACTATCTTTATTTTTTTCTGTTCACCCCGCCATTTACTACGCCATCTCTACTTTCTCTTACCCTGATAGGGTACCTGCTGCTCTATAACTGCTTGTGCTGGGGGCGTTGCCCGTGCTGGCCTATCTGTCATCTCAACTGTCTCATAATCCAGTGCCTGTCACACTGCCTGATCATAGGTCTGAACACCAGCAAGAGCCAAACCCTTATTGATTGGGTCATTAAATCCTTCCCTGAGCCTCTTCATTCCTGTCAGATCTGACTGAACCATCTCAGGGGCAAACAAGGCTAGCCTATTGAACTCATGTTCATATTCTCTCACAGACATGTTCCCTTGCTTCAATTCTATAAATTGCTTATGCCTCTTATCAACCTCAGACGGGGGATAGTAAGTCTTGTAGAATACTTCTTTAAACTTATCCCAGGTATCTATGGGACCTTGAGCTCGGCCTATTGTCTGCCACCATCTCTCAACCTTACTCAAAAATTTAAATCGAGCAAGTATAATCTTGTCCCTATCCAGTGCATGCATGTCCTCAAATATAGCTTCTATGCGCAGAAGCCAGTCCTCAGCAACCTCTAACTCTAGACTGCCATCAAATATAGGCGGTTCACGTCTCTTAAATGCTTTCATCACATCTTCGTATCTGCGAGTCTCATCTACATCATCATGAGTTTCTACTGTTTCCTACACTGGCACAGGTCACTCTGTAGATGCACCCACACTACTGGGGCCAACCTCGGGTACCACAGGTGTTGTAGGCCCCTGTAAACTATCTTGAAGACCTCTCATCATACGCATCATCTCAGCATTTTGTCTCTGCTGAGCTATAACTATTTCTTCCAGTTTCTTTAACCTTTCTTCTTGTGGGTCCATGATTGCCTGATACTTCCCTTTCAATCTGTCATTCACAGAGATAGAGGAGCATATAAGTCAGACAATCCGATTAATTTTTTATACGATACTTTATTTACCCGTACATATACCCATACAAACAAACATAAGATAATAAAGCTTTTAATCATTTAAGCTTTTAATCCTAAACGTGGCTTTGATACCAATATTGTCACGACGCCCCTGACATAGGCTGACGTCATGACCAACACAATATACTATACACTGTACATACCCGTATACAGTAGATAGTATACCATCAGCCTTCACATAGTCTCATAATCCTTCCCAAGATTTTGAAAAATTTCGACAGCATTTCCCCATAAAATGGACATTTCACAAAACCTGATATACCACAAATCAAATCATCTATATATATATATATATATATAATCATTCCATCCATGTATACCATAATTCAAAAGACCACCATTGCCATTCATAAATCAAACATTCTATCGTCCAAGTATATATATCATTGCCAACTAGCTTAACAATCCAAAATAACCATTGATATCTCATTGTCCCAAAATAACCCCTCTAGATGGTAATACATGTATAATATGTGTGATAAATATATACATATCAAAATAAATAAAACAAGTAACTACTTCTTCTAAAGCATACGTACATCAATAATGTTATGTCCTAATCACGTCCTGATCACCCTCAAATTTTTCCTTTTCCTTTTGCTTCTGTACCTGAAATAGTGAGAAAAATGGGGTGAGCAAACAACAGCTCAGTGAATATAGTTCTTGACATGACAATCGCATGCATTTTAGGAAACATGGCATATAAAATCGTTTAAATTAAAATATTTCAAAACCACATATGCAACATTCATCAAAATAATATACATGCACACAATATATAGTTTATGCTCATTCATAAAAATTTTACCATCTCCCTCTTTCAAGGCAAGAGAGCGGGTCTAACCCTTGTATGATTGTTACAAGGTAGCCACAGCCTCTCATTACCCAACTCACAGTCATTTCAAAGATCGCAACCCTTATTAGGACAAGCCTACTGACAATGAGGTTTTGCAAAACCTCATCCGGGTCTAATTCCTAACGAAATGACATTATTATAAGCTCCAATTGCTAAAATCAGTTTGCATGATCACTAAAAAGTCAATGTATTACATATAAATATATAACATGCATACAATCAAACATTTTATATGTGTACAATGCCATACAAGAACCAAATCAAGAAAACTATACTCACAATGGTTACACGAGGTTTCTAAGCCAATATACCCTCTAAAATCCAGCAACAATAAATGTCCATCATAATTGCTTCCACCCAAGAGCATTTATCCATGCACTTAATCTCTCAATTCAAACACTGCAATTTGGTAATTCAAACCATAAATCATTATGAGAATTACCATTTAAACTCACCAAAACACCATTACTAACACTCAAATTTCCTAACTGGTTCAACAGCTAAGATGGGGTTATTTCACCATGAAAATGCGACATTTAAACTAGATTTCAACACCAACGTACTCACATAAGCATATGAAAACATATGTCAATTTTATTAAAAATCTAGGATATTCCTAAAATTATTCTGTTCACATCGACATGTGCTAAATCAGTCATTCTATCATTCTACTACCTTCAACAGGTATTTTATTGAGGTTTGACACGTTTGCGAAAGCATCCAAAGTCAATTTTACTCACAAAAATCATATATTTAGCTACTAAAAATATCAAAGCATATCCAAAAATCATGCTCTTAACATCGAAACGTCCGAAATTCAGTTCTCTACGATTCTATGATCTCAAACCAAAGTTTCATTGGATTCTAATTCCATTTTATTCACTGAATGTGATTATAGTACTATTCATGTCACTATTCACTATTCATTAGAAACATGAGAATTTTTACTAAAATTGTCAAACAGTCTCCAAAAATCATGAAATTAGCATCGATGGACTCACAACAGTTCATTCTACCATTTGATAGCTTTAAACTAGAGTTTCATCGGGTTTTAATATAATTCGAAAGGTTTCAAAGATCAAAGCAAAGGGTTCCAAAGGAATCCAAGATCAAATCTAACTTCTAATAGTTATAAAAACTACAAACGAACAAATAAACTCAATCTACCCATATATTTAAGGTTCCTACAGCCTAGGAAGTGTTTTCCAACCTTCCTAGTGGATTTTCATTCACGTTGGATCAAAACTCCAATTTTTGGAAACGCCGTAAAACGGCTCCCACAACAAAAATTACTTCGAAAGAAAGGTTACATCTAGCTTAGATATCAAGTTCACGAAGAAATAGAGTAAAAAATAGTTACCGTGGGTCCCAATTTTTTTCTCTTCTTTCTTCTCGTTCTTTCCGTTCTCTATTTCTTCTTCTCCTTTTGTTTTTTTTTTCTTTTTGGACGGTTAAGAGAAAGATGAGATAATGAGATGAGTGAATGAGAAATTTATTGAAATAAGTGTAATACCCTGTATTTCACAAAAAAATAATAAAATTGGGCATTTCACCTGCCCGAAAGTCCAGGCACATGCCTGGAAGTCCAGGCACATCTGCCGGGAAGTCCAGGCACATGTGCCGGGAAGTCCAGGCACATGTGCCGGGAAGTCCAGGCACATGTGCCGGGAAGTCCAGGCACATGTGCCGGGATGTCCAGGCACATGCCCGAAAGTCCGGGCAGCCCGCCCAGAAGTCCGGGCAGCCCGCCCAGAAGTCTGGGCAACCAGCCAAAATCTCTATATAAACCAACCCTCTCCTCTTCATTTTTCACACCAAATTCACTTCAAATTGTGATTTTTCCTCCTCTTTTCACTCATTTTGAGTTTTTAGTCTTTTGAGACTCTCTGTTCGAGACTCTCGGTGTGGTGCGACGAAGTTCTATCCGGAGGAAAGCGCCAGATTTGAAAAAGAAGAAGTTCTACTTGGTCTTATTGAAAGCTATCAGCTTATACAAGTAATACTGAATGTCCTAACTTTACACGTTGTGATACCGACCTTGATAAGGATCACCAGACGTTGCCAAAGTCAGTCTAAATGTCAAGAAAAGACGAGAGCAGTTCATGTATTGGCATCATACATATCACCACCTAGGGACGTATATGGTTTATGACTCATAGAATAGTTAGGAGCATTGCTCGCTATTCATTATATTTCTCTGGAGAGGGACGTACATGAGAACCCAGCTACGCTCGGGAAGGGACATCAGTACGTGAATCCAGAGCATCGTTCCCGAGGAGGGACATACAGTGAGAACCTGGCTACGCCCGGGGAAGGACACCTGTACGTGAACAGGCGATGTACGTCCATCAAACCATTACGAGACGGTGTCATGCACACATACATATTGATTGATTATGATGTTCACATGTGTATTTAAGATATTTGATATTGAAGTATGCTTTATTAATTATTATACTCACGAACTATTTACCCACTGAGCGCGTTAAGCTCACTCCATTATTATCCAAATTTTCACAGGAAATTAGTGTGGACTGGGTGCAGGTTATGGGGCCCACATTTTGTACCCTTTGTATTATTCATTGGAGATTTTTGGGAGTATGTTCCCTTGATCGTTTCATGTACAAATTATATTCTGAATTAAACGAAATCAGATTTGTATTATGTATTATATTTTCCACTGCACACTCTGTAGTTACCATTGTTATTATTCCAAATACGCGCCCCATCCGCGAGTGTACCACCGGTTTAGGCGCGTCCGGGCGGGGTGTGAGATTTAATGGTATCAGAGTGTACGGTCCACGGCCCTCCCAAGTCCATCAAATTAGAAAAAAAAAATTCATTAGATATATATATCTTTAGAACTATATATATATAAATTATATATAGTTAAGATTTGTATTAAATTTGTATCTAAGAAAACTATATAGTTTTATATAGTTTAGAAATATATATATATATATATATATATATATATATATATATATATATATATATATATATATATATATATTGTTTTGATTTATGAAAACTATATATATTGTTATGATTAAATATATATATCTATATATCCATGCATATAGGAGATAGATATATGCCTTGTTACTAATGAAAAAAAAAAATTTGGATGAAAAATTTTGTTAGATATATATATCTCTAGAACTATATATATATATATATGTCAATTATATATAGTGAGATTTATATTAAATATATGTCTAGAAAACTATATGATTTTTATATAGTTTGATTTAAATATACATATAGTCATGATTTATTAAAAACTATATGTATAGTTATGATTGAGTATATATATCTATATACCTTATTATATATGAGAAATATATAGCTTAGATTGAGTATATATATAGCTTTGAAAACGCCGTAAAACGGCTCCCACAACAAAAATTACTCCGAAAGAAAGGTTACATCTAGCTTAGATATCAAGTTCATGTAGAAATAGAGTGAAAAACAGTTACCGTGGGTCCTGATTCGACGAAAATTCCGCGTTCCCCTTTTTTTCTCTTCTTTTTTCTCGTTCTTTCCCCTCTCTGTTTCTTCTTCTCCTTTTTGTTTTTTTTTTCTTTGTGGACGGTTGAGAGAAAGATGAGATAATGAGAGGAGTGAATGAGAAATTTATAATATGTTATAATATCATCTTATACTAATATCAAGGTCATGTATATCATCTTATACAAATATCAATTTCAAGGTCATTGATTCATCTTATACTAATATCATCTTATAGTCTAATGATAAGATGACATTTAAGAATACAATCTACTTAATTTATGTATGTTTATACACATCTACGTTTAACTCCTATGTACGTATATGCGTACATATACGTATCCATCAACGTAGGTGTATAATTAAAAGTACGGGGTGTTACAGATGGCTTAAGATGATTGTTTGGGAGGTTGGTGTACATCGATTGAGTGTATGACTCTTTAGCGAGGGAATTGAAAAATTGTTCATTAGACTCTGCGATCTCTGCAACTGTCTGGGGTTCGTGTGAATCAATAATTCTCTCCTCAATCGGAATCTCCATAAGTCGAGCAATAATCTCGATGTTGATAGAAATTTTTATTCCCATGACTGTTGTCTCCAAAACAGGGTTGATCCCATCTTCTTGAAGTCCCACGCAATTCATGGCTTCGTAGAAGGATCTCACCATGTTGTAAGGGATGTGACCCTCAACTTTTGTTATGTTCAACCACCCCAGAGTTGCGAGTTTGTCGTGAAGGATCGGACGGAGGCGGAGATCTCTGTTGTCGATGCTCCTCATAGTCATAACCTCATTTTTCGGCAATTCCTTGAATCTAGTGGGAATTGGTTTCCTATTACTGGAAGTTGCTCCTTCACTTGAGGCCATTATTTTGCTGAAAGAAAACTAAATTTGTGAAAGACACAAAATATATTCCTAACATTTTTAAAATTTATTCTTTGTCTGTTAGACAATATTTTTTATTTTTTTCTCTTGATGTTTATGCCATCATGTAATCAAAATTCTTCATTAGCAATATGATATACATATATCGTATACACATATAAATGTATAGATATATATATATATATATATATTTAATCATAACTATATATATATATATATATATATATTTTATAAATCAACTATATATATATTTGAAATTAAACTATATAAAAACTATATAGTTTTCTAGATATATATTTTTAATAAAAATCTTATATATAATTTATATATATATATAGTTCTAAAGATATATATATCTAGTAAAGTTTTTCATTCAAATTTTTCATTAATAATATGTTATATATATATCTCATATATACAAAAATATGTTGATATATATATATTCAATCATAACTATACATATAGTTTTTCATAAATCATGACTATATATATTTAAATCCAAACTATATAAAAATCATATATAGTTTTCTTAGATATATTTATCTAATAAAATTTTTCATTAACAATAAGGTATATATATATATATATATATATATATATATATATATATATCATATATACATAGATATATAGATATATATATTTAATCATAACTATATATATAGTTTTCATAAATCATAACTATATATATAAATCTAAACTATATAAAGCTATATAGTTTTTCTAGATATATATTTAATGTAAATCTCAACTATATATAATTCATATATATATATAGTTCTAGAGATATATATATCTAATAAAATAATTTCATCCAATTTTTTTTTTCCATTAGCAATATGGTATATATATATCTCATATATATACATAGATATATAGATATATATATTTAATTATAACTATATATATAGTTTTCATAAATCATAACTACATATATTTAAATCTAAACTATATAAAACTATATAGTTTTCTAGATATATATTTAATGTTAATCTCAACTATATACAATTCATATATATATATATAGTTCTGGAAATATAAAATTTTTCTTCCCTTAATTTGGTGGACTTGGGCGGGCCGTGGACCGTATGCTCTGATACCATTAAGTGTCACACCCGCCCGGACGCGCCTAAACCGGCGGTACACTCGCGGACGTGGCGCGCATTTGAAATTATCACAATGGCCATATCAGAGTACGCAGCGGAAATACAATTCAATACAAGTCTGATTTCTTTTAATTCAAAATTCATTTTTACATGACATAGTCAAGAGAACATACTCCCCAAAATCCCCAATGAATATTACAAAGGGTACAAAATGTGGGCCTCATAAACCTGCACCCAGTCCATCCTAGATTCCTGTGAAAATTTGGATAACAAAGGAATGAGCTTAACGCGCTCAGTGGGTAAAATAGTTCGTGAATATAACAATTAATAAAGCAAAATTCATAATTAAATATCTTAAATACACATCAAAGCATCATAATCAATCAATATGTATGTATGCATGATATCGTCTTGTAATGGTTTGATGAACGTACATCACATGAGTTCACGTACAGATGTCCTTCCCCAGGCGTAACCAGGTTCTCAATGTACGTCCCTCCTCAGGAACGATGCTCTGGATTCACGTACAGATGTCCCTCCCCAGGCGTAGCCGGGTTCTCATTGTACGTCCCTCTCCAGAGAAATATAATGAATAGCGAGCAATGCTCCTAACTATTCTATGAATCATAAACCACATACGTCCTTAGGTGGTGATACGTATGATGTCAATGCATGAACTGGTCTGATCTTTTCTTGACATTTAGACTGACTTTGGCAACGGCTGGTGATCCTTATCAGGGTTGGTATCACGACGTGCAAGGTTAGGACATTCAGTAT
This sequence comes from Paratinospora sagittata, assembly GCA_035771175.1. Lineage (NCBI taxonomy): Eukaryota > Viridiplantae > Streptophyta > Magnoliopsida > Ranunculales > Menispermaceae > Paratinospora > Paratinospora sagittata. The sequence goes on from CM069599.1 coordinate 22,685,389, forward strand.
TACTTGTATAAGCTGATAGCTTTCAATAAGACCAACTAGATCAGTCTCCAGTTGAGGAGTGAGACACAAGGTCTGCTTAAATACCAATCGCCTAGAGCAGCACGCTGCCTCCCATTCACTATTTAAAGTTACTGAGAACAAGACCGAGTCTAGTTGATCCAGATTGACCACTAATTCGACATTACAACAATATAATACATGAATTCCAAATATACGGGCATAAGTGTGATAGTATAAACATTATATGATATAATGCAGTGTAAATGAGTGGTAGACATAATAAAAAATGAATGTAAACTTTAATAGAAGTTATAAGACACGCAAACCTATGTTTCGTTCCCCACCTTCAGATAAGAACTTCTTCTTTCAGATCTGGCGCTTTCCTCTGGACAGAACTTCGTCGTATCGCACCGAGAGTCTCGAACAGAGAGTCTCAAACAGACAAGAACTCAGAATGAGTGAAAAAAGGAGGAAAAATCACAAGAGAAGGTGATTTGGTGTGAGAAAATGAGGAGGAGGGGGCTTTCTTATATAGAAGATTTGGCGCCTGAACGTTCGGCCAGGTTGCCCGAACTTCTTTTTTTTGGTGCAATCCTAGGGTATTACACTATAAATGATCTTTGATTCATTTGATTTAATCTGAAGCGTATAAAGATTGATTTAATTCATCAAATTTCAAAATGGAAAATGTCACGACCCGCGACAAGTGACGTCATGAGCAGCACAGAACCCCCGGGTATATCCTCTTTCGATACACCCGACATCCCTTCAACCTAATATAAACAACCAAAAAAACATAAATCCCATACAAGCATTAAACCATATGGACATAATCAAATTCATTAAGATAATAACATCTCCAAAATGACAACCATAAAATTCCATAAGTCCAAAATATACAAACCATATCTAACCATAAATACATCTCATCTATGTGTTAAGTATATACAATAAGTGTTATTTAGTACATATTTAACAAAATACAAGGAAATGTACTAAACACCTACGTCACCAAAAGTCGGGAAGCTCAACGCAGCTAAGCCTTTCCCTTCTCCTTCCTATCTGAACCTGAAATGATAAGAATGAGGTGTGAGCTACAACAAGCTCAGTGAATGTTTTTTACAAGTGGCAATATACATACATTTATATAAAACATGCCAAGATCATTAAGACAATTTAAATGACATGTTGATATACAAGATTACATACATGCCAAATATAATGCATCATGTCATTACCCAAGACAATGCATATCATTCTTTTTTTAAACATGCCAATGCAATCCTGGACACCTCCTGAGTAAGGACGATCAAAGGCCTAGGTTGTGTAGCTAATAGGATCAGCCCAATCAGACCAAACAATACTTGTATTGTAATATGATTCCTAGGGTTGTGTAGCAAATAGGATCAACTCGCCAAGAAAAGTGTAACACCCCGTAGTTTTAATTAAATACATACGTTGAATTACACATATATCAAGATATATAATACACATATTTTATACGTATGAGGAAAATATATGCGTATATGAAAATACATGCTAGATTTAAGGGGTATTAGTAAATAAATAAAATTATTAAATGAAGATGATACGTATGAGATCATCCTATATGGGTGCTTACAAGTTAAAAAAATGGAGTTGAATTAAATTGATTAATTTATGGGGTTGATTAATTAAATATGTGGATTGTAGTATGATTTAATGAATTAATGATTGAAAGTTAAATATTAAGATGGGAAAGTTGCTTTATTAAGTTAGATGAGGTGCATAGGATCATTTTTTATATATACTTATCATCTCTCATTTCTAATCTCTTTCACTCTCCAACGTGTAAAAAAAAAACAAAAGAAGAGAAAGAGAAGAAAGAAGAACGGAGAAGAAGGAAGAGGCAAAAGGAGGGAGAAACACGAGATTCGCGTCAAATCAAGACTCGTGGTAAGTGATTTTCACTTTAGTTCTTCGTAAAATTGATATCTAAGCTAGATGTACCAGGTCTCTCGGATTAATTTTTGCTATGAGAGTTGTTTTACGGTGTTTTCAAAATTGGGGTTTTGATCCAACTTGAATGAAAATTTGCTCGAAAGGTTGAGAAACACGCCCTAGACTGTAGGAGCCCCGAATATGTGGTTAGATTTCGTTTATTTGTTCATTTGGAATTTTTATGGTTGTTGGAAGTTAGAGTTTATATTGGAAACCTTTCGAATCATATTAAAACCCAATGAAACTCCAGTTTAAGGCTATAGAATGGTAGAATGAACTGTTGTGAGTCCATCGATGCTAATTTCATGATTTTTGGAGACCGTTTGACAATTTTAGTAAAAATTATCCATGTTTCTAATGAACAGTGATGTGAACAGTAATGTAATTATTTTCAGTGAATAAAATGGAATTAGAATCCAGTGAAACTCCGATTTGAGATCATAGAATCGTAGAGAACTAAATTTCGGACGTTTCGATGCTAAGATTGTGATTTTTGGATATAATTTGATATTTTTAGTAACTAAATATATGGTTTTGGTGAGTAAAATTTACTTTTGTGACCTTCGCGAACGTGTAAAACCTTAGTAAAATCTTAGTACAATACCTGTTGAAGGTAGTAGAATGGTAGTATGACTGATTTTATACGTGTCGATGTGGACAGAATAATTTTAAGAATGTACTATATTTTTAATAAAATTGATATATGTTACAGTAGAAAAATAAAACTAAGAATTAGTGAAAATATGAATTGGAAATTTATTTTCACTGTTCTTTCTTGTGGAAATATCTAGATTGACCACATAAATGAGATAGTAGTTTCTTCAAATGCTTATGAGTCCTAAATTGAGTTGAAATCTAAATTCACAGAATGTGTATAAGATTTTTCAAGTTGATCTTTATTATTAGATCATTTGAAGTGAGTTGAGAAATTAAATACGTAAATAAATATGAATAAATGAAATTGAATTATGGAGTAGTTGTGACAGGTTGAGTTAGTTGGATTTAAATTGGAACTGGACTCGAAAGCGACGGTGAATGTATTTAAGTTGAAAAGTCTTCTATTGTGAGTATATTTTCTTGATTTGGTTCTTTTATGGCATTATATCTATATATGAAATGTTTGAATGTAAATATGCTATGCATATATTGTTGCATTGTGTTTTAATTTGCATTCATAAATAATTTTTTTTTAGCATTGGAGCATGTGAGACTTGCAAAGGCAAGTTGGTGTCATTTTGTTAGGAATTAGACCCGGATGAGTGTTATGCGTAACCTCATTGTCAGTTGGCCTATCCTAACAAGGATTTGAGATCCTTGAAATGACTGTAAATTGAGTAATGTGAGGTCCGAGCGTAGGCTCCTTTATCGATGCATAATAAGGAGTTCGTACCCGCTCCATTATGAGAAGGAGGGAGATTGTGGTTTTAGTTGAAAAGGATGGATTGTTTTCATGAAAAATCATGAAATCCATGTTGTTGACATGTATGGTATATTCGTTGGATGATGCATGTCTTTAATGATTGTTTTAAATGATTTTAAATGTCATCTTTCCCTAAATGTATATGATTGCCATATCAAGAGATATATTCACTGAGCTTGGTAATTTCTCACTCCATTCCTTCAATATTTCAGGTACAGAGTTAAAAGGAAAAAATGAAAGTTAGAGAGTGATCGACTCGTGACCCGGATCTTTACTTTGTTGATGTATGTATGCATTGGAGTAATGGATTATACTTGTGTTAGTTTGATATATATATATATCACACATTGTATATATGTATTATCATCTAGATGGGATGTGTGGGCATATACAAGATAGCTGAATATATTGGATTATGAAATGCTAATGATGTTGTACATGATTACATAATTACATGGTGGAAAGAAGAGATGATATGATTTGATAAATGAATGAAATGAGAATGGCTAGATGTGTTGATGAATTAACTATATATGATTTGATTCGTGGTATATCAGGAAAAAATGTGAATTGTCCATTTTATGGGAAGATGCTGTCAAAATTTCTAAAAATTTTTAGGAATTATTGTGAATGTCCGTTGAGGCTGACAGTGTGTTGTACACTGTATATGAGTATGTACAGTATATAATACATTGTGCCAGTCATGACGTCAGCCTACATCAGGGGCATCGTGACAAAAAGTACCATGCCTAGGCGATCCTATATACACAAGCCGTAAAATCCTCTGCAAGCTCCACAACTAGGGATCACCTCTAGACTTACGAGATTTTCCAAAGAAAATTCCAACTAAGAGACCCAACTCAATTGCTAACCCACCCAAACTATGTTCAAATTCATTTCATAAATCATTAAATCATTAAAACATGCATAACACACACACACACACACACATCTATATATATATATATATATATATATATATCAATTCAAAACATTTTATATAATACAATGCCATGTATATAGAATCCAAATGTAAGAAACACTCACGAATGATTGGCTAGACTTAGCCAATTCAAATTCAACCAAGACTAGGCACTAGGATGCCACCAATACACTCCTATGCACCTCAACTTTGAAATGGCTTAATTGGGACACTTGGATCAATCACAAACCCTGCATATACATATGTTCATTCATGATTAAAATCAGTCCAAATACATGCCTATTAACCATGATTTAAGGCCCCAACTTAATAGTCAATATAGACTCTAAAATGGTTGCACCTATGAGCTAACCCATTTAACTCAATTAAACTACTTTACATCTAATTAAACTCATTTAACCAAAAAGAATGCATAAGGTTGATTCCCATGATCCAACCATCATAATACAAAGCATTCAATCATAATTTTGGTCAATTAAACTAATCTCTATGTCAATTTAATTAATTGACTTAGTCTAGGCCAAAAGCCCCAAATTTGGGCAAATTCCCAAATTCATGGCCTAAGCCAAGTTTGCACTACACCTAGGTTTTTCAACATTCAAAATCAGTATTTTAAACCATCAATCATCCACATTTACCCATTTAATCAACATAGATGAGATGCAATGCAAATGGAAAACCCTAAGTCCATAAACTAGGTTTAGGTCAAATACAAAGAACTCCACCAATTTCTTGCTAGTTATTGGGGGTTTCACCATTAATGGGTCTCCAACACCACTTAGATTCACATATCTAACATGAAAAGTCCAACCTCAACATGTGTTCTTCCACCACCCCCTTCAAATTCGGGATTTGAGTGTGGAAAACACTCCTTGGATGCTGTTCTAGGTCAAGGAAGGCCATTTCCACCATTTACAAGCTTAAAGGAACACAAACAAGCAAACCCTAGGTCTAGAACCATTCAAATCCGTGGTTCATACCATTACATGGGTCAAAAAAAGCTTGAATGCATAAGCTAAAGAGATTCAAGGAAGAAAAATGGTAAATCATGCTTACCTTAGGAGAAATTTGGGCAAGAACACTCCAAGCCCTGGATTTTCCTTCATTTCCTCTTCTCCAACTCTTTTGTCCCTTTTCAAAGTGTAAAAATGAGCAAAAATTTGTCCAAGGGGTTTTATAGAAGCCAAGTTTCGAGTTGGGCCCACACCTAAAAAAATACATTTAAATAAAAAAAAAGTTTCCTTACTGCAATTACTTGCATTTAGATAATCAATTTCTTGCAAACGACTCACTAATTTAACATCTCAACATCTCAAACGTTCAGCTCAATCCAATGATGGGAATGCAAGATCCAACCATTTGATTAAAACTGCGTAAGAAAATCCACAAAACTGAGCAGCAGTGTTTCGAATCTTATACCTCACAGTAGACAACTCCGATCAAGATCTTCACCGTCAAAATGAAGATCTATCAGAGAAGAATAATCTGCCAAAATTTTAGCTCAATCAGACCACAAATCTAGGAGGTCAAGCCATTGACGTAATCGGTACAAAAATTTCTTTCTCCATGGAGCGAGCTCCACTGATCCAAAACACCATTTTCGACTTGTCTCGAAGCTGAACGGGTCTTCGATCATTCTGAAACTTTACGCACACATTAAACAACTTAAAAGCATGCAAAGACACTTGAACTAACACACATCAAGCATAAATACGTATACGTATATGGGTACTCTACAGGTCATGATGACATCATCCTAACGTACGGGTGTTACAGAAAAACAATTAACTTTTTATCAGTGTCGAGCAGGACGCTCATAGCGTTAAGAACGCTCAAGCAGTGGCCAATTCTCTTAAATTCAGTCTTACACTGCAGGACGCTCCTATCGCTACAGGACGCTCAAGACTTATGGGAAGTCTAGGAGCAAGTTCTAGTAGGACGCTCAAGTAGAATAGTGCCCTCCATGAACTGACTAAGTTCAACTCACTTTTGGGTTGACATTCCTTCAGGATGCTACTGTTACTTCAGCACGCTAAAAAAAAGTTGAGTTATCCGAACTTTAACTTTGCAAGATGGTGTAAGAACTATAAGACGCTCATAAACACCTATCAAAAAAAAATAATTGTCTCACCTGTGCGAACTGTCAACTTTTTTAGACTTTGTTATTTACGTGTAAATGTTGTTTTGACAAAAAATTTCAAAGTCTTTGTTAACTTCATTTCGGTGAATAAACTTATTCGTTGCAGTTGAAATTCAAATTAAAGTTTTAAGGTTTTTGGGAGATTGAAACCCTAGCACATTCTATATATATGCAACTTAGAGTTGTTGCTCAAAAATATACAACACTTGAAATCTGTGCTCGAAACTCTTTGAAATTTAGTCAATTTTTATCTTTGAAAAAGAATAGAATTATTGTTACCTATTTCGATTCAAAAGCTTTCTGAATTTATCGCTTGTGATTTCAGAATCTCTGAAAATCCAACGAAGGTAAGAAAAACAACCTCATTGTCAGCCGAGCTTAAACTCTATCCATTTGCTGAATAGATTCATCTGAGGTTCATTTGCTCTGTAAGTTATTTACTTTGATTCTGCGTAAGGAAATCAACACTTCAAATCTATATTGATTATTGTCTAGTGACGGGGAGTCACTTGAGCTTGGTTTAGCTCCCTGTGTAACAGTTGTTCTCACACCTGAGTAGTTGAGAAATCTGTAACGGTTTAATCCTCACCCGTTAAAAGGATTGGTTAGTGAAGTTTGAGAAAATCCTAATTGAGAAGACTAGGTAGTGGAGGTAGGCAAGAACCGAACACTATAAATCATTTGTGTTCCTTTGTTCCTTATTGTTAGTTTTTATTACTTTCTTTGCATTTGTTATTAAAAGGTATAACCTACAATTTGTCCAATTCATCCCCCTTCTTAGACATCTAACTGGGCTAATAAGAGCAGGTTAACCATGAAAGGATCTAATAATCTTTGATTACTTATGGCAGGACAAAGTTCTAAGGACATTTATCTTGGGCGAAGGTCACTCCACAAACAAACCACCAATTTTCAAGGGAGAAAATTAAATTCATTGGAAAACAAGGATTAGATTCTATCTCACAGCCCAAGACCTAGAGATGTGGGACGTTGTGACAAAAGGTTGTCCAAAACCTACCAAAATAGTAGACGGTATAGCAGTTCCCAAAGAGTTTGATGAGTGGAATGCCAAAGAGAAAAAGAGAGAGTTGTTGAATAACCAAGGCGTAAACATTTTGTTTTGTAGTCTGTCTAGTGATGAATTTAATAAGATTAATGCTTGTGAAAAAACAAAACAAGAAGAAGGGAAAAGCTTGAAGTAACTCATGAAGGAACTTTGCAAGTCAAAAAAGCTAAGTTGCAAATGTTAATAGAAGTTACGTGACTTATAAAATGGAGGAAACCGAGTCAATAGCTGAGGCAATTACTCGTTTTACAAAGAATGTTAATGAGATGAAAACCTTAGGAAAAGTGTATGATTAAGAAGAGGCCGTCAGGAAATTTCTAAGAGGTTTATGCAAGATATGGGTACTTAAGGCAATCGCTATTGAGGAAGCCAAAAATCTGGCCAAGTATACCTTTGATGAATATGGTTCATTAATGGTTCATGAGATGAAACTAAAAAGTGGTCAAGCCCAAACCAAAATAGAAGATACAAGGAAAGAAAACCATAGCCTTCAATGTGAATACCGAATCAAAAAGCTCATCGAAAGATGAAAATACTAACGGGTATATTGCAATGTTGTCTAGAATGTTCAATAGACTTATTAGGAGAAAAGAAAAGTTTAGCTCAAACCAAAAATTTCACAAAGAAAATAAGTTTGGAGCAAAACCTACTAAACTAATTTGTTTTGGTCGCAACAAACCTGGTCATATGAAGAATGATTGTCCTAACAAATACAAGAAGAGTTTTAACTCAAAGAGCAAGGACAGAAAGGTGATAAAAGTAACTTGGGATGATACAAGTTTGAGTGAAAGTGATTCAGATTCTGAATGCAACAAAGTTGTTATTTGCCTTATGGCAAATACTAAGGTAAAATTTGAACCATGTGATGAAAGTGTTGATCCTTTTAGTACTTATGATTAGGGGTGAAATCGGGTTGGGTTGGGTCGGGTTTTGTCTTGGACACCCACCCGACCCGATCAGGTCAGGTGGCAGGGGGCTGGGCCCGATGCCACCCGATCTCCCCTTTTTTGGGGGACCAACCCAACCAACCTAAGCTCGGGTCGAGTTGCCCTCCCTCCCCGGTAGTAGTACCCTCGTGACTTCAAATATTTTAAAACAAGGCAGGATGCTAATTGTGGATTAGTACCCTCATGAAATTTAGCCATTTTAATCACCAAGTAAGTTAGGACGCTTACGAATGAGTAACGCCCTCACTTCACAGTTAAGCAGGACGTTTATGGTCCATGAGCACCCTCAAGGAACAACATGAAAAAGTTGATATTATGCGTCAAGACATTGATTAACCAATCAAGACGCTAATTCAACACTTCACGGTTCCGACACTTACACTTTTTTAGAACTGTGCAAAACTTTTCAGAACCTTTTGAATCTTTTCAGAACGTTCTAATACTTTATCAGAACATTCATTTTTCATGGAAGATCAGAAGATTCGGGTGTTGTCGTCGTGATTACACAGAGCTGAATCGATCTGTTTCGGGAAAGAATGTGTTCGTTGTTTTCGAAATAACTTTGTGCGCCAAAATTACCAAGTCCATTGCGCCACAGCTATTTCTATATATATGTTGCCTTAGAGCAGATAAAAGATCTATTTATAAATAATACGAAAACTGAAAACTATTAAAAATGTTTTAACAATTTTCACTTGTGCAAAAATTTTGGAAGTTAGTCTTCTTCTTATTGCATTTAACTCACAATCTTTTAAAATGCATTAAGTCTTATGGATTAGTTGATCTTCATCTATATCTTTTCAAAAATCCATTGAAGAAGATGAAAGCTTTTTGAACCAGTTTTCAGCTGAACTTCATCATACATATTTTGCTGAATCTGTGGTAACAAAAGGTTCAGTCCAAAGCTTTGTAAGTATCACTTTGATTTTAAGTAAAGAGAATCGTATCTCATCTTGTACTTTGATATTAGTGACTGGCTTGTCATTGGGTTAGAGCAAGTGTTGCTCAAAGTTGTAATGGTCATTCTCACACCTGGAAGTTGAGAAAAATTTCTTCTCATACCTGGAAGTTGAGAAAAGGTTCTTCTCACACCCGTAAGTTGAGAAAGTGTACCGGTTTGGTCTTCACCAGTAAGAAGATCCTTAGTGGAGTTTAGACAAATTCTAACTGAGGAGGTTAAGTAGTGGATGTAGGCGAGGCCGAACCATTATAAATCTTGTTTGTACTGTCTCTTTTACTGTCATTGTGTTTATATGTTATACTCTATATAATCTGCTTTCAATATTTCATACATTCAAAAGAAATGTTAAAATCTGCTAAGTGCCCAATTCACCCCCTCTCAGACACATCTTGGCCAACAGTTGGTATTAGAACGGGTTAACTGCCAAAGTATCTAATAATCTTTGATTAAGTATGGCAGGACAAAACGTAAGAAATGCTTATCTTTCAGGTGAAGGAAATTCCACCAACCGACCACCACTATTCAAGGGAGATAACTATTCTCATTGGAAAACAAAGATTTGGTTCTACCTAAAAGCCTAATACTTAGAAATGTGGGATGTTGTGACCAACGAATGTCCAACACCTACAAAGATCGTAGATGGAATTAATGTCCTTAGGAGTTAGACGAATAGAGTCCCAAGGGAAAGAAGAAAGAATTGTTAAATAACCAAGCTGTAAACATTATGTTTTACAATTTATCTATTGAAGAGTTCAATAGGGTTAGCGCGTGTGAAACCGCTAAGGAAATCTGGGATAAGTTAGATCTCACCCATGAAGGAACTTTGCAAGTTAAAAGGGCAAAGCTCCAAATGCTTGTTTAAAAATATGAGACCTAAAATGATGAAGGAAACTAATTTTATACCCGAGGCTATTGCTCGATTTACAACAAACATCAATGAGATGAAGAACTTAGGAAAAAGTTATGACCAAAAAGAAACTGTGAGAAAGTTTCTAAGGAGTCTACCTAGAGCTTGGGAACCCAAGACCATGGTCATTGAAGATAAAAGGTAAGACGTGCTTGGTCAAGGTTGAGGAAAAAGAAAAGAAATCTATTGCCCTTAATGTTGAAACTGATTCTAAAGATGACATGGCTATGCTATCTAGAAAATTTAACAGGTTAATTAGGAGAAAGGGTAAGATTGGCTTTTACTCAAAGTTTCACAAAGGAAAGAAACTCGAGTCAAAACCTACAGAAAGCAGGTCATGTAAAGAGTGAATGTCCCACTAGATACAAGAAGAACACAAGTTCAAAAAGGAAGGACAAGAAAGTTTTAAAAGCCATGTGGGATGATTCAAGCTCAAGTGAGGATGAACCAGATTCAGATCACACTGATGCACTGTGCTTAATGGAAAGCACAGAGGTAAAATCTCAACCTGTTGATGAACTTAATGCTTTTGATATTCATGTGCATGATCTTAAGGCAAAGTTTAGCAAAGAAATTAAGAAAAATAAAAATCTCAAGTGTAGTCTTGAAGAAGCTCTTGAGGAAATAAAGTTTCAACAAGAAAACTTGATGGTCTGTCCCTAGATAATGAACAACTTAAGAAAGTTGTTGAGAAACTGAAAAATGAAAATGAAACACTTAGACAGGAAAATGAAGGCCTGAACTGCACTGTGATCAATCACCAATGGTAAAAAAATTATTTGACATGATGTTGGGATCACAAAGATGTGCATTTGACAAAGCTGGCTTAGGTTATACACACGGGTCAAAGCAAAAAGAACATAACACCTTACTAACCAAAAGACTGAAATGCCACAAGTGTCATAGGGACGGTCATACCATGCTTAGATGCACTGTCTTAAATGGAAAGATAAAGAAATATGCATGGATTGAAAAATCTTTCCTTACTGATGCTAACATGCATGGACCCAAAGAAGCATGGGTGCCAAAGTCAAAAGTATTTTATGTCGTGTAGATGAGAAAAAATGAAGATTTATGGTATCTAGACAACGGCTGCTCAAGGCATATAACTAGAGATAAATCTAATTTTTTTAGCCTTGAAAATAAGGAGGAAAGATCACATTCGGAGACGACAACAAAGGTGATATTGAACGCTCGGGATCATTGGTAACAATTTCCTATCTATATCTGATGTACTTTATGTTAAAGGGCTGAAGCATAATCTCTTAAGCATAAGTCAATTGTGTGACAAGGGTTATGACATTTTATTTGAAACAAATAGGTGCATTGTCAAGCATGTAGATAAAACTGTTGCATTCATGGAATTTAGACTTAAAAATGTGTATTGCACAAATCTTAATGACATGAAAAAACAAAATGTAACATGTTTAAGTGCTATTTCTTATGATGATGCATATCTTTGGCATAGGAGACTTGCTCATGTTAGTATGGATAACATATCTAGAATTGTAAAACATGATCTTGCTTAGGGTATTCCAAAAAGAATCTACTCAAAAGACAGGGTATGTGAACCATGTCAACTTGGTAAGCATACTCGATCATCATTTAAGAGCAAGAGGCCTCAATCTACATCTAAAGCTCTCGAACTGATTCACATGGATCTTTTCGGACCAACCAAAACCCAAAGATTAGGTGGTATATCTTATGTGTTTGTGATTGTTGATGACTTTACTAGATTTACTTGGGTATTTCTATTAGTTCATAAATCTGATGCATGCGAACTATTTATAAAATTCTGTAAAAGAGTTGAAAATGAAAAGGGTCATAAAATCAACATAATTAAAAGTGGCAGAGGAGGTGAATTTGTTAATAAAAATCTTGAAGAATTCTGCAATAATCAAGGTTACACTCACCATCTCTCAGCCCCTAGGACACCACAACAAAATGGTGTAGTTGAAAGGAAAAATAAAACTTTGTAAGAAATGTGTAGAACTATGCTTAATGAGTATAACACTGCAAATCATTTTTGGGGAGACGCTATAAACCAACTTGCTATGTAATGAACATAATTCTAATTAGGAACGACTAGAATAAAACTCCATATGAACTATGGAAAGGCAAAACACTCAACACCAGTTACTTTTGAGTATTTGGATGTAAGTGTTTTATCCTAAATGATAAAGACAACTTAGACAAGTTTGAACCTAAACCTGATATAGGAATATTTGTAGGATATTCTTCTCACAGTAGATCCTATAGAGTTTTCAATAAATCTAATCAAACTGTAAAAGAATCAATTCATGTAAATTTTGATGAAAGTGAAAGTAAGAAAAGTCTTGAGGATGAATTTAAACAATTAAACTTTGATGATGATGAACCCAAGACAACTAAGATCATAGATCTTGAGATTGTAATGCCTTAAGATGAAAACTGGATTCTTGCTATGCAAGAAGAGCTAGGACGCTTTGTGCAAAAAATAAATATGAGAATTAGTTCCTAGACCATTTCATCAATCAGTTATAGGAACCAAATGGATCTTTAGAAACAAAAAGAATGAACAAGGTACAACTAAGAAGAAGGCATAGACTTCAAATAAGCCTTTGCAAGATTAGAGGCAATAAGGATGCTACTTGCCTATGCTTGTTACAAGGATTTTTCCTTATACCAAATGGATGTAAGGAGTGCATTTCTAAATGGATATATCAATGAAGAGGTATATGTGGAACAACCTTCAGGGTTTGAGGATGCTCATGGCCCGGATTATGTGTTCAAACTCCATAAAGCCTTATATGAATTAAGATAAGCTCTAAGAGCTTGGTATGATTGACTGAGTTCGTTTCTTTTAGATCATAAGTTTTAAAAAGTAAAGCTTGATCCAACTTTGTTTATCAAACACCATAATGGTAATGTGCTTATTATTCAAATATATATGTGGACGATATCATTTTTAGTGCATTAAACAAAAAGTTGTGTGATGAGTTTTCAAAACTAATGCAAAAGGAATTTGAAATAAGTATGATGAGAGAACTTACATACTTTCTCAGCTTGCAAATTAAGCAAATGCCAAAAGGCACCTACATAAGCCAATTAAAGTATGCTAAGGAAATGGTTAAAATGTTTTAAATGAATAACTTGAAATCAATTGATACTCCCTGTAACTCAGCAATCAAATTAGATAAGGATGAAAAAGGGAAACCAATTGATTCTAAACTTTATAGAAATATGATTGGAAGTCTATTATACTTGACATTATGTTCAGTGTTTGTCTTTGCGTAAGATTTCAATTAGAACCTACAGAATCTCACTTCAAATGTGTCAAACGAATATTCAAATACATAAATGGAAAAACAAACTTAGAAATTTGGTATTCCAAAGGTATTACATTTGATCTGAAAAGTTATGTAGACTCTGATTATGCCGATAATTTAACTGATCGAAAACGTACCTCCAGATTTTGTCACTTTCTTGAAAATTTCTTTAATTTCTTGCTTTTGTAAAAAGCAACACTCCGTGGCATTATCCATAGCTGAAGCAGAATATGTTGCAGATGAAAGTTGTTGTTCTCAAGTTTTGTACATGAAATAACAACTTCAGGATTATCAAATATTTGTTGAGTGTGTTGAAATTTTGTGTGGCAACACAAGTGCTATTAACATATCTAAAAATCCTGTATTGCACTCCCGAACTAAACATATTCAAATAAGACATCACTTCTTGCGGGATCATGTGTAGAATGAAGAAGTTATATTGTCTCACTTTGGTACAAAAGAACAATTGACTGGTATATTTACTAAAGTTTTATCCAAAGACCAGTTTGTTCACATTCGAAGAGAGCTTGGCATGTTCTCTGAGACTGATATGTGATATTTTGATGCTTACCTCTATTAAGGGGGAGAAATATTTCATAATACTTTATTATTTTTTGTTCTTTTCAAAAGGGGGAGAAGTAATATCATTGAAACATCACAAACTCATGGGGAGTTTTAGTATATTACTTGGTGCTAAACTCATATCATATGAAACAAGGAGCAATAGTAATGTGTTTGCATAACATTATCACTGCATTGCACGCATATTCATATTCATTATTTTTGCTTGCTTCAAAGCCTATAGTAATGTGTTTGAAATCATAAAAAAAAGGGGAGATTGTTAAACCAATATCCTCACGTCCCTTACAAGAGTATGTCTCTTATGTGAAAATATTTTGATGTTACAAACCACGTTCTGTTTATAATAATATTGTATACATGGCATATCTAATCCTACATGAAAGCTTCGAAGAATCAATGATGCATGGTGAACATGTCGTCAAGATCCATCTGAAGACCATGATCATTTGAAGAATATATATATATATATATATATATATATATATCGTTATATGATTAGATTGTGTTTAGATTGTAGAATCTTTACTATCATATGATTCAACAATATGCATGACTGCATGTTTTAATCGAGTTGATTTTTTGATCATTTACATTGAATTTTCTATGTTTGATTTGATCTGAAAAACACCGAGATTTTAATCATATTTATCAAATTTTAAATGGAAAATCAAAATTGTTTTTAATACATCTTTTAGGACGTTAATGTCTTAGCAGCGCCCTCTTGAACTTGATAAGTTAAGACGCTTATAATACATTAGGACATTGATAGAGTTCATTGTTGAAATGTAAGTATCTATCAGGACGGTAATTCAAAATCAGCTCGCTAATTGTTTTTAGAGTTTTAAATGTTTTAATTTTTAAGGACACTGATAATTATAAGTTAGAAAACGTTCATGATGCTACTTGAACAAGAGCGCCCTCACTTAAGAACCAACTTTGTAACACTCAGGACGCTGATCGTTCTTCAACATACTCGTAATTTTATAAGTTAAAATATCAAGACGCTCATCACCTAGCAGCGCTCTTATGTTTTTCATTTATTTTAAAAACTTTAGGATGCTTACGTCGTTAGTAGTGCTCTAATAGTTTTTGTGTTTTAAATATCAGGACGCTTACTCGTTAGTAGTGCCTCGTGACTTTAAATATTTTAAAACAAGGCAGGACGCTAATTGTGGATTAACGCCCTCATGAAGTTTAGACGTTTTAATCGCCAAGTAAGTTAGGACGCTTACGAATAAGTAGCGCTCTTACTTCACAGTTAAACATGACGCTTATGGTCTATGAGCGCCTCTCAAGGAACAAAACAACAAAGTTGATATTATGCGTCAGGACGCTGATTGACCAATTAGGACGCTAATTCAACACTTTCACGATTTTGACAGTTACACTTCTTTAGAACTATGCAAAAAAATTTAGAACCTTTTGAATCTTTTCAGAACGTTTTAATACTTTACCAGAACATTCCTTTTTCATGGAAGATTAGAAGATTCAGGTGTTGTCGTCGTGGCTGAGTCGATCTGTTTCAGGAAAAAGTGTGTTCGTTGTTTTTGAAATAACTTTGTGCGCCAAAATTACCAAGTCCATTGTGCCACTGTTATTTCTATATATATGCTACCTTAGAGGAGATAAAAGATCCAGCTATAATGTCACGCCTGGGTTGCACGCAAAGTGCCCCATACCCAGGGTGATAGGGACTTAATACCCTCAGCCTTTATGGATGCCATAATATTGTTCCACTCTCGTACAGCCAGCCACATAAGTGCTCTTGTACGCAGAGTCTTTTATCGACACTATTCACTATTCATGAATAGCGTCGGGCCTCCCCCAAGTTTCGAACTCGAGACCTTATATTCATAAGGTTTAAATTCGAATCTTAAGTAACCACTGAACCACAATGGTTCATTGGGAGGTAAACGTTGGTTTGTTACTTTCATTGATGATTTCTCATGCTATGTTTGGGTTTATACCATGAAGCATAAAGATGAAGTGCTAGATATCTTTCTTATATGGAAGAAAATGGTAGAAACCCAAACGGGAAGGAAGATTAAGAGGCTCAGATCTGATAATGGAGGAGAATACAAGTCAGACCCATTTCAGAAAATTTGTGAGAATGAAGGACTAGTCAGACATTTGACAGCACCAGACACGCCACAACAAAACGGTGTTGCTGAACGCATGAATTGTACTTTGGTAGATAAAGTTCGTAGCATGTTATCTCATTCTGGACTGAGCAAGGCATTTTGGGCTGAAGCTTTGTCATATGCCTCTTATATCATCAATAGACTTCCTGCAATAACACTAGATGGTAAAACTCCCAAAGAGGTATGGTCTAGACAACCCGTTTCAGATTATAATTATCTGCACATTTTTGGATGCACTGCATATTTTCCATGTGAAGGAATCCAAACTGGATCCTAGGTCCAAGAAAGTGATTTTTATGGGCTTTAGTGAAGGAGTTAAGGCTTTCCGACTATGGAACCCTGAGTCAAAGAAGATTGTACTATGTCGAGATGTAATTTTTGATGAATCTGTGATGTCAAAGCATACAGTTTCTGATAAAGAAAATCGAGATCCAGATTTACCTCAGCAGGTAGAGTTAGATATTCCAGTAACTCCTGGAAAGTCAGTAGAGATATCCAACCATCCTGAAGAAGACTAGGAGGAAATCTCAGTTGAGGTTGAGGCTCCAAGACCAGACATCAGTCAACAACCAGAATCAATTGCCACCAGTCGACCAAGAAGAAAAATCTGCAAACCTGCTCGGTACACTGACATGGTTGCATATGCATTACCAGTCACCGGAGATGATATTCCATACAATTACAAAGATGTTAGTCAGAGTATGGAAAGTGATAAGTGGAAAATGGCTATGCATGAGGAGATGAAATCACTCCATCAGAATCAGACTTGGAAGTTGGTTCCACTTCCGAAAGGAAATAAACCAATTGGCTGCAAATGGGTTTTCGCTAAGAAGGAAGGCTCTCCCAGCACAGATAGTATCAGATACAAAGCCAAACTGGTAGCAAAAGGTTATGCTCAGAAGGAAGGAATTGACTACAATGAGGTATTCTCACCTGTTGTTAAGCATTCGTCAATTCGAATATTATTGGCTTTGGTTGCACAGTTTGATCTCGAGTTAGCCCAACTCGATGTCAAAACTGTTTTTCTGCATGGTAATTTGGAAGATGAGGTATATATGTCTCAACCAGAAGGATTCAAAGTACCAGGAAGAGAGAATTGGCCTTGCAAGTTGAGCAAGTCATTGTATGGCCTGAAGCAATCACCGAGACAGTGGTACAAGCGATTTGACAGCTTCATCCAAGGGCAGAAATATACCCTGAGTCAGTTTGATCATTGTGTCTACTATCGTAAACTTCAAGATGATACATTTATCTACTTGCTTTTATATGTAGATGATATGTTAGTCCCATCTAAAAGCAAGGTGGAGATCAACAAACTGAAGGCTCAATTGAGCTCAGAGTTTGAAATGAAGGATCTTGGAGAGGCCAGAAAAATTCTCGGGATGGAGATCACTCGAGACAGGGCCAAAGGCACAATCTGTTTGACTCAGACTCAGTATTTGAAGAAAGTTCTTCAAACTTTTGGCATTGGAAATGACACAAAACCTGTTAGCACACCATTGGCACCACATTTCAAGCTAAGTACATCAATGTCACCAAATTCTGAGGATCAGAAGAAGCAAATGGAGAACATTCCATATGCAAATGCAGTTGGTGCCTTGATGTATGCTATGGTGTGTACCAAACCTGACATTTCACATGCTGTAAGTATGGTAAGTCGCTACATGCACAACCATGGTAAAGGCCACTGGCAAGCAATGAAGTGGATTCTACGGTATATTCATGGTACTGTGAACATTGGTTTAAAGTTCGAGAGAGATAAGAAAAGTTGTAAGCATCTAGTCGGATATGTGGATTTGGACTATGCTGGAGATTTTGACAAGCACAGATCTACTACTGGTTATGTTTTCACTATGGCAGGAGGACCAGTGAGTTGGAGATCAACACTACAGTCAACGGTCGCTTTGTCTACTACAGAGGCAGAGTACATGGCAGTAACGGAAGCTTTCAAGGAAGCAATCTGGTTTCATGGATTGACTAAAGACTTGGGAATTGTGCAGAAGAATGTTGAAGTTTTCTGCGACAGCCAGAGTGCCATTTGTTTGGCAAAGAACCAAGTTCATCACAGTCGAACGAAGCATATTGATGTTCATTTTCATTTGTTTGAGAAATAGTAGAAGAAGGGAGTATTCTTCTACAAAAGATCAAAACTGCAGATAACCCAGCAGATATGTTTACAAAGGTGGTTACAGGGATCAAGTTCCAACATTGTTTGGACTTGATCAACATCTCACGAGCTCGGAGTGCCTAAGGGCACTAATGGAGGCAGCAACAATTTTTTTGTAGGAAGCTTGTTATCTGTAGAGAGATTGCAGGTGTGGAGGAGCCCTGTTCCACATGAGGTGGAGGTAGAGATTTGTGGGGTCCACCTCTTTGGGGGGAAAAAATAAAAAAAGGAGGGGGGTTAGTGGTCACCCTCGTGGGTAGCCACAATTCAGTCAACAATTCGGCGCAGCCAGCGCCGAATTGTTTGCGAAAGGAATAGTTAAATATATTAAATTATATATTTATAATTACAAAAATGCCCCTGAATAGTCCTATAAATAGAGCCTTACTTCATTCTTGAAATTCAATATTCCTGAGAGATATTCTGAGAGATCTAATTCAAGAGATCCAATCTGTAAGATCCACCTAAGGGTGAAGTAATACAAGTTTGCTGCCTCCCGTGGACGTAGGCAATTTGCCGAACCACGTTAAATATTGTTGTCTTGTTTTTTCTTTGATGCTTTAACACGATTTCGTATAACAAGTTGCACTTTGCTAAGAGGGTTAACCAAGACTCCGTATTTTATAAGCTCCCATGTTCACAACAGTCATTCACATCTATTTCAAACAACATTGGTGCCAAAAAAATAGGAGAAAGAAGGCTGAGTAATAATAGAGAATTGGGAAAGTTAATGGGACACAATTCTCAGCCAAACCCGTATGCCAAGCCATTACCTCTTAAATGTTATAGACGCAACCAGCCTGGTCACAGGTCCAATGATTACCCCCAAAGAAAACAGGCCAAAGTGGTTGAAAACATGAATGAAAGGGAAGAGGAAGATGTCTTCATTGAGGCAGTTGTGCGATGAGGTTGAAATTGTGAAAGGGGATGATAGCGAACAAATATCATGTGTTATTCAACGGTTGTTACTTGCTCCTAAACAACCATTGGCAACACAACCACATACAATTTTTCGTACAAGATGCACAGTTAACAAGAAGGTGTGTAATGTTATTACTGATAGTGGCAGTAGTGAGAACATTGTTTCCAAGTCCTTAGTGAAAGCCTTGCAGCTCAAGACGGAGAAGCATCCTCAAATTGGGTGGATCAAGATGAAGCTTGTTATGATGTGGTGGAAATAGATGCATGCCATATCTTGTTGGGCTGGTCGTGGCAATATGATGTCAATGCAATGCATGAAGGGAAGGACAACACGTATAGTTTCCAATGGATAGTTGTTGATCAATAGCAAAGTGGCACAACCACCTTAGTCACAGTGAAAGGAAATGAGTTCGAAAGCCATGCCAAAGACAGTGGGTACATTGTGATGCTAATGTTCAAGGAACAATTTCTTGTTTCTAACCATTCATCACCAGTAATTCAGCCTTTGTTTGAGGAGTTTGTTGATGTAAGTCCCCCGAAATTGCCAAATAATTTACCTCATATGCGAGAAATTCAACATTGCATTGATCTTACTCCTGGTGCTAGTTTTCTTCATCTTCCCGACTATCGAATGAGTCCTTGAGAGCACAAAATTCTACAAAGTCAGGTGGATGAATTACTACAAAAGGGACTCATCAGAAAAAGTCTAAGCCCATATGTTGTACCCGCCTTATTGACTCCCAAGAAAGATGGTAGTTGGAGAATGTTCATCGATAGCAAGGTAAATTAACAAGATCACAATTAAGTACAGGTTTCTGATCCCACAGTTGGAGGACATGCTTGATAAGTTAGAAGGCTCCAAGATTTTCTCCAAACTAGACCCCCGCAGCAGGTGTCATCAAATAAGAATTCGGCCTGGTGATGAGTGGAAGATGCTTTTAAGACCAAAGAAAGCTTGTATGAATGGCTCGTCATGCCTTTTGGTCTTAACAATGCTCCAAGTACTTTCATGAGGCTTATGAAGCAAGTCTTGAAGCCATTTATTAGTAAGTTAGTTGTTGTTTACTTTGATGACATACTAATCTACAGTAAATCTGTTTCAGAGCATCTTCAACACTTGCGGGCTGTTTTTGAAGTCTTGCGAAACAACAAGCTTTATTTGAATCTCAATAAATGTGAATTCCTCATGAACAAGTTGTTGTTTTTGGGTTTTATCATTGGAGAACATGGCATACATGTGGATGAAAGGAAAATATAGGCCATTAGAGATTGGCCTAGGCCACGAACCATACACGATGTGCGGAGTTTTCATGGTCTTGCCACATTTTATAGGCAGTTTATCAAAAGCTTTCGTAGCATCATGGATCCCCTCACCAATTGCCTTAAACAAGGCAAACTCAAATGGGGAAATGACCAAGAAGTCAGTTTTATGTTGATTAAGGACAAACTAAGTTCAGCCCCTGTGATAGCTCTTCCAAATTTTGATAAAGTGTTTGAAGTTGAAGGTGATGCTTCTATAACGGGCATAGGGGCTTTTCTCATCCAAGAAGGGCGTCCCATTGAGTTGTTTAGCGAAAAGTTGAATGAAGCTCGCCAGAAGTGGACTACTTATGAGCAAGAATTGTACGCTATTGTCCGCGCCCTCTAACATTGGGAACATTATTTAATACAGAAAGAATGTCTTGCAGAGTGACCATCATGCCTTGAAGTTCCTCAATTCTCAAAAAAACATAAGTCGGATGCATGCTCGGTGGGTTTTTTCTTGCAAAAGTTCAATTTTGTATTTAAACATAGATCGGGCCACCAAAATAAGGTAGCGGATGCACTTAGTCGTTGGGTTGCTTTGGTAACTACTTTGCAAAATGTAGTTTTGAGCTTTGACAACCTTAAGGAACAATATGAGGAAGATGCAGATTTCAGCAACATATGGTACAAGTGTCTAAACAAAGAGGTTGCAAGAGATTTTCACATTGAACATGGGTTCCTCTTTAAAGGGAATCAATTATGCATTCCAAACACCTCGTTGTGAGAACATATTATGTGGGAAATACATTCAGGTGGTCTTGTTGCTCACACCAGCAGAGACAAAACAATTGTGCAAGTAGCAGATCGATTTCATTGGCCTCATTTGAAACGCGATGTGGCACAATTTGTTAAACATTGTGTTGTGTGCCAGACTACCACAGGGCATGCTCAGAATACAGGTTTATATACTCTACACCCCACTCAAGACAACATTTGGGAAAATCTCACCATTGACTTTATACTCGGGTTGCTGAAAACGCAGCGACATGTTGACTCTGTTGTTGTGGTGGTTAACAGATTTTCAAAGATGTCTCATTTTATTCCATGTAAACGAATTGCCAAATCAAGTGACATAGCTCATCTATTCTTTCAAGAAGTGGTCAAGCTTCATGGTGTTCCCCGGACTATTACTTCTGACAGGGATGTCAAATTCATTAGCTATTTTTGGCGTGTTCTATGGAAGCGATTTGATACATCTCTAAAGTTTAGTAGTGCTTATCATCCTCAAACGGATGGGCAAACCGAAGTCGTCAACAGGACATTAGGAAATATGATTCGCAGCATCGTTGGCGATCGACCGAAGCAATGGGACATGGCCCTGCCACAGGCTGAATTTGCTTTTAACAGTATGGTTAACCAGTCCACTGGCAACTCACCCTTCTCTATTGTCTATACCAAGGTACTAAACCATACTCTGGACCTCCTCGGAATTCCTAAATCTCCATGCCACACTGCTGATGAGTTAGCTGAACACATTCACTAGCATCACAAGGAAGTCACAGAGAATTTGGAAGACTCCAATGCCTCCTACAGTGCATAGGCTAATAAACATCGTTGTTTGAAGACATTTAACGAAGGAGACTTTGTGATGATCCACTTGCGTAAACACCGTTTCTCAGCAGGTTCTTACAGTAAGCTCCAAGCTAAGAAGTTTGGGCCTTTCATGATTAAACAACGCATTAACAATAATGCGTATGTTATTGACCTACCCCCTGATATGCACACTTCTTCCACTTTTAACGTTTTGGACATCTACACGTACCACCCTCCAGATGATGCTCCATTTCTAGTAAAACACTCGGGGTTGAGTTCTTCAAGGGAAAGGGAAGACTGATGCAGGGGATTGTTGTACACGTGGAGTATATAAATGGGGGCGCATGTAAAGAAGTTGCAGATATGTTTCAATATAACCAATTAACTGATTTTGTTAATTTTTTTCTTCTCTTTTAGTTGGCATATGAATTTACGTTGTTGCCCAGCGTGAAAGGATATAAATTTGTAACAGGAAATATTGGAAAGGGATTTTTGGAAGTGATTGTATTTTCTTCATTTTGAAAGAAATAAACACTCAGAAGATGTTTCAGTTACAAAGATTCCCGGGCTACAACCACTCTCCTTTCTTGCATCAAGACAATGCTTAAGCCTTATAATGAAGCATTGGTATAGAAGGTAAAACCGATCCTGTTCTTTGGTGTGGTGAGAACTGGGACTGAAGTCAGTCGTGTCTTAAGTTCCTGGAAGGATGATTCACAGGCCTCACTCCAGAAGAAACAAGCGTCTTTTTTTGTTAGTTGGGTGAGCAGTTTTTCCAATTTAGAAAAGTCTTTGATGAAGCGCCTGTAGTACCCGCCTAACCCTATAAAGCCTCTAATTTGAGTAACATTAGTGGGTTGCTTCCAATCAAGGACGACTTTGACTTTTGAAGGATCGACTTCTATGCCGTTATGTGAGACGACGTGTCCGAGGAACTTGACCTTAGTCATCCAGAATTCGCACTTGCTCAACTTAACATAGAGCTCGTGCTGTAGAAGAGTGTTGAGCATGATTCGGAGGTAAGTATCATGTTGTTCCTCAGTGGATGAGTATATCAGAATTTTGTCAACAAAAACCACAACAAACCGATAGAGGAAAGGTCAAAAAATGCGGTGCATTAAGTCCATCAAGGCAGCAAGGGCATTTGTTAGGCCAAATAGCATCACGTAGAATTCATAATGGTCGTATCGGGTACAAAAAACTGTCTTCAAAATGTCAGACTTCTTGATTCTGAGTTTGTGATAACCAGATCGCAAATCGATCTTCGAGAAGAATCGGGCCCTTTTAACTGGTCGAACAAGTCTTTGATTCGAGGTAAAAGATATCAATTCTTGATGGCTACCCTATTCACTTCCTATAGTCAATGTAAAAGCAAAGCGATCCATCTTTTTTCCTGACAAAGAGGATCGGAGCGCCCCATGGTGACGTACTATTTTGGATGAACTCTAATTTTTCCAAACCCTTTAACTGTTTGTCAAGTTCTATCAATTCTACATTTGGTATACGGTAAGGTGGAATATATATTGGATTAGTTCCAAGGATCAGTTTTATTTCAAAATCAAACTCTCGAGGTAAAGGGAGTCTAGGTAGATCGTCTAAGAGTACGATGGGATATTCACTAATGAAAGGGATGTTGTGGGTGGTTCTTAGGCGTTGTGGTGCCTCAGGTTCATCTTCCTTGGCAATAATTGAGAGAATGCGCATATGGGCCTTTAACAGATAGACCGCAGAACAGTGAATTTGCTTCTAGTTCCCATAAATCTTCAGGGTTTCTCTGTTTGGTAGGGTTAATAAGACTTACTTTTTCAGACAGCCGATTCGAGCATGTTGAGGACTTAACCAATCCATGCCCAGAATAGTGTCGAAATCTGTGAAGCTCATTACATATAGGTCAATCGATAGAACTGTATCAACTATTCTAAGTTCACATCTTGGATATATTTTGTTTATTTCAATGCTTGGCCCTATTGGTGTGGATACATGAATTATGGTGGTTGGTTCAGTGGAATGGCCTAATCTCTCAATAACAGCAGTATATAGGAAAGAATGAGTAGAACCAGAATTAAATATAACATAAACTAAAGTATTGAAAAGTACGAAAGTACCTTCAACCACGTTGTTGTTGGGTACCTCTTGCTTTGCAACAACATAGGCTCATCCCTATTGTCGCTGGCCCTGGTTCTATTGGGGCTTGGGTGGTTGGGGTTGAACTGGTGCTGCTTGTTGAACTGGTGTAGGTGGGGCTTGAATCTGTTGCGTTGGAGGTCCCTGGGGACAAAATCTTTACACATGGCCGGATTGGCCACACTGAAATTAAATTTTGTCTACTCGATTCTGGTGCTACTGAGGAGGTTGATTACTGACACCGCCTCTATGGCCTTTAATTCCACTACCATCGTTGCGATGACTTTTATTGAAGTTATTCGAGAAAATATGCTAGTTCCTAGCTGGAAGTACTTGACGAGCATTGGAAACGAACGAGTGTTGAGGCTGCTAGGCTAGAAAGGTGTTCTGGCACGGCTGGTAGGGCTTTTTCTTTTCATTTTGCTACCTCAAACCTTCCGCCTTCTTCTCTTTGTTGTGTCTTTGGTCTTACACAAGCTTTTTTTGCTCATAGTTCATTGATTTGTTGATAAGATCCCATAAATTATCCAGCTCCAAAAAGGCAAGAGCCTATCTAATGTTCTTGTCTGAGTCCACTGAAATTTTTTTTTCGCTTTGTCTCTTTCTGTGGAAACAGTTGCGAGCAAGAAGACTAGGAGTTCAGTAAATTTGGCGGCGTACTCAGGCACCGTCATTGATCCTTGATATAGTTTTGCGAACTCCTGTCTTTTCTTTTGCTTGACTGCACTGAGGAAATACTCATCAATGAATTAGGACTTAAATTTTTGCCTTGTTAGGGTGAAAATGTTGATGCAAGGGTCTCTCTTGACTGTTTTCCACCAACTGTTCGGAGCTTCGATAAGTTGGTAGGCTGTTAAGGGGACACGCATCTCATCTAGCATTCTCATGGCATCCAAAGCCTTTCGGGATTCATCGAGCTGCTTCTAGGCCTCATCGGGGTTTGGCTTCCCAACGAAGGTCTACAGTCTCTTGTATTTCAATATCTGGTTAGTCATCTTTTTAGTGTTTGACTTGGCTTAATCCGTCAGAGATTGGGGAACTGCTACTTGATGACCAACTGCTTCTTGGACTATGTTGTCCCCGATGTGTCCAAGATGGGGGAAATTGGACACTCAACAGATTTTAGCCTTTCTTTAAAATCATTTGAAAAGATAAAAACATATTAAATAAAGTAAAGCAGACAGATTCGATAACAGTGACAAAGAAAATGCACACAAGATTTAGAGTGGTTCGGCCTCGCCTACATCCACCACCTAACCTCCTCAGTTACGATTTGCCCAAACTCCATTAAGGATTTTCTTACGGGTGAAGATCAAATCGTTACACCTTCTCAATTTACGGGCGTGAGAATAACCTTTTCTCAACTTTCGGGTGTGAGAATGACCGTTACAACTTGAGCAACACTTGCTCTAAACCAGTGACTATCCAGTCACAAAAACCAAGGTACAAGATGAGATATGACCCCTTTACTTAGAATCAAAGTGATACTTACAAAGCTTTAGAGTGAACCTACTGTTACCAAAGATTCAACAAGATATGTATAATGAAGTGCAGCTGAAAACAAGTTCAAAAGCTTTCTTCTTCTTCAATTGATTTTGAAAATATTTGAATGAAGTTCGAACAATCTAGTATTTCAAATATGATTGAGAGCTCAAAACAGTAAGTAGAAAACTAACTTCCAAAATTTTTTTGCACAAGTGAAAATTGTTAAACGTTTTGAAACAAGTTTTCAGTTTTCGTATTTCATAGTTGTTTGATCTGCTCCAAGGCAGCATATATATAAAAACAACAGTGGCATAATGAACTTAAAGTTAAGTAATTTTGACGCACAAAGTTATTTCAAAAACAAAGAAGACATTCTTTCCCAAAAAAGATTTGATTTTGTCTGTGCAACTACGACAACAACACCTGAATCTTCTGATAAATCATGAGAATAGAATGTTCTGATAAAGTATTAAAACGTTTTGAAAAGATTCAAAAAGTTTTGAAAAAGTTTTGCTCAGTTTTGAAAAGATTCTTTTGAAAAGTGCAGGTGTCGGCTTTGTGACAGTGTTGGATTAGTGTCCTAATTGGTTAATCAGCGTCCTGACGCATAATGTCAACTTTGTCGTTTTGTTTCTCAAGGGCGCTCATGGACCATAAGCGTTCAGTTGAACTGAGAAGTAAAGGGGCTACAAAAATGTAAGCGTCCAGACTTACTTAACGATTAAAGATGACTAAAGCTGTGAGGGCGCTAATCAAAAGTTAGCGTCTTGACACGTTTAAAACAAGTAAAGCATAAAGGGTGCTGCTAAAGTTGTCACACCCCGAAAATTCTCTCATTTTAAAATCCCTTTAATTAGGAATTTGATGATAAATAGCAACAAGAGATATTTTCAGGTTACAACTGTTGTACTTCCAAAACAAACCTTATTTTATTATATGACTTATTTTCTATAGTACACAAATGTCATCTTCACATATGCTATAAGTTTTACATGTTTTAACTAAAATTAACACACACTAGTGCCGAACACATTTCAACCTTTATACATATACGGTCGGTTTATGTGAGTATATCCACAAATATACATTCTTTGTTGCTTACGTCCCACCTTTCTTTCCTCTATTCCTCATCCCCTTTTTCTTTTCTCTTGACACTAAGTTCCTGGAAATAAAATTTAAGGGGTGAGCTTATGCCCAGTGGGTCCCCTAGCGGATTTTCACACTTTAGGCAAACCATCAAAATAAATATTCAAACAAGAATATACACAATATAACAACAACAATTGCTCACATATGCATATGTTTATGAAATATGAAATAATAAGCTGCATTTAACAATCCTGCAAGGGTCAGCTTCCAACCCAAATAAGTTGCGTCTAGCATTCCGCAAGGGCCAACTTCCAACCCAAATAAGCTGCATTTAGCAATCCAGCAAGGGTCAGCTTCCAACCCTAAATAAGTTTCGTCTAGCATTCCGCAAGGGCCAACTTCCAACCCAAATAAGCTGCATTTAGCAATCCAGTAAGGATCAGCTTCCAACCCCAGATAAGTTGCGTCTAGCATTCCGAAAGGGCCAACTTTCAATCCAAATCGAATTTCACTGGTGAAAGTAAACTCGTGTGCATAATCACAGTATGAATATAAACTTTTCATAAAAATACTATAATGTGCAAACCATAGGTTCCTCCCCACCTTGAAATGCGTAGTAAAACAACAATTCCTTGAGCTTTTCTTGAAAATATTGAAAATCTTAAAAAAGAAGAGTTTTGAAAAGTTTGAATGAATTCAGAAAATGACCCCCCTACTTATAAGATGAAATTTTTAGCACTTTTTCAAAATGCCCTTAGACTTTTTATTTATTTATCGTCTCTTCATTTGCTCAGTACGTTCTCGAGAAGATTCTTTTCAAGAAATACCAATTATATCCTTTCTCTAGAAAATTCTTTTTAAATAATACCAACTATGTCCTTTTTCATTTTTTATTTGTAGACTTTTCTCATAATGTCAATCGTGTCCCTTTTTTGTCATTTTCTGGATTGAAAATGTTACAGCCTTCTCTTCTTAAAGAATTTCATCCTCGAAATTTGTTTCACGACAATTATAGTTGTCTGCAAAATTTTGAATATAATATTCACAAAAATATCTTACCCACAGATGGTTCACCATCAAAATCTTGTTGCAGAAGCAACAAGCTAT
Organism: Paratinospora sagittata; assembly: GCA_035771175.1. NCBI lineage: Eukaryota > Viridiplantae > Streptophyta > Magnoliopsida > Ranunculales > Menispermaceae > Paratinospora > Paratinospora sagittata. The sequence goes on from CM069599.1 coordinate 22,713,515, forward strand.
TATCTTCTATAACTTCTTCTACTTGGACTGGTAGTGGTTGCCATGGTTGCAATGTTTCATATACTCCACTTTCAGCCGAGACACAGTCTAGTTCTGGTTGATAGTTATAGGGTTGGTTGACTGATTGACTCGAATCTTGTAGCAATGGTTGAGTAAAATCACCACGTAATGAAGAAGGTAAGGATGGTGTTGGTGAAAGTGGGGGAGTGGTGACGGAATAAGCATCGAGAGGTCGGCTAAAAGTGAAGTGTTCGGTTGGTTAAATTATCCTACCTCTCGGCTTTCTTCTTGGTTGTTGCAATGTTGGTTGCATGTCAATGGCCCCTTCATTTGGTGTTGGGTTTCGAGGTGGCGTTGCAAACATTTCAGACAAAGGTAATTCAGGAGATTGTGGCCTAAGAAAAGGGAAAGTAGAGTATAATTCTGACGTTTCAATTTTGTAATAGTATCGGTTCTAGTGGAAGTTCTGGGGTTTCATTGTTGTGTTGCCCTTCTTGATCTAGAAAAAAAAGAAAATTGGTACATTCCATTCCAAGCGTATTGGTATGGCATGTTCTCATTCGGGTTTATCTGAACAATGCAAAAGAAAACATATGACTATCCAAATATTTCTATTGCAACAGAAATATGTACATTTTCACACGTCAAAATGAAACATAATTATAAGCATGATAATTACAGAGTTTCATGTTCAATGTTTCTAATAAATAATTCTGGATATCTATGTTTTATTTCATTTTCCAGTTATCACGTGACCTTTTCTATACCATGATGATTCCATAATACTTTTACAAGCGAAATAGCTTCTCTGCTGAGTCTTTGTATCCAGAAATTGTATTGGTCATTCTTGGTACTTACTCCCTTCCTCAATCTAGACATCTGTCTAAGAGACAACTTGAGAAGGGTCAGGATAATAGTTTCTCAGTATAGAGACGTGGGACACATCATGTAGTCTTGCCATTGGTAAATTTAATTGATACGTGACCTCTCCAATCCTTTGTTTAATTTCAAAGGGCCTATAAATCTTGGAGATAATTTCCCTTTTGTTCCAAATCGATGGACTCATTTGATGGGTTGTACCTTTATGAATACCATATCTCCTGCTTGAAACTCCAAAGGGTGTCTGTGTCAGTCCGCATAGCTTTTATGTCGGCTTTGAGTTATACATAGTTTTTCCTTGATTAACTGAATCTTTTCACTTATTTCCTTAATTACCTCAAACCTCGGTTCTATTCTATTTTATCGGTCATCTCCATTCATAAGATTATATCAAAGTCTTCAATGTTTGGAACTAAAGGGTTCACTAAGAAAGGCCATCACTCATTCTAAGTTCACATTTGAAGCATAACTGTGTGATTTCTACCCTTGCCCCCACTGGTGTGGTTACCATCATTTTAGGATTCAAAGGTTCGACCTCTAATCCTAACCGTTGTACTATGGAAGGAGTAATAAATGAATTGGTGGATCCCTGTTAAACAATACTCAAACTTTGAAATTAAATAAAGGAAATTTGTCTTGATTTTGCTTCCTTGGCACATTATATTGATTTGTTTGAACTGTTGTTCGAGGTTGATGACAAGTTTTGCGATGTGACCCACTAGTCCACATTGGTAACATGTTCTCATCTCCTGCTATTGTCCAGGGTTTCGTTCTGCTTCCTGGTTTCCTTTAGGGATTCCATTTCCTGGATTAAATCCTTGTCCTTCCTTGTTGTTTCTCAGGTTCACTTGATTTTGATTTTGATTTCCTTGACCTAATTCTTGTGGCTTAAACTTGGATTTAGCCACGTTTTGACTTTCCGTCGGTTCCTTCCTTTGGAATTTCCTTGAGTTTTCAAATCCTTGGAAGGTAACAGGTCATTTCCCTTTTATTCTTCTCTGATCCTATTCTTGTCTCTCCTGCTAAAACTGAATGGCTCGGTTTACAACTTTCCTATAATTTTCTACTTCTAAAATGGACAAGGCTTGCCTTAACTCAGGCTTAAGTCCATTATAGAATTTTTCAGCTTTATCTCTCTCATTTGCCACTGTTGAAGAGAAAATACTGACAATTCCGTAAATTTTGCTGAATATTCCTGCACTGTCAGCTGTCCTTGGTACAACTTGGAAAATTCTAACTGCTTCTGCCTTTTCATGGCTTTGGGAAAGTATTCCTCAATAAATACGGCTTCAAATTCTGGCCATGTCATTTTAGCCACATCCAATGTCGGATCTTCCTTAATAATTTTTCACCAACTGTGCGCAATTCCCACCAGTTGATATGCAGTAAGCGGAATCTTTCTCTCATCCGGAACCCCCATATCTTCAAAGGCTTTTTTGAGTTTCATCTAGCCACTGTTGAGCGGTTTTCGTATATGGTTTTACTTCAAAATTCAACGGCTGCAATTTTTTAAACTTTGTTATTTGTTTGGTTTTATAATCCTCTTCTATTCTTCCTGCATTTGCGTGAAATGGTTGAGTCTCAATACGTTGACTTTGGGCTTCTTCCATTCTAAAGTCCACGAACAGTTAGAAATTTTTATCCATCTTGATCAGCGGTTGTACCGATGACCCATTGCCCATCTTTGGTGGTGGTGAATTAGCTGTGGGTGCTCTACCTAGTGTATTCATGTCTTCTGTGAATGGTTTCGGAGTAAACGTTGTCTCTATTCTGGATGACCTTGCATCCCCAGGTAGCTCACTCCTCGAAGCCTGGAATGAGTTGTTGGTAGCTTGGCGTCGCGTTTGCACTTGCATACTACGGTACAATTAAGAGTTATTTTAGTTTCTTAGTTAGATTATTAGGTTTCTCACCTAGCTTCTAGGTTTAAGGCATAGGGTTTATCTTTGCTATTCGCTGAATATAGGTTTCAAAATAGTTAAATCTCAATTGATTTGTTTTGTAAGACTATGTATATATATGAGTTCAAAGTTTATTTGTAAAACTACATAAAGTTGTTTGTAAAAATACACTATATTCAGTGAATTAGTACCGATGTTATGGTCAAGTTGTTTCTAAGTAATCGCGTGTGAATTATAGTTTTTCAATCAAACATCGCAATTGATGAAAATATCAAGCGGATAACAGTTATCCATCAAATTCGTACGTCCCATACCGTTCGAATTGAAGGATAAAAACTATCAACTAGATTTTTCCATAATTGCCAAACATGGCCATGGGATGATTTTTCCTCACTCATCTTAATTACAACAATATAATACATGAATTCCAAATATACAGGCATAAGTGTGACAGTATAAACATTATATGATATAATGTAGTGTAAATGAGTGGTAGACATAATAAAAAATGAATGTAAACTTTAATAAAAGTTATAAGACACGCAAACCTATGTTTCGTTCCCCACCTTCAGATAAAAACTTTTCTTTCAGATCTGGTGCTTTTCTCCGGACAGAACTTCGTCGTATCGCACCGAGAGTCTCGAACAGAGAGTCTCAAACAGACAAGAACTCAGAATGAGTGAAAAAAGGAGGAAAAATCACAAGAGAAGGTGATTTGGTGTGAGAAAATGGGGAGGAGGGGGCTTCCTTATATAGAGGATTTGGCACCTAAACGTTCGGGCAGGTTGCCCGAACTTCTTTTTTTTTTTGGTGCAATCCTAGGGTATTACACTATAAATGATCTTTGATTCATTGGATTTAATCTGAAGCGTATAAATATTGATTTAATTCATCAAATTTCAAAATGGAAAATGTCTCGACCCGCGACGAGTGACGTCATGAGCAGCACAGAACCCCCGGGTATATCCTCTTTCGATACACCCGACATCCCTTCAACCTAATATAAACAACCAACAAAACATAAATCCCATACAAGCATTAAACCATATGGACATAATCAAATTCATTAAGATAATAACATCTCCAAAATGACACCCATAAAATTCCATAAGTCCAAAATATACAAACCATATCTAACCATAAATACATCCCATCTATGTGTTAAGTATATACAATAAGTGTTTTTTAGTACATATTTAACAAAATACAAGGAAATGTACTAAACACCAACATCACCAAAAGTCGGGAAGCTCAACGCAGCTAAGCCTTTCCCTCCTCCTTCCTATCTGAACCTGAAATGATAAGAATGAGGTGTGAGCTACAACAAGCTCAGTGAATGTTTTTTACAAGTTGCAATATACGTACATTTATATAAAACATGCCAAGATCATTAAGACAATTTAAATGACATGTTGATATACAAGATTACATACATGCCAAATATAATGCATCATGTCATTACCCAAGACAATGCATATCATTCTTTTTTTAAACATGCCAATGCAATCCTGGACACCTCCTGAGTAAGGACGATCAAAGACTTGGGTTGTGTAGCTAATAGATCAGCCCAATCAGACCAAACAATACTTGTATTGTAATAAGATTCCTAGGGTTGTGTAGCAAATAGGATCAGCCCGCCAAGAAAAGTGTAACACCCCGTAGTTTTAATTAAATACATACGTTGAATTACGCATATATCAAGATATATAATACACATATTTCATACGTAAGAGGCAAATATATGCATATATGAAAATACATGCTAGATTTAAGGTGTATTAGTAAATAAATAAAATTATTAAATGAAGATGATACGTATGGGATCATCCTATATGGGTGCTTACAAGTTAAAAAAATGAAGTTGAATTAAATTGATTAATTTATGGGGTTGATTAATTAAATATGTGGATTGTAGTATGATTTAATGAATTAATGAATGAAAGTTAAATATTAAGATGGGAAAGTTGCTTTATTAAGTTAGATGAGGTGCATAGGATCATTTTTTATATATACTTATCATCTCTCATTTCTAATCTCTTTCACTCTCCAACGTGTAAAAAAAAAACAAAAGAAGAGAAAGAGAATAAAGAAGAACGGAGAAGAAGGAAGAGGCAAAAGGAGGGAGAAACACGGGATTCGAGTCAAATCAAGACTCGTGGTAAGTGATTTTCACTTTAGTTCTTCGTAAAATTGATATCTAAGCTAGATGTACCAGGTCTCTCGGATTAATTTTTGCTATGAGAGTTATTTTACGGCGTTTTCAAAATTGGGATTTTGATCCAACTTGAATGAAAATTTGCTTGAAAGGTTGAGAAACACTCCCTAGACTGTAGGAGCCCCGAATATGTGGTTAGATTTCGTTTATTTTTTCATTTGGAATTTTTATAGTTGTTGGAAGTTAGAATTTATATTGGAAACCTTTCGAATCATATTAAAACCCGATGAAACTCCAGTTTAAGGCTATAGAATGGTAGAATGAACTGTTGTGAGTCCATCGATGCTAATTTCATGATTTTTGGAGACCATTTGACAATTTTAGTAAAAATTATCCATGTTTCCAGTGAACAGTGATGTGAACAGTAATGTAATTATTTTCAGTGAATAAAATGGAATTGGAATCCAGTGAAACTCCGATTTGAGATCATAGAATCGTAGAGAACTAAATTTCGGACGTTTCGATGCTAAGATTGTGATTTTTGGATATAATTTGATATTTTTAGTAACTAAATATATGATTTTGGTGAGTAAAATTTACTTTCGTGACCTTCGCGAACGTGTAAAACCTTAGTAAAACCTTAGTACAATACCTGTTAAAGGTAGTAGAATGGTAGTATGACTGATTTTACACGTGTCGATGTGGACAGAATAATTTTAAGAATGTACTATATTTTTAATAAAATTGATATATGTTACAGTAGAAAAATAAAACTAAGAATTAGTGAAAATATGAATTGGAAATCTATTTTCACTGTTCTTTCTTGTGGAAATATCTAGATTGACCACATAAATGAGATAGTAGTTTCTTCAAATGCTTATGAGTCCTAAATTGAGTTGAAATCTAAATTCACAGAATGTGTATAAAATTTTTTAAGTTGATCTTTATTATTAGATCATTTGAAGTGAGTTGAGAAATTAAATACGTAAATAAATATGAATAAATGAAATTGAATTATGGAGTAGTTGTGACAGGTTGAGTTAGTTGGATTTAAATTGGAACTGGACTCGAAAGCGACGGTGAATGTATTTAAGTTGAAAAGTCTTGTACTGTGAGTATATTTTCTTGATTTGGTTCTTTAATGGCATTATATCTATATATGAAATGTTTGAATGTAAATATGCTATGCATATATTGTTGCATTGTGTTTTAATTTGCATTCATAAATAATTTTTTTTTAGCATTGGAGCATGTGAGACTTGCAAAGGTAAGTTGGTGTCATTTTGTTAGGAATTAGAGACGGATGAGTGTTATGCGTAACCTCATTGTCAGTTGGCCTGTCCTAACAAGGATTTGAGATCCTTGAAATGACTGTGAATTGAGTAATGTGAGGTCCGAGCGTAGGCTCCTTTATCGGTGCATAATAAGGAGTTCGTACCCGCTCCATTATGAGAAGGAGGGAGATTGTGGTTTTAGTTGAAAAGGATGGATTGTTTTCTTGAAAAATCATGAAATCTATGTTGTTGACATGTATGGTATATTCGTTGCATGATGCATGTCTTTAATGATTGTTTTAAATGATTTTAAATGTCATCTTTCCCTAAATGTATATGATTGCCATATCAAGAGATATATTCACTGAGCTTGGTAATTTCTCACTCCATTCCTTCAATATTTCAGGTACAGAGTTAAAAGGAAAAAATGAAAGTTAGAGAGTGATCGACTCGTGACCCGGATCTTTACTTTGTTGATGTATTGGAGTAATGGATTATACTTTTGTTAGTTTGATATATATATATATATATATATATCACACATTGTATATATGTATTATCATCTAGATGGGATGTGTGGGCATATACAAGATAGGTGAATATATTGGATTATGAAATGCTAATGATGTTGTACATGATTACATAATTACATGGTGGAAAGAAGAGATGATATGATTTGATAAATGAATGAAATGAGAATGGCTAGATGTGTTGATGAATTAACTATATATGATTTGATTCGTGGTATATCAGGAAAAAATGTGAATTGTCCATTTTATGGGGAGATGCTGTCAAAATTTCTAAAAATTTTTAGGAATTATTGTGAATGTCCGTTGAGGCTGGTAGTGTGTTGTACACTGTATATGAGTATGTACAGTATATAATACATTATGCCAGTCATGACGTCAGCCTACATCAAGGGCATTGTGACAAAAAGTACCATGTCTAGGCGATCCTATATACACAAGCCGTAAAATCCTCTGCAAGCTCCACAACTAGGGATCACCTCTAGACTTACGAGATTTTCTAAAGAAAATTCCAACTAAGAGACCCAACTCAATTGCTAACCCAACCAGACTATGTTCAAATTCATTTCATAAATCATTAAATCATTAAAACATGCATAACACACACACACACACACACACACACACACACACACACACACATATATATATATATATATCAATTCAAAACATTTTATATAATACAATGCCATGTATATAGAATCCAAATGTAAGAAACACTCACAAATGAATGGCTAGACTTAGCCAATTCAAATTCAACCAAGACTAGGCACTAGGATGCCACCAATACACTCCTATGCACCTCAACTTTGAAATGGCTTAATTGGGACACTTGGATCAATCACAAACCCTGCATATACATATGTTCATTCATGATTAAAATCAGTCCAAATACATGCGTAAGCCACTCTTACCCTTTTTCTTAATCAACCTATTGAATTTTCTGGACATCATAGCTATGCCATCTTCTGAATCTGAGTCATTTTCATAACCAGTTTCAACATAGAGGACAATAGATTTCTTTTCTTTTTCCTCAACCTTGACTGGGCACATCTTATCTTTTATCTTCATTTCATGAACCATTAATGAACCACACAGTTCATCAAAAGTATATTCAACCTGATTTTTGGCTTTTTCAATAGTTGTGGCCTTTGGTTCCCAAGCTCTAGGTAGACCTTGTAAAAAATTCCTAACAGTTTCTTCTTGGTCATAACTCTTGCCTAAGTTTTTCATTTCATTGATCTTAGTGTTAAACCGAGCAATAGCCTCAGCTATAGAATTAGTTTCCTCCATCCTATCGGTCTCATATTTTTTAACTAGCTTTGGAGCTTTGCCTTTTTAACTTGCAAAGTTCCTTCGTGGGTGACCTCTAACTTATCCCAAATTTCCTTAGCTGTTTCACAAGCACTAACCCTATTGAACTCTTCAACTGATAAACTGTAAAACAAAATGTTTACAGCTTGATTGTTCAACAACTCTCTCTTCTTTTCTTTGGGACTCCATTCATATAACTCCTTAGGGACATTAATACCATCTACGGTTTTTGTAGGTGTTGGACATCCGTTATTCACAACATCCCACATTTCTAAGTCTTGGGTTTTAAGGTAGAATCTAATATTGGTTTTCTAATGTGAGTAGCTATCTCCTTTGAACAATGGTGGTTGGTCGGTGGAGTTTCCTTCACCTGAAAGATAAATATTTCTTGCATTTTGTCCTTTCATACTTAATCAAAGATTGTTAGATACTTTGATGGTTAACCTGGTCTGATACCAATTGTTGGCCCAGATGTGCCCAAGAGGGGGGAGAAAATTGGACACTCAGTAGATTTTAAACTTTCTTTAAAATCGTTTAAAGAGATGAAAGCAAATTAAATAAAGTAAAGTAGACAAATTCGATAACAGTGATAAAGACAATGCACACAAGATTTAGAGTGGTTCGGCCTAACCTACATCCACTACCAAACCTCCTCAGTTAGGATTTGCCCAAACTTCACTAAGGATCTTCTTATGGGTGAAGATCAAACCGTTACACCTTCTTAATTTACGGGCTTGAGAATAACCTTTTCTCAACTTCCAGGTGTGAGATTGACCACTACAACTTGAGAAACACTTTCTCTAAACCAATGACTATCCAATCACAAAAACCAAGGTACAATATGAGATATGATTTTCTTTACTTAGAATCAAAGTGATACTTACAAAACTTTGGATTGAACCTTCTGTTCCCACAAATTCAGCAAGATATGTATAATGAAGTGCCGTTGAAAATAGGTTCAAAACCTTTCTTCTTCTTCTTCAATGGATTTTCAAAAGATTTGAATGAAGTTTGAACAATCCAGTATTTCAAATATGATTGAGAGCTCAAAACAGTGAGTAGAAGACTAACTTCCAAAAGTTTTTTGCACAAGTGAAAACCGTTAAACGTTTTGAAATAGGTTTTCAGTTTTCGTATTTGATAGTTGTTTGATCTACTCCAAGGCAGCATATATATAAAAACAATAGTGGCACAATGAACTTGAAGTTAAGTAATTTTGGCGTACAAAGTTATTTCAACAACAATGAACACATTCTTTCCCTAAAAGGATTTGATTCGGTCTGTGCAATTACGACAACAACACCTGAATCTTCTTATCAATCATGAGAATGGAATGTTCTGAAAAGATTCAAAAAGTTTTGAAAAAGTTTTGCTCAGTTTTGAAAAGATTCTTCTAAAAAGTGTAAGTGTCAGCTTCGTGACAGTGTTGGATTAGCGTCCTAATTGGTCAATCAGCATCCCGACGCATAATGTCAACTTTGTCATTTAGTTCCTTGAGGGCGCTCATTAACCATAAGCGTCTCGCTGAACTGAGAAGTGAGGGCGCTACAAAAATCTAAGCATCCTAACTTACTTAACGATTAAAGACAACTAGAACTGTGAAAGCGATAATCAAAAGTTAGCATCCTGACTCGTTTAAAACAAGTAAAACATAAGTTATGAGCATCCTGATGTTTTTAATGTGTTTAAATTCGTTAAAAGATAAATATGCTGAAGAACGATCAGAGTCCTGAGAGTTACTAAGTTGGTTCCTTAGTGAGGGCGCTTCTGTTCAGTTTTTCAACTTATAACTGTCAACGTCCTTAAAGATTTAAATCATTAAAAACTCGTAAAATAGTTAATGAGCTGATATTGAATCAACGTCCTAACAAGTTTATTGGTTGACTCAATGAAGGCGCTACTGATGAAGTAAATGTCCTGATGGATATGAACGTTTCAACCTTGAACTCTATCAGCGTCCTGACTTACCAAGTCCAAGAGGACACTGCTGAGACATTAGTGTCCTAAAAGACATATTAACGTCCTGATGGACACTTAAAAATAGTTTTGATTTTCCATTTAAAACTTGATAAACACGATTAAAGTCTTGGTACTTTTCGATCAAATCAAACATAGAAAATTCAATGTAAATGATCGAAAATCAACTCAACTAAATCAAGTAATCATGCATATTGCTGAATCATATGATAATAGATGTTCTATAACCTAAACACACTCTAACCTCTAAAAATATGTCTTCAAACGATCATGGACTTCAAATAGATCTTAATAGGTCTTTCACCATGCATCATTAATTCTACAAAACCTTCATGTAACAGTATTATTATGAACAAAATGTGGTTTGTAGTCATCAAAATATTGTTCATATAAGGGACATATTCTTGTAAAGGACATGAGGATACTTGGTTCAACAGACTGTAGTCTTAATTGTGGATTGCATGTAATCCAGGAAGCCATTGTAAAGTTGTTCCATGCCAATTGGCATTACTATTTCCACGGGAAGAGTTGGAGAAGGTTGGTTGTCACACCCCACGGATGTCATTGGTACCTCCTACTCGAGTGTACCCCAGCTATAGCACCACATAATATTGTCCCATCCCAGTACAACCCACCACACAAGGACGTCTAGTACCTTGGATCATTTGTCCCCACTGTTCACACAAAGGCCTTATGTATAGTGGTTACTCGGATTGCGAAATCAAACCTTATAAGGTTGTGAGTTCGAATCTGGGGGAGGCCCTGCACTGTTCATCATGAACAGTGGGGACAAATGATCTAGGTTGCGGTTGTAAGGCCCTTCGGGTCCCGAGATCGACTAGATGGGGCAATATTATGGTTCCATAATGGCTGGAGTATGCCCTGGGGGGTACTCATCACATCCGCGGGGTGTGACAAAAAGGCCTTACCTATACATAAGGCCTTTTTGTCACACCCCGCAGATGTGATGGGTACCTCATCGAGCGTACCCCAGCCACTATGATCCCATAATATTGTCCCCATCCCGGTACAGCCCTCCACACAAGGACATCTCGTACCCAGGATCATTTGTCCCCACTGTTCATCATGAACAGTGCAGGGCCTCCCCCAGATTCGAACCTCAAACCTCATATAGGTTGATTTCGCAATTCGAGTAACCACTGAGCCAACCCTGCACTGTTCATGATGAACAGTGGGGACAAATGATCCCGGGTACGAGACGTCCTTGTGTAGCGGGCTGTAACGGGATGGGACAATATTATGCGATCATAGTGGCTGGGGTACGCTCGATGAGGTACCCATCACATCCGTGGGGTGTGACATTGGTCGACTATCGGCGCGCCATTTGTAGCACCGATTGCCTAGTCAGATGTGGGGGGTGTAAAGCTAGGTCGAGATCGACTGATCTCAAGTGGCAGCAGTTCCTCAGACACTTGGGAAGAACTGGGGTTGCGATGACTTCTTGTATGGACAGGCATCGTTTGCAAGTCCATTTCTAGTCAACGTATATTCATGCAATTTAAATGCATGAAAAAGAAACGTGATGCAATGCCAATGCCTAGTTCGGTGTATTGTTCATAAGTTTTAATCACGTAGGTTTCTACACTTTTGGTAGTGGAAAGGAGGAGTCTAGATACACTATGGCATTGTACTTCTAAGTAGGGTATAAAACCAAACAAGTAGAAATTGGCTATTAGTTTCAAAAAAAATAAGTTTACTACAGTTTATGCTTTCAAAGTTTATTCTTCAAATTCTTTTGACTATTTTCTAAAGTATTTCAGTTTTTTTTTTCACATTAGTATGAGCCATAAGTTTCTAGTCTTATCCTCGTGTTACCTCTTAAGTTTTACATGTCTAAAACCTAAGTTAACTATGCTCACTTTTCGCCATAACCTGACGATTCTTGTTATCCTCCAAATTCACCTGTCCCATTTCATGTGAAGTTGGTGATAAGGGACATGGTCCAATCAAGGAGATCAATGTGCGGTCTTTTTGTGATCTACATGGATAACCAAGTCACAACTCGTATTCTTTGGGTTCCCAAGTCTCATTCTAAGGAAACCTAATGATGCTAGAAGTAAGTCTAGTATCTAAGTCGAATTGCTACACACACACATCATAGGCTATCTTGGTTCTCGAGGTTTCTTCAATATCTAGTGGGTTTGATGTGTCCCATACCACCGCAAACTCATTAATAGTATAGAAACACAATAGGACAAGTTCACCTATGAATCATAGTTTTAAACAAACAAACAATCACTCAACGCTTGTCTAAGTTTCTAACGAAAATCCGACATGAAGTTTTTTCTTTTTGTAGTTTATGCAAGTTCTTTACAAAATTTTACAAAAGTTTTTTCAAGAAAAGTAAACATTAAAAGAAATGATGTAAGCTGGCAAAAATATGATGACGTTTAGTAAATTCAAGGATTAGCAAAGTAATTGCGTACTTACGTGTCATTGTCGTCGAGAAATTTGGTGACCAAGTTTCCAGACTTGTCGTCCAACCTTGAAAATACCGACCCCATTTGGGCAGGTGTTAGGTGGTTGAGGCGTGGACTGGAAAGTCTGGGAGGATTGTCACAAGTTCTCCATGGTAATGGAGAATGGTTAGGATCCTACATGTGACCGAAGCAGTAGGCTTGAAGGGTTGCGATGTCAGCAGCGTACTTGTCAAGTCTGATGTTGCTGTCCTTGAACTTTTTTGTCAATACGTTGTGCCTTTCGAGGTTGCGCTCGTCATATTCCTTGATTGAATCCAAGATCTCTCGCTTGAAGCGTTCAGTTTCGGATTTAGGTGCACTGAGGAAGAAGAAGAAGGGGGGAGAGGAGGAAAGAATCGTGGTGGTGAGAGGTTCCGTCCCTCCTTAGGTTCTCTTGGGAGGGGAACTAATGTCGGCGAAAACGTCGTTAGGGACGTTTTCGTGTGGAACCTCTGGGGCATCATCATGCAAAAATTTTGGAGCGTTCCCAGCATCGTTGGGCAAATTGAAGTCGTTGTTCTCCGAGCTTGACTCAACACACTCTACCGGATGTTTATTGCCTTTGGCCCCAAATTGGTTTAAGGTGGCCTTAGCCAAAAAGAGGTACAATTCCTCTGTGGGGTCAAATTGTACACCTAGGCGTTGTAACACTTGCATAAGTAGAGCACCGTAAAGAAGGGCCATGTCATCGACTTCATTGTGTACAGTGTTAGCCATATGTCTAAGCAGGATAAAGGGAAGATTAAGGGATATGTTCTTCATCAAAGAATAAGCAAGGAAACATTGTGCCTTAGTCAGATTGGCCCTCTTCTTCCTTTGTGGAAGAATGTTGTGCATCACAATTGGCGTAAGCCTTGATGCTCATACCGAAATGCTTTTGTGGGAATTCGGGCAATCGGGTGTCTAGATGTTCCAGTGAGATAACATAATATACTTCTAGTTTTTGGGACCACTGTTTGAGTGTCAGCCTCAGAGTAGAGGTCGCGCATTGGTCTTTCCATTGGTATTCTCAAGAGACTTGAGAGTCGAGAAGGATTTAGGTTGATCTGTACATTATTCACCATTGTGGTGATAGAAAGGGCACCACTCAAACTATTGAAATTCTCTATATGCATATTAAAGTAAAATTGCCTAATAGGAGTTTTGAGGATAAAACCTTCAATTTTCGTGACATTGTACCACTTTAGCACCTTCAGCCTATCGTGGACATCCGGGAAGTATGATGGTGGAAGGAGAATCCCCCTCATGATTTCTACTTCACGGTACATGAGTACGACTCAATTCACCTTTCTCTTCTTGGGTCTTGAAGGTTGTTGCTCCATTTATTTCTTTTTATTTGAAAACACTAGTTTTTTTTAAGAACTGTGTTTAAAGCTCAAAATACACTTAAAAGACTGAAAATATAGTGTATAACACGGTAAATAGGGGAGTGGAAGTTGGGTTGTGAAAAATTCAAAACCCTTCCCTTGTTTAAATAAAAAAACGCCCAAGTGCCTAAGACGTCCCTCGGCACATTTGGGATGTGCCCTGGCACTTGTCCCGAGGCGAGACACGTGCCACACGACACGCCGCCAGGGTTTTTGATTTTTTTAAAAAAATATATATATTTTTTAAGTCTATTATTTGGAAAAATAATATGCCTATTATGGTCGCAAGACCATTGCACTGATACCAAAATAATTGCCACCCCCGCCGAGCCTGGAAATAGTCCAACCGCATGAACATATATTAAAACATTTCCTCTAATGAAGTACGACAATTAGAGAATTTCCTAGAAACGTGGGCCCATATATAACACATCATTTGAAAATAAAGATATTCTCATTAAAAGTAAAGGAGATTGATCAAAATTATTGTATTTAAGGTTTACAGGCAGGTCTCTCAAGAAGTCAAAACAAAAGGGACATGTTCCTACAAAAGAAAAGTGGCCACAACCACCAAAGAGGAAGAAGCTACACCATCAGCCTCTTGATATAAAAAGATAAGCTTTGACGTGAGTCGAAACTGGCAACCTTCCCTGTACAGATAAACCCTAGCCCATCTCAAATCCCTAAAATGTGAAGCAACGGGGTGAGCTTAACAACTTAGTGGATTAAGCAAGTTAAACGTAGCATTTACAAAAAGATAATAAAACACAAATCAAATGCATTTCAATCCACAACAATCAGTACAATCATGAAATGCAGTATCATCAAGTAACTACGGAAACACTACGAGTCGAGTGCTTAGTATCATAGTGTGATGGCCCCCTTGATATCACAGAACCGAGCGTAAAGCAACTACAGGTCCAGCACGCAAGAGCTCAACCTTATATCACAAAGTGGTGGCCCCCTTAAAATCACGAACTGAGCGCAAAACAGCTACAAGTTACGCAAGCAAGGGCTCAACGTTTATGACACTGGCAACTCTTTGGTCCACGGTCCATAGACACTCTTGGATCCAAGCCCATCAATATATAATCAGTATGCTCATATGCATGAAGTAATATAGCATGACACAATGTAAATGAACAATGCAAATCCATGATTATCATAAAGTAAATATATGCAAACCTAGGCCTTCATCCCCAACTTGAGAGGGTTGATTTACGCACAAACACAGCAAGTCAGCAATTCAACGTCTTTGAAGGTCAAATGCTCAATGATTATAGGGTTTGAAAATCCAGGGGAGGCCCCTATTTACAGAAAATCTCGAATAAGGAAAAGTTTTTAGCGAAGTGCCTCGGCATGCCCCTGAGCACGTGCCCTTTGGCACTTCCTCGCCCGACGTCCGTTTTCGTTGCATTTTCCAGGGTATTTTTTCGGATAGTGTTTGGGTGTTTTCGTACATGTTTTATACATTATTTGGTAAAAAGTTGGTCCATTTTTCAGAGGTGTTACAAAGGGCATGGCCCGAACCTCCCTACGTGTCATTGTCAGATCCTACGTCCTTTTCATCGTCACACCAAGACCACACTTCCGCATCAAGGTGAGGACGAAGAAAAGACAAATCCTGTAACACCCGTACCTTAGGATGACGTTATTTTGACCCGTAGAGTACCCGTATACGTATGCGTATTCGTATTTGATGCTCAACGCATGTTGGTTCAAGTGTCTTTGCATTATCTTAAGTTTTTTAATGTGTGCGTAAAGTCTCGGGATGATCGGAGACCCGTTCAACGTTGAAACATGTCAAAAATGGTGTTTTGGATCAGTGGAGCTCGCTCCATGAAGGAAGAAATTTTTGTTACCAATTACATCAATGGCTTGATCTCCTAGATCCGTGGTCCGATTAAGCTGAAATTTTGTCAGATTATTCTTCTCTGAAATGTCTTCATTATGAACGGTGAAGATCTTGATCAAAGTTGTCTACTCTGAGGTATAAGACTCCAAACACTGTTTGTCAGATTTGCAAATTTTCTTGCGCAGTTTTGATCAAATGATTCGTTCTTGCAATTCCTCTGTTGGATTGAGCTGAACTTTAACCATAATGTTGGTAACTGACTCATAAAACTTTTGAACGTTAAGATGTTATGTTGGTGAGTATTTTGCAAAAAATTAATTATCTAAGTGCAAGTAATTGCAGCAGAAAAACTGTTCCTTTTATTTTAGTGTATTTTTTCATGTGGGCCCAAAATACTTCTATAAAAGCCACCAACACTCCAATTTCGGGGGCTTTTTACTTGATTACCCTCAAAAAATAAGAAAATTTCACAAATGCCATTAAATTTGAAATAATGACCCTTTTGCCATAATTTGACTATTCAAAGTTCGATCAGCAGACACAGTGGCGCCTAATGGATTGGGGTGAGCTGACAGTGCAATAGTTAAGAAGGCATCTTTTTTTCGCAGAATTTTCTTTTGTATGGAAGGCGCCTTTTGAAAAAACGCCTTCCATACAAAAAGAAAATAGTATTTTTTAGTGAAGGTGTTTTTTTAAAAGCGCTTCCATACAAAAAGACATCGCTGTTTTATTTTAGTGAAGGCATCTTTTAAAAAGACACCTTCACTAAACCTAAAACGTCAAAACAGTTGTGACCCCACCCTCTTCAACCTACTCCACACTTAAATTTTTCTCTGCAACTCCTCCCTCCATGGCCGTGGTTTCACCGTCGCTGTCGTCAGAAGCCTCTCTCTCTCTCTCTCCTCGCTGTGTCGACCCTCTCGCTCTCTTCTTGCTCCCTCGCCATTCCCTCTCTCTCTGTGCTCGTGCTCTCTCTCCCTCTCCCTCTCGCACAATTGCCCCATCTCACTCTGCTCGTGCTCTCTCTCCCTCTCGCACAGTCGCCCTCTTTCACTCTTTTTCTCCCTCTCTCACTCTCTCTTGCCCCCTCTCACTGTCTCTACTCGTGCTCTCTCACTCTTCAGTCGCTCTCTTTCTCCGTCTCTCTCTCTCTAACCCTGTCTCTCTCCCTCTCGCTCTTGATCTCTACTCACCCTCTTCCCATCTCTCTCTTTCGCTCTCTTTCTCTATAGCTCGCCTCTCTTCATCTCTCCCAAATCTTGTTACTCTCTCTTTCACATTTCCACTTCTAGCTTGTTACAACACCTCCATCAAATTATTTTATTTGATTGGGTAGGTTTTTTTTAATATCTTTTATGGTTTTTGTAACTTGTGGAAAATATTTTTGTTTTGATTAGTTGTATAAATTATTTGAATCAAATGACTAATTTAATTTTATTTCTCACATATATTATAGACGTTTGGTGTCGAGGTCAAAGTGGGCAGCATTGCGAAGACCTCCCCGTTGAGAATCAAGTATATAATAATTTGATTTGTTATTTAGATTATTTTATTAGTAATTGGTCACGTTAAAAATAAGTTTTGACGTAATTATATTAAAACATAAAAATAATTTTTAAATCATGAAGTTAAATTGTTCAAATACCCCGAGAGAGATGTTTTCAAATTGAATATTAATTTTTATAATAGTTTTTCTTGGTTTTGCTTTAAATTTTCATTTGTGTAAAGTATAAATATTATAGTATAGGGTTTAGGATTTAGGATTTAGGATTTAGTATTATAGTATACTTTCTTGAGTAAAATTATAGTATAATAATTTTTTAAGTACTAATATTATAGTTTAGACATAAATTTTATATGTTATTAGTGGAAGGCACATGCTTCGCACGTGAAGATGTTAGAAACATATTGCATTTGAATATATACCCCAAATGGATTTAATTTAAAAAAAAACTTGATGAGTTCAATTAAAAAAATTGTGCATCACAATCAACAAATTATTTTATTTGATTGGGTAGGGTTTTTTTTAATATCTTTTATGGTCTTTTTAACTTGTGTAAAATATTTTTGTTTCGATGAGTTGTATAAATTATTTGGATCAAATGACTAATTTGATTCTATTTCTCATGTATGTTGTAGATGTTTGATGTCGACGTCAAAGTGTGCAGCATTTCGAAGACGTCTCCGGTGAGAATCAGGTATATAATAATTTGATTTTGTTATTTAGATTATTTTTACGTAATTATACCAAAACATATAACTATTTGTGGCGCTTATTTTTGTTTCAGAAAAGATTTTCCCTCCTTGACTAATTCGCTTCAAGTGGTTCGTGATTATACTATTCAATCTTCGGGAAGGTCAAAAGTTAATTACATTTTTTTTTAATTGTTTCTTTGTTGAAATCATAGGCTTTTATTTCATGTTTTGTTTGAAGGAATGACAATTGTATTTTTCTTATTACGTCCAGATGACAAATAGGTTTGTTTCTATAATATGCTACAGTGGTTGTTCTGTAGTACATGGTCCGCGAGGTGCATCATACGATAGACCGCCAGTCGGGGTTCTGAGAGTCCGATTAGGCATTGGTCTTGAAGAATTTGAAAGGGCTATTAGAGGTGCACTAGGGTTTTCAATTTGTGCAACGATCAATATCACCTATAGATATCCTTTGTTCTTTGGCGATAAGGATTTCAATTATACAGTGGTTCCGATTAGAACTGAGCAAGCTCTAAGGGATATTTTTTCCATGTTGCAAGAGCTCCCACCTCCTAATAATATGGAGGTGTATGTAGAAGTTGTTGATGGAAATCCAACCCAAGGTCGTCAAATGGGGAGTCGCCGAAGCCACGTGAATTTTGGCGGTCATAGTGCACGGAGATCAATGGAGAACATTGGTCCGAGTATAGCTTCACCTATTGATGCTACAATCGAATACATGACCAATGATTCTGAAGATGCTAGTCCTTCCAATGTACATTTGTCTGATGATGAATTCAATTATGAAGACGACAATGCCCACCTCGATGAAGACAGTGATGACGATGATGGACATGAGATGTCTAATTTTGGTCAGCATACCATCAGAGTCCCATCACTCCTTCTAGTCGAGTAGATCCATTCACGAATGTCCACACGTCACCATTGCAGCGGGATCCTTCCACTTTTGTCGATGCAATACCAGATATTGAGATGACCCGACAGTTACTTCATTCGAGGACAATCCAACATTGGGTGAAGAGGGTTACCAAAATGTTGACCTTTACCTATGGAGAAATTGGAATTCAGAGGGAAATTGGATAGGTAGACGAAAAAGAATACCAAAGCGAGGGCGAGGGAAAGGGCAAGGCTTGGGAGGTGTATTTATAGCAGATACGGCTATTGAGGCGCATGATGAATGTGACGACCATGATCGTGAGGATGAGCACATACCAGCTATGCCCGTTGATGATGATCCAACACCGCATGTCGAGCGAGCTGTTCAGGTGCCTTTGCAGCACTATTTTTCTTAATAACTTGAATTCCGGATAGGGGTCTAAAAATTCAACCGGACATGGGAATGGGGTTTCCTCTCCTCCCGGGGGCTCGTGGGAGGGTATTAGGACGTGCTCATAGTGGTCCGGTAAGAAAAAAATCTCGTGGTCCGGCTCGATTGATTGACACAAGTACAAAAAAAGGAAAAAAAATCTGTATGGAAGGCGTATTTTGGAAAGACGCCTTCTAGAATAAAAAAAATGATGTTTTATTCAAGACGTCTTTTCAAAAGACGCCTTCTATAAAACAAAAAAAATGTTTTATGGAAGGCTTCTTTTTAAAAGGCGCCTTCCATACAAAAAACAAATTAGCCCAATCAGCATCCCTAAGTCCACGTGGCACCACTGTGTCGGCTGACCGGGCTTTGAATTGTCAAACTATGGCAAACCGGTCATTATTTAGATTTTGATGGCATTTGTGAAATTTTTTTATTTTTTTAAGGATAGTCAAGTCAAAAGCCCCTAATTTCGGCTCACTTGATCATTTTTCACTTACAAAAGAGGGAAAAGAGCTTGGAGAGGAGAAAAAGAAGGGGAAAGAAGAAAAGCAAGGAAAAAAGTTAGGGTTTTAGTGATTTTTGCTAAAAAATCCTTAAGGTTTGCATTTCTTCCTAGTTCTTTCTCATTTTTCTTCTTTCTATCACTTTCATTCATGCATGCAAGCTTGTTTTTTACCTAGGGTTTCTAGGCATCCCGGATTTTTAGGGTTCTAGACCTAGGGTTTGCATGTTTAGAATAATTTATGCTTGTTTATGGTGTAAATGGCCATCCCTAACTTATATCAACACCTAATGGGTGTTTTCCACCCATGAATCCCGAAATTTAAGCAAGTGGTGGAAAACCAATGTTGGACTTAGGTCTTGAATTTGAGATATATTAATCTAGAGGATGTTGGGAGTCCATAAATGGTAAAATCCCCAATTTCTAACAAGAAATTGGAGGGGTTATATGGATTTGACTAGGATTTTTGACTTAGGGTTTCCTATTCAATTTGCATATGATTTATGTGGATTAGATGGGTAAATGTGGAGGTATGAAACTCCAATTTACTGATCTTGATTAGTGGATAACCCTAGTGTAGTATAATTTTGGTCTAGGCCATGTAATTTGGAAAATTGCCATGTCATCTGGGGATTTGCTCAAATTGGGGCTTTTGACCTAAACCAAGTCAATTGATTAAATTGACTTGGGAATTATCTAATTGGACCCAAATTGAATGAAATTATGGGTTTAGAATAGTTGTACATGTGTTAGCATTTAATGACCTAGTTCAGTTTGGCTCTATGTCTATTGTAGAGATTTTTTCCCAAATTGGGGCATATGCTATGTGGCGACCCCACACCCTGGACCACCAATCCCACAGGGATGGCAAGAGGAAACGCCGGAGTGGGACACCCGGCGTAGGCATCTCCAACCACCCCTCAATCAACTTGAGGTGATTGAGACCCTACAAGCCTCAACCCGAACTCTCCATAGAGTCTTATGTTTTTTTTTTCAACCATAACCTGATAGACTTAACAATTCTAAAATCCATCAAATACATCCATAACATTATCCAAGATAATTAATAAGTCCACAAATGAAATTCCATAAGCCGCACAGTCCAACACATGGACAATGTACATAAAAGTCCCAAAACCATGGGAACAAAATCGTCATATGCCCACATGGCCAATCTACTATGACCCAAAACCCAACTCACCAATACTACAAAATGTGGTAAGTGTTATAATTACATAGTTAAAAATATAAATACGTCATAATTAAACAACAAGTTCAACCAAAAATGCCTCCTAACTCACGTCGAGGCCTTAACTCTAACACTGGCAAGGTCCTCAAGCTATAACTACTCCCTTGCCCTTGTCCTGAACAGAAGGGCCTGAAAAAGGGAAATGAGAGTGAGCCAACGGTGCCTAGTGAATAGAATTCAGATATGCCATCAATACTCATCAATAAAATAGTATGTATGCATGTCCATGTCTATGAATGAATAAAGCTCATAACATATAAATATCAAGCATTTATAATAGGGTTCAATGCAAGTAAAAAACCTATCATTTGGATTTCATATTTCATACTCATTGGGTTTACTAGTCCACGTCTTTTTCACCATGTCGTTCCCATCCCCAATCCACATTCCATACTCATTTGGTGTTACTAGTCCACGTCTATTTTACCGTGCCATTCCCATCCCCAATCCACATTTATAAAACCCTCCTATGATAAGGTTAAGTCTCCCTATTAGCTAGATAGGTGAAGCAAACCAAGATATAAGGTTTTTCAAATCAATGTATCATTCAAATCATTTGATCGCATTTCATGCTTTCAAAAACATACAAGATATAATCAATATGATGACATAAAAGATTTAAACATAAATGAAATCTACTCACAACCAAGCCTCGTAAGAGTATCTAACCACACACATGACAACCAAACCGATCAACCAATATAAGATCCTAAAAATAATTATCAAGTCCCATACACATCAATTTATGATCATTCCCAAACATAAACACTAATCATGAGTTTCATTTCTCATGATCAACCTAAACATCCATACAAGACCCATAAACAGTTCAAATATAAGTCTAACCATCTTAACCCACTATTTTAATTCAATATGGGTTCAATTAGACAAGTCCAATGTCAATTTAATTAATTGACTTAACTTAGGTCAAAAGTCTCAATTTTGGGCAAAGTCCCAAAATTGTGACCTTAGTCAATTCCATACAACTCATGGGGTTTTCAACATGTATAATCAATTCTATGATCAACACATGGACCA